>JAABKJ010075445.1:85062458-85513593 GCA_011634705.1 Andricus grossulariae | reverse complement strand
GAATTCTAGTGAACTTTAGACAATGAAATAAATTAAATTAAATTTTAAAAGATTTCTAGCAATTCCAAATATTTGAAGGGGAATTTCATAAGATACAAGGCTTTCATTAAGTCTTCAAGGATTTTAAAGAATTTCAAAGATTTTTAGAGATTCAAACGTTTTTTTTTAAATGAACTTAACGGAATTTTAAAGGAATTTTCAGGAAATTCTAAAGGGTTTCAAGATATACACAATGTGTCAAGGAATTTTGTATGGTTTCCAAAGAAGTCAAGGTATTTCTAGTGAACATCAATGAATAAATGAAAATAAATTCTAGAAATTCTAAAGTATTTTAGAGATTTAAAAATATTTCAAGAAATTTTGCAGAGATTTAAGGATATTATTGTGAAACCTCCAAGGATTTCAATGAATTTCAAATATTTCTAGAGATATAAACATTTTTTTTGTGATAAGTTTAATAAATAATTTTATTTAAATTCTATTTGAAGGCTTTCAAATGATTTCTATTTTTTTGAATCGATTTTTACGTTCTCCAAAGATTTCAAGATATTGTGAGGAATTTTAAAGGATTTATTTCGAAATATATTCAAAATGTCAAGGGATTTCGAAGAATTTTGTGGGATTTCCAAGAACATCAAGGCGTTTTTAGTGAATTTCTTAAAAAAATTAAATTAAAATAAGTTTCAGGGAATTTCTAGCAATTGCAAAGATCCCAATGCATTTCAAGGTATTTCAAGAAATTCCACAAAGATTTAAGGATTTTATTACGAAATTTCCAAGGATTTTAAGGAATTTCAAAATTATCTAGGATTTCAAACTGTTTTTAATACAAATTTGATGAATAAGTTTATTTTAAATTGTATTTGATTTTAACGTTCTTTAAAGATTCCAAGGGATGTTAAGGGTTCCAAAAGGATTTCAAGAGATATATTGAATTCTCCTGAAGTCACTTTAAATTTCCTGAAATATAGGAAGTCATTTAAATTCGAATGAAGTCATTTGAAGTCCCTTGAAGTCACTTGAAGTCATTTGAAGTCACTTGAAGTCACTTAAATTCACTTGAAATCACATGAAATCACCTGAATCAATTTGAAGTCATTCGTATTCATATGAAGTCACATGAATTCACATATAGACACTTGAAGTTACTTGAATTCTCCTGAAGACACTTAAATTTTCCTGAAGACACTTCAATTCTCCTGAAGACACTTGAATTCTTCTGCAGACACTTGAAATCTCCTGAAATATCTAAAGTCACTTTAATTCTCCTGAAGTCAGTTATAATCTCCTGAAATATCTGAAGTCATTCCAATTCACATGAAGTTACTCGAAGACACTTGACTTCTCGTGAAGTCACTTGAAATGTTCTAAAATATAGGAAGTCATTTAAATTCACATGATGTCACGTGAAGTCACTTGAAGTTATTGTAAGTCACTCGATTTCGTTTGAAGTCACTTGAATTTTCCCAAAAAAACCTAAAATATCTGAAGTCATTCGAATTCGCATGAATTCATATGGAGACACTTGAAATAACCTAAATTAAGTTGAAGTCACTTGAATTCTCCTGAAGTCAGTCATAATCTCCTGAAATATTTGAAGTCATTCCAATTCACATGAAATCACGTGATTTCACATGAAGTCACTTGAAGACACTTGAATTCTCCTGAAGTGACTTTAAATTTCCTGATATATAGAAATTCATTTAAATTGTCATGAACTCACTTGGAGTCACTTGAAGTTATTTGAAGTCACTGGAATTCATTTGAAGTCACTTGAATTTTCTCAAAATAGCCTAAAACATCTGAAGTCATTCGAATTCGCATAAAGTCACGTGAATTCGCATGGTGACATTTGAAATCACCTGAATTAAATTGAAGGCACTTGAATTCTCCTGAAGTCACTTTCTTGAAATATAGGAAGTCATTCAAATTCGAAAGAAGTCACTTGAAGTCACTGGAAGTCACTTGAATTAATTTGAAGCCACTTGAATTCTCTTAAAAACTCCTCGAATATCCGAAATCATTTGAATTCACGTGAAGTCACATGAATTCACGTGATGTTATTTGAAATCGCCTTAATTAAAATGAAGTCACTTGAATTCTCCTGAAGTCAGTCATAATCTCCTGAAATATCTGAAGTAATTCCAATTCACATGAAATCACGTGAATTTACATGAAGACACTTGAAATCACCTCAATTAAATTTAAGTCACTTGAACTCTACTGAAGTCACTTTAAATTTCCCGAAATATAGGAAGTCATTTAAATTCGATTGAAGTCACTTGAATTAATTTGAAGCTACTCGAATTCTCTTAAAATCTCCTAAAATATCTGAAGTCATTCGAATTCACGTGAGGTTACGCGAATTCATATGAAGAAACTGGAAGGCACGTGAATTCTCCTGAAGACACTCAAAATTTCCTGACATACAGGGAGTCATTCAAATTAACGTGAAGTCAGTTGAAGTCACTTGTAGCCACTTGAAGTCATTTGATGTGAATTGAAGTCATTTCAAATCCCCTAAAGTTACTTGAAGTCACTTGAAGCCACTTGAAGTCACTTGAAGTCACTTGAAATTACTTGAAGTCACTTGAAGTCACTTGGAATCATTCGAAGTTATTTGAAGTCACTTGAAGTCACTTGACGTCATTTTGAGTGACTTGAAGTCATTTGAAGTCCCTTGAAGTCACTTGAAGTCATTTGCAGTCACTTTGAGTCACTTAAAGTCACTTGAAATCACCTGAAATCACCTGAAATCACCTGAATTAATTTGAAGTCATTCGAATTCGCATAAAGTCACATGAATTCACATGAAGACACTTAAAGTTACTTGAATTCTCCTGAAGACACTTGAATTCTCCTGGAGACAATTGAATTCTCCTGCACACGCTTGTAATTTCCTGAAATATCTAAAGTCACTTCAATTCTCCTGAAGTCAGTTATAATCTCCTGAAATATCTGTAGTCATCCCAATTCACATGAAATCATGTGAATTCACATAAAGTCACTTAAAGACACTTGAATTCTCCTAAAATAGCTTAAAATATCTGAAGTCACGAATTCATTTGAAGTCACTTGAATTTTCCTAATATAGCCTAAGATATCTGAAGTCATTCGAATTCATATGAAGTCACGCGAATTCACATGAAGACACTGGAAATCACCTGAATTAAATTGAAGTCACTTCAATTCTCCTGAAGTAAGTTCTAATCTCCTGAAATATCTGAAGTCATTCAAATTCACATGAAATCACGTAGTTCACATGAAGTCAATTGAAGTCACTCGAAATCACCTGAAATATCTATAGTCACCTGAAGTCAATCATAATCTCCTGAAATATCTGAAGTCATTCAAATTCACATGAAATCACGTAGTTCACATGAAGTCAATTGAAGTCACTCGAAATCACCTGAAATATCTATAGTCACCTGAAGTCAATCATAATCTCCTGAAATATCTGAAGTCATTCAAATTCACATGAAATCACGTAGTTCACATGAAGTCAATTGAAGTCACTCAAAGAATTTAGTTGGAGTTCCAAAGATTTAAGAATATTGATCGCGAACTGCGGAAAATAATTCCAATTTGAATGGATTTATAGCGATTCCAAAGGATTTCAGAAGATTGAAAATATTTAAAGGGATTTAAAAGACTTTTGTTGGAGTTTCAAAGATTTCAAGGTATTCATAGTAAATTTCAGCAAATAAGTTAAATTTGAAAAAATTCCTAGCGATTTCAAAGGATTTTAAGATATTTAAGAAATTGAAAGAAATTTAAAGAATTTGGTTAGAGTTCCAAAGATTTCAAGATATTTATAGTGAATTTTGGAAAATACATTGAATTAAATTTAAAGGGATTCCCAGAGATTCTACAAAATTTGAAGAGATTTAAAAAATTAAAAGGAATTTCAAAGAATTCTGTTGGAGTTCCAGAGATTTCAAGATATTGATAGTGAATTTTTGAAAATACAATTTTGAAGGGATTTGTAGTGAATCCAAGGAATTTTATTACAATAAAAGAATGTCAAGGTGTTTTAAAGATTTTTGTTGGAGTTCCAAAGATTTCAAGATTTAAAGAATAGAAAGGAATTTAAAAGAATTCGGTTGGAGTTCCAGAGCTATCAAGATATTTATAGTGAATTGAAGCGAATAAAAAAATAATTTTGAAAGAATTTCCAGCTATTTCAAAGGATTTCAATAGATAGGAAAAATTAAAATGGATTTGCAAGAATTTTTTTCAAGTTCCAAAGGTTTCAAGATATTTATAGTGAATTTCGGAAAATAAATTAAATTAAATTTAAAGGGATTTCCTGACGATTTCAAAGGGTTTTAAGAGATTTAGAGTATTTCAATGTATCTGAAAGAAATTTGGTTGGAGTTCCAAAGATTTCAAGATATTCACATGAATTACAGCATATAAATTAAATTAATTTTGAAGGGATTCCTAGCGATTCAAAAGCATCCCAAAAGATTTGAAACATTTCAAAGTATCTAAAAAAATTTTGTTGGAGTTCCTAAGATTTCAAGATATTTATATTGAATTTTTGTAATTAAATTTAATTGAATTTGAAGCGGGATTCCCAGCTGTTCCAAATAATTTGAAGAGATTAAAAAAATTGACAAGGATATAAAAGAAGTTTGTATGAGTTCCGAAGATTTCAAGATATTTAAAAAATTGAAAGGAATTTGCAAGAATTTGGTTGTAGTTCCAAATATTTCAAGATATTTGTAGTAAATTTCGGAAAATAAGTGAAGTTAATTTAAATTTGAAAGGACTAATAGCGATTTCGAAGCATTTTAAGAGATTTAGAGTATTTCAAAGAATTGAAAAGAATTTTGTTGGAGTTCCAAAGATTTCAAGATATTCATGTTGAATTTCGGAAAATAAATTAAATTTGAAGGGATTCCTAGCGAATTCAAAGGATTTTAAGAAATTTAGAGTATTTTAAAGAATTGAAAAGAATTTTGTTGGAGTTCCAAAGATTTCAAGATATTCATGTTGAATTTCGGAAAATAAATTAAACTAAATTTGAAGGGATTTCCAGCGAATCCGAAGAGTTCAAAAAGATTCAAAAAATTGAAAGAGATTTAAGAGAGTTTTGTTTGAGTTTAAAAGATTTCAAGATATTTGAAAAATTGAAAGGGATTTGCAAGAACTTGTTTGATGTTCCAAAGTTCTCAAGATAATCATAGTGGATTTCGGAAAATACATTAAATTAAATTAATTTTAAGGGATTCCTAGCGATTTCGAAGGATTTTAACAGATTCCAAACATTTTAAGAAATTTGAAAGAATTGTGTTGGAGTTCCAAAGATTTTAAGATATTTATGGTAAATTTTGGAAAATAAATTGAATTTAAAGGAATCTGTAGCGATCTGAACAAATTTCAATAGATTCGACAAATTTCAAGGGATTCTAATGAATTTTGTTGGAGTTCCAAAGATTTCAAGATATTTATGGTAGATTTTACAGAATGAATTAAATTTTAAGGAAATTGTAGCGATTCCAAAGTATTTCAAGTGATTTAAAAAGTTTCAATAAATTTGAAACAATTGTCTTGGTGTTCCAAAGATTTCAAGATATCCATTGTGAATTTCGAGCTATATATTAAATTTCAAGAGATTCCTAGCGATTTCGAAGGATTTTAAGAGATTTAGAGTATTTTAAAGTATTTAAAATAATTTTGTTGGAGTTCCAAAGATTTCAAGATTATCATATTGAATTTCGGAAAATAAATTAAATTTGAGGGGATTTCCAGCGATTCCAAAAAATTTAAGGAGATTTAACAATTTGAAAGGGCTTTAAAAGAATTTTATTTGAGTTGCGCAGATTTCACATTATTAAAAAAATTGAAAGGGATTTGCAAGAATTTTGTTAAAGTTTCGAAGATTTCAAGATATTTTTAGATAATTTTGAAAATTGTATCATATTAAATTAATTTGAAGAATTTTGTTGGAGTTCCAAAGATTTCAAGATATTTGTGGTGAATTTTGGAAAATAAATTGAATCCGAAACAATTTGTAGCGATTTCAGAGAATTTTAATAGATCCAAAAAATGTCAAGGGATTTGAAAGAATTTTGTTGGAGTTCCAAAGCTTTCAAGATATTAAAGATTAGAAGGTAGAGAAATTCTGGAAAGATTGAAAAAAAAAAGATTTCTCTCACGATTCTTGGGGAAATTTTAAATCATTTTTCATTTTGAAAAATAAGCTTACTACAAAATTGAAAAAGATTTCAAAACATTCGGAACGATATCCTGATATTTCGAAAAATAGTATAGAATATTTTAAAGGAAAACGTTAAAAGTTGGTAAGATTAAACAATAATAAAAAATTGAGCAAATTCAATATATATTTAATATTTTTCATAATGACAATAATTATTGATTATATAAACAATTTTTTTATGTAACTCAAAGTTTCTGCAATAATGAAAATATGACAGCTAGGAGTCTTTGGCAAAAGATTTCAAGTTGAATCAGTTTTTCTTCAAAAGTTTTAAGTGCCTATTATTATCTTTTATATTTAACGCACAATCTACGGACTTAAAACAACATATCCTTGCGCATAAAAAAGCTTATTTTGTTCAATAGTTCGTTCATAACATTACAAGCAATTTTTTCTCACTATAACCTGCTGGACATTAGTTCTAGTTACTCCTGGTCAGTACTTCTGGTTGATTGAGAATTGTTTGCAAGTGTAAAGGTCGAATGTAAGCAAATTGTACAAAAAGCTTTGAAAAAATATCATATTCTATTCTAGGAGGATAATACATTTTTTTATCAAGCCACTGTTCTGTTTGAAAATTCTGATTTAAAATAACATTTTATCGTTTAAGAAACTTCACACATACTTCTATTTTTGAATATAATTGGTAAACATTATGAAAGAAATGAACACCATTCATAGAAAATAAATTTGTTGTGAAAATTTTGAAGTCAATATTCTCGAAAATAATGAAGAAGCGAAACTTCTTTGGCAAAATACTACTCAGAAAATAATAATCCTAAATTTTATTTGGAATGTTTTGGAAATTGTATAAAACCCTGTTGGATTAGTTCTATAAACTTGATAAAGTTCTAATTATAAAGTATACATGAATATTATAAATTCTGGTTTCTCTTGAACCATTGGAGCTATTGGAGCATGGATCTCCCTGACGTGCCTTTGTAGGGTATATTTCTTTGCAAACTCTTGTAGCAACATTTGTACTCAAACTTTATTTTTAGGCAATTCCCCTTCTTTTCTTCTGAATCCATTTTAATCGAGAATAAACGTACGCAAATATAAAAAATGAGAAGATTGGAGCAGACAACTAATTTCGAGATGGACGCTGGACTGAGGGTTGCACACGATGCACGCCTGCGAAAACGGTTGTCTAGGCTAAAGAGTAGGGGGTAAAGGTGTGCAAATCATCATCTCCAGTCGACAGTGGAACATGGCTGCTAGTTGTTGCACCCCCATTTGGTCAGCGAAGCATGACCGCCGCTAGCTGCGCTGTAACATGCGTGGGACTGCTGTGCCGTGTCGGTTACGTTCCATACTCTGGTCCTCTTTCTTTGGTGGCTGGTAAGCTGTCGATTGTCCGCGTCGTCTGTCCTCTGATTACAAGCTGTCAGTTTGTTGTTCAGCCTCGACAACGGACCCATGTATTCGAATTATACAAATCTTAATGCTAGCCTAATCGAAAGTCCTCTGGCGCTCCGAGAGTTAATAATGTAGCGTAGTACAAAACAAATATTGCGTTTCACCCTCGTAAGCTAGGCTTGTCTTCTGGCTTTACGATAAGGCTGACCTTAATTTATTTGTACAAAACGTCATTTCTTCACGTTCGGAGGTTAGGTGCGGCTTCGGCGAAACCCCGGAAAGCTGCATTACATCATTCAGAGTTTCCAAATACTTCGTTACAATATATATTTTTGGGGAAAATTTCTTCTGGGTCAAAAAAACTTTTTCCAGTTATAGAAATTTTGAAAGAAAATTTCTTAAATATGAACATTCGTTTTCATTAAAGTTATTCATAAAACGAAAGCAGGATTATTCAAACTTGCGACACAGTTGAGAAAGTGGACGTATCAAAAGACGTCTCAAATTGGGATACAAAAGGACGTACTTTGGTACGTCCTTTTGTACGTCTTCTCTGACGTAATTTCTCACTTTAAGAAAAGTGCGTAAAGATTATTTTTTTTTTTAGTTTATTACATCGAAAATATATCTAATGTATCCAGCTTGTTCACTGGACAAATAGCCAACGAGCTCACATGGTAGTACATAAATATACACAAGTATTGTACACAAGTATTGAAAAAATATTTAAATTAAACAAAAAGTATTAAATAGACAATTTTGAATAGAGTCCTGATACGAAACAGGAGTAGGTCCTGAGTATCTGACAAGGCTTTAATTCTAATAGCCGTGCAGTAAAATGAGGTAATTGAACGTTGAGTTTAGGGCGGGTTTATAACGCCCTTAAAACGTGTTACATACTTCATCAAATCACGCCATTTTGAAATTCACCATGGTTTTCGTAAGGTGTGTCTATGGAAAGGAAGGAACAGATATATGTTCGTAGCCCACAAAATCCTGAAAGTGATATATAAGTTGCAGAAAACTGAGCGTCTTTTACAATTTTTAACATTATCATTATCTACCAAGTAGACTAAGCAATTTATATTTCTCAGGGATCCTCTTAAAGGGCGAAAAGTAGCTGTGAATTGGCTAAAAATTCGGTTTTTCTTAAAAACGTTAACTTCATGATACAAAGTAAGAAGTCGAAACAAAAAGCAGTGAACATTTTCATAGTTTTTCATGTATTTGTGAAAAGAAATCCGCAGATTCAGGATAAAGCGCGTCTACGTTTGGGTGGTCCAAAAATGCATTGGAAAATGTTTCTTTTTCGAATTTTCATGCATATCGTCCCCACATTTGTTTGAATCCAGAAAAAAATAAATGCGTTTGAAAAAAATGTTATTCAGAGTTTCCGCCAGCCCCACGGAGTTTAACATTTATTTCCCATTAGAAAAAAAGAATTTTTTGTACATTTCATTTAGAATCGGTAATATTAGGTAAATCGAGTTGAAACTCAACACTGCTCTTGACATCAAGCTGTAGAATACAAATGAACAATTAGTTTTTCAGTATCATCTCTATAAGTCTGTTTCATAGGGTCTCAAAAAACCCCATAAGTGAAAAATTGGATTTTGCGAGTTGCTGGTGCTAATTATGATTTTTCGGCGGTTTTTCGAATACAAATTGTTTCTCATACATGAAATTCTACTTTCGACTGATAATAAGATGTTTATATAACTTGTTTAAATAATTTATTATTGTTTTTAGCAATTTTCTCTTAGAAAAGAGTTAGAAAGTCGCGGTTCTTCTGAATTTTATAATTAGAGTGAAGTAATAATTAATTTAAGTTAACAAACATAATTGGTCAACAAATTTATTTTTATTTTCAATAATACTCTTTTTAAATAATGCTACAAAGTTGTTTTTTCCTGAAATATATACCTTTTTGTCAACTTTTCACTTAGGGTAAGAATTTTTAACATTGCTTTGGCTTTTCAATTATGAAGAAATAATAAATAAGCAATAGAGAGAATCATTTCTAAACAAAATCTGGTTGTGAATATTTTTTTCTTAAATTATACAGATATTTGAAATATTCTTCAAATTTTCTATATGGATAAAATAAGATATGTGCATTTTCCTTGAAGTAGTTACTGAGAGTTAAAAAGTCAAAGAAAAGCTGAATATTTCAGAAAAACCCCCACATTTTACCCTTACTCTTAGAGAAGGTAGTTAGAAACTATAATTTGTTTTATGAACAATTATGTTTGTCAACCCAAAACCTTATAACATTATTCAAAGAGAATATTATTTTGAAAAAAATTGTTCAAACAATTATGTTTGTTAACTTAATTTTGATAGTACCTTACTACAGTTTGAAAGTGAACACCTAATATTGACGATTCTAAATAAAATTTAAAAAAGCGTCTTGCTTTTTTATGGAAAATACGTGTTAAAATATATGGGACTTGCAGAAACTCTGAATATTGTTTGCTTTTTTTCACGCATTTATGTTTTTGTGGATTTGAACAAATTTGCGGGTGATATGCATGAACATTAAAAAAAAAACGTGAACGACCTTAGTCCACGTGGACTTTCGATAGACCCCCCGGCCTCCCTCATGGATAATCGTGGACTTTAGCCCGCCCCCCAACTGTCCACGTGGTATATGATTGGCCTCAAATAAATTCAGATGATTTCAAGTTACATCACATGAATTAACGGAGTTCATGTGAATGCAAATGAATTCAGATAGCTCAGGAGATTTCAAGGCAATTCAAGTGACTTCAAGTGAATCCAAGTGACTTCAAGTGATTTTAAGTGACTTCAGAAAATGCAGGTGATTTCAGATATTTCAGGAAATTTAGTTACAAGTATACACCTGACTTCACGAGTGTTCAACCCCTCGGTAGGTAGAATATAGAATTGTTTATCTTCTGTCGCATACAAGATATAGCTGAGTTTTATGTACTGCAAGGTCCACTTTTGTACCAACTAATTGAAAAACAGTTTATGCCTTTATTATACTATTTTTAACTAAAAATATATGCATTATTTTGCTTCATTCCCCTCAAAGAGTTTTTAAAAAGAATTATAATTTTGGATTGGTTAAGAAATATTCCAAGAGAACTACAATTTTCACGTGGAACAGGAAATTTTCGGGGAAAAAAAAATTAAAATCCGGACTAAGCTGTCCCCAAAAACCACCCTTAGTACTTTTAACCAAACAATTTCAGAGATACAGCATGTCGAACAACCATAACATTTTCCTGTTGAAATTATTAACACAAGTCACCTCCAGAAAACTGCAAGCTATGCCGTTAACCTCAAAATCTTTCAGCTTGTTTTCAATTTTTTTACATCTTTTGAAATATGAAAAAATCTTTTGAATTCAAAAAAATTGACCACAAAGCTTCTAAAATTTTTTTTCATTGTTTAGAAATATGTAGAAATTTTTAGAAATCTTTTCGAATTTTCTTAAATTATTCCTTTATCGAAAAAAAATCATTTGATATTTTCCCAGGGATCTTAAGAATTTGTTTCATTCGCTTGAAAGCTTTCTTATTTTTTTATTAAAAGGATTGAAAAAACTACCGAAGGTTTGAAAAAATCATAATTTGTTGAAGTTTATAGAAAGATTTAAAATCATGTTATTTTATATTATCAATTTCAAGATTTAAAGATTTAAATATATATATATATATATATATATATACTATGTTTGTAGCTTAATAACAAAAAAAGTAATTAACTTAAACAATTTCTGATTATTGAAAATGAAAGTGTAACTCAGAAACTATCGATTGGCGTAAGAAAATGAAAATCGATTTTTTCCGCATTAGGTCAACTACAAGTTCTAGTGATTCGAGCTACCAGTTACCAAGAATGCCGTTGCCGAGCTTCAACGGATCTCCCTAAAATTGGATGAAATTCCGTGATTACTTCAAGGCGATATCCAATTTATTGACGACATGAACAATAATATGCGCGCGTTAAAGGCAACTAACAAACCTACCAGCGAATGGGATACCTCGTTACTGTTTTTAGTGAGCGAAAAATTAGACCCAAATACCAGATGCGAATGGGAAAAGAAGCAAGCAAAGTGTTGGGAATTGCCAAAATTAAAGTATTTTTCAAGCTTCTTAAAAAATCAAAGTAAATTTTTGCACCGAGCTCAAATAGAAATACAAGGTTCACTCACAAACTCTCATGTTGAATCGAACGCAAATAGCCATAAAAGACCTAGTGGCAATCTTACGTTTCACGTAGCCATAGGAAAATCGACGTGTGCGATGTGTACAAAAATTCACGCAATGTATGAATGCAACGAGTTCAAAAAACTTTCCGTTCCAGAACAAGTAAACGCGGTTAGAAAATTGCATTTGTGTTTTAACTGTCTTCATACTGGCCATGGAAATAGGAACTGCCAATCAGGAACTTGTAGGAAATGTGCAAAAAGACATCTCACCCTACTGCACATGGAATGGACATCTCAGCCTAAAAAACTCGATCAAGAACAAGAATCGTCTCATGAAAATTTAATTTGTGACACGTCTCATATCGTTGGATCATCACAAAAGTTTCATCACGATGAAAATCCGCATGTTGTGCTATCAACTGCAGTTGTGCATATTCGCAATCGAAAACGCAATTTTCATGAGTGTAGAGTTTTACTCGATACGGAATCACAACCGAACTTAACGACTGTGGATTTATGCCGCAGGCTATAACTGCCTGTTTCTGCAATTAATATGACATTTTCAGGAGTAGGGCAGATTGAACTCAATCTTAGAAAAAGGACGTGCGCAGTCATGAGGTCTAAATTTGGACATTATAAGACCAGTGCCCTGCTTGGTCACATCACGTATCACCTATACGCCTGTCTCGCCAAAGGACTTGGAAGAGGTCCAGATTCCTTGAAATATTTAATTTGCTGATCCAACAATCAAGAATCCGCAGGTGGATCTGCTAATCGGGGCTGGCCTGTTTTAGGAATTGTTATTTATAGGACATATTATATTATTTGGAGAAGGTTTAGTGTTTCAGAAGACTGTGTTAGGATGGGTACTAGCAGGAAATCTCTTAGCTTTGAAAAATATGAGAAAATTTGAAAAATCTTGTCATCACGTTGTCACCAACCAGCAGTTACATAATCAAGTTGAAAAACTTTGGAAATTAGATCAGATTTCCTCTAGTAAAGGCGCGAAGTAGTGAGATGCAGAAAATGTTTGAGACCAGCACTTCATTGCAACAAAAAAACGTGCTAGCGACGGGCGATTTATTGTCAACATCCCTTATTGCGACAGGGTCTTGAATCTAGGAAATTCTTCTGACATCACAAAAAAGGGATTAAGTACAATGGAACGCAAGTTAGAAAAGGATGCACAACTCAAGAACAGATACATCAAATTTATGAAAGAATACGAAGCCTCGGGTGATGTGACTGACGTGGCCTCAGATCAAATTGATTCTGACCCTCCAATATATTATCTTCCTTAACACGCAGTGATGAAACTCGATAGAACGACTACTTAGATTCGTGTGGTGTTTGATGGATTTTCCAAAACTTCCTCTAGAATATCAATAAATGAGGTCCCACACGTTGGACCAACGATTCAGGATGACTTATTTTCAATTTTGCTGCGATGCAAAAAGCACAAAATTGTACTTTCTGCAGATATTGCGAAAATGTACCGCCGCATTTACGTCGACGAAGAGCAACGAAAGACGCAGCGAATCGTATGGCGATCGGATAGCACTCAGCCTATAATGGCCTGCGAGCTGAATACGGTCACATACGGTACTGCAGCAGTCCCTTATTTGGCTACACGTTGCCAGCGACAAAGTGGAGAGGACAACAAAAAGAGCAACATCCGAACGCGAGTAGAGCAATCATCTCTGATTTCTAGGTGAATAATCTTTTGCTAGGTGCAGACTCTCTCGGCGGAGCGCAAATACATGAGAATAAGCCCTCGTCGATTTTGGAACCAGCTGGTTTGTCACTGACGGAATGAGAGTCAAATTATGAACGGGTGTCTGCTATAGAAGGATCGTTGGATGGAAACCAAGCGATTCAAGGAGACAAGGATTCAAAAACTCTGGGTTTGTTATGGAATATTCAATCAGATCAACTAAAATACCCAGTGAAGATCTCTGAACAGCATACAGTGACATTACAAATAATTTTGTCTCTCATTTCTTACATCTTTTATCTGCTCGGGCTTATGGGTTCCGCGACTATACGAGCAAAGGTCATTCTTCAAGGACTTTGGAAAATTAAGTTGAATTGGAATCAATCTTTACCATATGTTCCCTTGTAATGTAAGCTTCACCTTAAAAAATACACACATCAAAATCACATTTCAATCATAATTTATAGGACACTTAGGTCGAAGTGAGACACCATACCCCACTCTACCCTAGTTGAAAACTTAACTATTTCGTTGAAAATTCATCTTTCTCGATTGAAAATTAACTTTTTTGTTGAAAATTCTCCTTTTCCGGTTTTTACGTCAAAAGGTCGGATTTGCTGCAAAACAGTTGAATTTTCAACCAACTTTTGAATTTTCCAGAAAAAAGGCGATTTTTCTACAAAATAGATTAATTTTCAACCCGAAAATATGTTCAAATTGTGAGAAATTAGTGTCATCGTTACGAAAAGTGTAAAATAATGTCAATAAGTGTCGTGAGTGGAATAATTTTGTTTAAAAAAAAGAATCTACAATATTGAAGCATTGATTTGCAGAGATCAGAAGCTGAATGGCATTGAAATTCCGACAGGGAATTCGTCTCTAATGAAATAAGCATCAGATCAATGTCGGGTAATAAGATATCGAAGGATATATTCAGGCCATGTTCTACGTTCTACGTTATACGTTGAGGATCATTTGCAGAGGCATCAGGAAACCCAGAAGGAAACACAGGAAAGCCAGGAACCTGGCTAGGACATCTGTGTGCTATTTGTGAAGTGAATGCAAATTCTCGAGAGTGGAATCACATTTCCTACTCCCTTTCCCTATAATTTACACATTCCCAGCACCACTCGCATTTCTATATCCACAAGCATACCCTTCCCTTCACAGTAGTTAGGAGAGACTGAAACTATTCATCAGGTATAAATATAGGAAGAACAGTTACTTGTTTTAATCAGGCATTTATTCACCTGTAAATTTACTTCACGGACATTCACTTACTCTTTCCCGAGATTCTCTCGATAATCAAGATTGATTTCAATTCAAACATTCAAAATTTGATTGGTTGGTTTGATTGATACAAAATAACCCAAATTTCCACAAAATACATTAATTTGCAACCAACTAGATGACTTTTCAACCAAGAAGAATAATTGTCTACCAAAAGACGAATTTTAAACCAATTCTTCAACCAGAAACGGAATAATTCAATTTTCAGTAAAAAAAAAAAGAATTTTCAACCAACAAAATTTTTTAACTATCGATAATCAAGATTGATTTCAATTCAAATATTCAAAATTTGATTGATTTCATTGGTTGGTTTGATTGATTCAAAATAACCAAAATTTCAACAAAATAAATGGATTTTAAACCAAGAAGAATAATTTTCTACCAAAAGACGAATTTTAAACGAATTTTTCTAGAAGAAAGGAAATCCTTCAATTTTCAGTTAAAAACAAAAAAGAGAATATTTAACTAAAAAACAATTTTCAACTCTCGATAATCCAGATTGATTTCAATTCAAATATTCAAAATAACTAAAATTGCAACAAAATAAATGAATTTTTTACCAACTAGATGAATTTTCAATTAAGAAGAATAATTTTCTACCAAAAGAAGACGAATTTTAAACGAATTTTTCAACCAGAAATGGAATCATTCAATGTTCAGTTAAAAAAAAAAGAATTTTTAACTCTCTCGATAATCAAGATCGATTTCAATTCAAATATTCAAAATTTGATTGATTTTATTGGTTGGTTTAGTTGATCCAAAATAACCAAAATTTCAATAAAATAAATGAATTTTTTACCAAGTAGATAAATTTTAAACCAAAAAGAATCATTTTCTTCCAAAAGAAGAATTTTAAACGAATTTTTCAACCAGAAATAGAATCATTCAATTTTCAGTTAAAAAAAAAAATTTTTAACCAAAAAAAAAAGTTCAACTCTCTCGATAATCAAGATTGATTTCAATTCAAATATTCAAAATTTGATTGATTTCGTTGGTAGGTTTGATTGATTCAAAATAACCAAAATTACTAAATAAATGAATTTTTTACCAAGTAGATGAATTTTCAACCAAGAAGAATAAGTTTCTACCAAAAGACGAATTTTAAAGGAATTTTGCATCAAGAAATGAAATAATTCAATTTTCAGTTAAGAACAAAAATAGAATATTTACCCAAAAAAAATTTTATCTCTCGATAATCAAAATTGATCTCAATTTAAATATTCATAACTTGATTAATTTCATTGTTTGGTTTGATTGATTCAAAATAACTAAAATTTAAACAACAAAAATGAATTTTCAACCAAGAAAAATAATTTTCTACCAAAAGACGAATTTTAAACGAATTTTTCATCCAGAAATGGAATTATTCAATTTTCAGTTAAAACAAAATAGAATTTTTAACCAAAAAAAATTCTAACTCTCTCGATAATCAAGATTGATTTCAATTCAAATATTAAAATTTTTATTGATTTCATTGGTTTGTTTGATTGATTCAAAATAACTAAAATATCAACAAAATAAATGATTTTTTTACCAACTAGACTAGATGAATTTTCAACCAAGAAGAATAAGTTTCTACCAAAAGACGAATTTTTCAACCAGAAATGGAATCATTCAATTTTCAGTTTAAAACGAAAAGAATTTTAACAAAAAAAAAAAGTTCAACTCTCTCGATAATCAAGATTGATTATACAAGAGGTTAGGGAGAGGCTGAAGGAGGTAGTGAAGAAAGTGTGGAGCAAGAAGGGATTCCCAGGAGGGCGGAGGGAGGAGTTAATAGTGTCATTGTATAAAAAAGAAGATAGGGATAGACAGGAAAATTATATAGGGATTACGCTAATGAATACGGCGTACAAAGTGTATGCGATGGTGTTGGCGGAGGGGCTGCGAAAATATGTAGAGGAGAAAGGAATATTGCCGAAGACGCAGGAAAGATTTAAGGCGCGAAGGGGCACTATCGACAATATCTACGTTCTGAAGCACGTGGTGGATAGAAAGTTGACGAAAAAGGGGGCGAAAGTGAACGCATTTTTTGTGGACCTCAAAGGCGCGTTTCCTACGGTGGATAGGGGGACGTTGTGGAAGGCCATGGAGGAGAGAAGAGTGGAGCAGGCCTGATCGAGAGGGTAAGGAAGACATATAAATAGGCAAAAGATAAGGTTAAAGGAGGTAAGGGGATTTCAGAGGGTTTTTGGATCGGTAGGGGTTTCAGACAAGAGTTTCGCTTAGCTTGACCCTTCTAGCGATTTGAATCGTGGATATGAAAAGTAAACTAGAGGCCGAAGTGGTAGGAAGAGTTAGGGTAGGAGGGTATAGAATTTGATCACTAGCGTATGCAGATGACATAGTGTTTCTGGCTAGAAGTGAGGAGGCGTTAAAGGAGATAAGGAAGAGTTTGTTAAGATACCTGGATAAGAACAGGTTAGAGCTTAATGCAGAAAAGTCCAATGTCATGGTGTTCAGGAAAGGAGGTGGAAGGGATAAGGTAGGAGAATGGAAGTGGAAGAAAGAGGCGATGCAGGAAGTGAAAGGGTTTGTGTATCTTTTCTTCTTGTTTCGTAGAAATGGGGGAGTGGGTGGTCACATAATCGAGAGAGTGAGAAGGGCAAATGTGGTGATGGGGCAAGTATGGTGGTCGAAAAAAAAGTTGTTTGCAAATAATTTTGGAAGGAGAATGAAATCGTTTGACTCACTAGTGGTGAGCGTGCTATTTCATGGAGTAGAGGTGCAGGAGTAAAAGAAAAGTAAGGTGGTATGAGGGAAAATTTTTGAAGGAAGGGGTAGTTAACTGATTAGGGAGTGTTGGTGGGAAAAGGAGAACAGAGAAGTAGAGGGAAAAATGACGGTTGAAAGAAAAAGGTATTTCAGAAGATATGGGATGCAGAATGATGAAGTGAGAATCGTGCATGGGAAGGGAAGAAAGGTGTATGAGTTGGTGAAGAATAACGGCAGGAAGAGAGAGAAGGCAGAAGGGGATGAGTGAATATGAGGGCCTAGGTTTAATGTGAATTACCAGTGGATTATGCTAAGGGGAGAGCGCAGTATTTGTGTGAGAAAGAAGAGAAAGGGAGTCAGGAGCCTATATCGAGGATCAGGTGTGGGTGTATGGAGGGTTTTGATAGGTTCTGGCTTCCTGGTACCAATTAAATAGAATGTCTGAGGTTGGTTTCTGATTTTTTACATTTTTATCTCTAATTCGTACACTGCAAATGAAAAAACTCTCATACTGTCTTTCATGGAAATATACCAGATAATTAAAAAAAATAATGTAATTTGTGTCGAATCTCAAATTTCGTTACTTCCGACCCTAATTTCGTGTTTTGTGTCTGGAAAACCCTTCTCCTACTGAGTTTCATAGATATCTATATATCAATTTATTAAAATTCTTAAAGCTCAAGTAAATATGCGAAAATACATGATCCGAGTCAACATTGGACAGTTTTTCCCAGGAAATTACTTCAAGCATTCACGAAAATTTGACATTCTTTTAAATTACACTCTAAATGTTATCCCAGGACAAGTCTTTCCACGAAATCTCTTCCTAGCTTTAGAAAAAACACGATACAAAACACTGATACAAAATGGCTGACCAACAACTCAAAAAGTAGTCAGCGACCCAAAAAAACCCTGGATACCAAGCTTAGTGTGAATGAGTCCAATAGTACCTCGAAGCACCTCATGTTTTGAATAAGCTACTTACAATTAATAAATATTAAGAATAAATTCGTAAGCAAAAACCAATGTAACAAATTTCATTCGAATGTCTAAAAATTTTAAAATCCTGGCCTGTATGTTGAGTTCGCTACTTTTTAAATTTTTTCATTTTTACATTGAATTCACAATCTGAAGGTATAGGCAGAGTGGTAGGATAAAGAGTGAGACGAATGGAAATTTCGAAAGTCAAAAATATGGCGTTGCAAATATTAATAATAGAAACAAAGATCATTGTCATATTCAAAGATTTGTATGTTTATTTGACACATCAACTCTACACCAAATAACTATAAAGGTGATTAAATATACAAATGAGAATTTTACAGATAAAATCGCTCTACTTGATAGAGGCTAGTGTTAGAGAATGAACGGTAACATAAAATTAGAAGAGGTGGCAGAGAAACTCACAAGTGAGTTAGCGAAGACACCAGAATTCACTAGAATGTTAATTTTCTAAATTTGTTTCTTATGTTGATTACCCTTAACAAATATTAAGGGCAACACGTAGACTTCCGATAATCAAACCAAAAAAATTCTGAAAAGAATAAACCAAAAGTTTCCAGTCAAAAGACAAAAATAAATCAAACAATTTTCGCTTTCATGTGTTTATTCGCTATTTCGGGAGAATCACTATATAAAGGTATGAAATTAAAAAAATGTTTTCTTTACTTCAAAAATATCTTGATTGTCATTGT
This sequence comes from Andricus grossulariae, assembly GCA_011634705.1. Lineage (NCBI taxonomy): Eukaryota > Metazoa > Arthropoda > Insecta > Hymenoptera > Cynipidae > Andricus > Andricus grossulariae. Next base: position 85,494,415 of record JAABKJ010075445.1, on the reverse strand, counting down.
GAAATGCCAGAAAAAATGTAGAAAAGTTAATATAATCGATTTTGTTTTTCACATTTCTACTTCAAAACAACTTAACTTTAAAACGCTACTGTCTGAAATCACTTGTTTGAGTCGCTAGATATCTGTCGAAGTAGTTTCATATAAGTTTCAAAAAATTTGGTGAGCATTCTCAAGAATTAAGAAAAGAAACTGCAGTGAAAACCTCAAATCAGCAACATCATTCAAAATGAAAATTAATACACTGAAATTACGAATTAATAACGAAATAATTTAAAAATTATCATTACTATATGAAACTTATTGCTACTACAATAACAATTTTCGAGCTCTCAAATTGGTATTTTTGTTCTATTTATGAATAAAATCAGTAAATAAAAATATTCCAGCTGTTTATGAAATGTTTTCTGTTTTAAAAAATACTAAGTCTACGTTTCGCCAAAATTCGCAATTTAAAATTAGCGATAAAAAATTAGATAACACATCCTATTAACATTCTGAAGCATTGCTCGGATCACACTGATTTGCAATTTGCTTAGGAGTAATTTCTCGATCTCAAAAACTTTTGTTGCCCTTTACAAATAAACAAGGAAGTTCATCTCCTTCGCGAGCGTATAAGGCAAAAGTTTATCACTTCCGGAATAGTTGACTGGATAATCGGATGCATTGTATTCGATATAAATATTTGGGGAAAAAATGTAAAACTGCGACATTCAGTTGGTAAGGACTCATGTTTTGCAGTCTGTTCGTAAAAAGAGCTATTTCTGGTGAGTAATTTTTCGTTGAGTAAATGCTCGTAAATGCATTAAAGTATTGAGTCTTGAATGTGATTTCACCGTTTTCAAGAGTAATGATACAATGGAATTGATTGTTTCAAGCATTCTGAAGTAATTCCTTCTCCCTAGGATTAAGTGACGTTCGCCCATCAGAGAATGAGAGCAATAGAGTTAAATTGAAGAAATTTGAACTACAAAAATGAAAATTGACCGAATTCTTTTTTTGGGAGGGCGGTAATTATGTATTTTCATTTTAACTTTCCTTTTAATCATTTCCGAATGTCTCTTTCCTAAATACGGCACCGATTAATGCCATTGAGATGAAGAAATCTTGGTCGGCATACCTTGATAAACCTTTAAACCGAATTGGTCGATTTATGTCTTCTTTGTAGTAGGAAGAGATACATTGAAAGAGAAAGAAAATAAAAAATGATAAAATTTGTAAACATTTTGGATGCTTAAAAAATCCAAGAATATAAAGTCCACAAAAATACTCAAATGCCTTTCACTTATGGTGTATATTTTTCAACTGTGATTCAATGTTCATATGCCAAGCTTTTTATTGATGGATATATCTTTCATATTTGAGTCCTTGATATATATTTGCACTTTTTCGTTCCGAAAAATGGGCTGTTTATTAAAAGTGGAAAGTACTACAGGTACATAAATTTCGAGAGTGAATAAAGCACGAAGTTGGTCAATTTCTAACCAAATATATATAGTTAAGTTATAACTACATGCATATACATATCTGATTCAGCTCTAAAATATAATTGAAAATAGGTGAACTATATTGATATAATGAGAATTTTCTTGGTTTTATTCTTAAGAATGCCAACCATATTTTGTAAAACTCTAATCATAACTAGTGCGAAAGATTTTAAGCGAAACAAATTAATGATTTCAGGAAGTAGCGTTTTAAGTTTAGTTATTTGAGAGTAGAAATGTGAAAGCTAAACCGATAATATTCACTTCTATACTTTTTCTTGTTATTTCACAATGATTATCAAGATATGTTTGAAATAAGAAATAAAAAAATGTTTATAACTTGATACTTTCATATGTTGATTCTCCTGCCTGATTTCTAGATCAATTGTTTTGACTTCTGGTTTTTTTTGTGAAATAGATTATCGTTGATCATCAGCAGCCCTTGATGTGCATAGAAATCTTGTCCAACGTAATTTCGAAAAAGAAGTTACATTCAAAAGCATTTAGAAAATTAAAAATTTTCTAACACTGACTTGTGTTTTCTTTCATTTGTATTGCTTAGCAAAGAGCTCAAGTACTAATGTTACTAACTTAACTACGACACTTTATTGCGTTCGAAGGATGGAAAAAAGCAAATAATCACTTTGAGGAACTAGATCGCGACAGTTGATATTGCTAAAATAATTAAAATTAGTCGTGCAATTTTCTTTCCAGACTACTAAGAGCCAGAGAAAATTTGTTATTGATTTTATATTTTTACAAACTGATACTGAGGGCGTTATTTGAAGCACAAGGCCAAGGTTGGTAAATTAAAGAAAGTAGAAGTCATACAGTTAGATGCCTAAAACAAAACTAGATGAACGTTTAATTTTTCTAATGGACACTAGAATATGTATCTCTAACAAAATTGACAGATAAATTTTAAGGATACATAAGTTACGCGAAATAATATAATTCATTACCATGTGAATTTCAACTATCAAATTACTTATTTCATATTCACCTAGTAAACGTTACGTTATTGTGAACAGATAGACAGCTTTACAGCAAGCCTGTTACGCATTTTAAGGACAATCCCTTAAACAATTTTGTTGATATCTCGTTTATATGTTGAAAATGATTTTTTTAAGTAAAAAATTCAACTATTTTATTGGAAATTCATGTATTTTATTGATTATTCGTCTTTTTTTGGGAAAAAATCTTTTTGGTTAAAAATGCTACAGATTGGTTGAAAATTATTCTTTTTTAGTTGTGGACCACACCTAGCCTTGTGCGAATAAAATCGGCTACTTATTCGCATACTTTGCACTCAGTTGTTTCGATAAATAGTATGTGTGACAAGAAGTTTTGGTAAAGGTCAGACATAAAGGCTTTTCGGTAACTTTGAATATTTATTTCAAGAACCACTATATTCTGAATTGTAACGATTACCGTCTGGATTGTAACGATTACCAAAGTCAAATAGCAAAGAAGCAAATGCATTAATCAAGCATATTTCGACAGAAAAATTCGTTTTTTTCTATGTCAATTTTTTTAGTTAGGACCTTTATGATAATTCTACCAAAATTCATAATTTGTTGAATAATCTTATGATTTTTTTAAACAAATTTAATAAACAAATGCATTAATCAGGCATTTTTCGATAGAAAAATTCGTTTTTTTCGATGTCAACTTTTTTAATTATGAACTTCATGATAATTTCAGCAAAATTCATAATTTTTTGATCAATTTTATGAAGTTCCTAATTTAAAAAATTGACATAAAAAAACGAATTTTTCTGTCAACAAATGCCTGATTAATGCATTTGTTTATTAAATGTGTTTAAAAAAATCATCAAATTTATTAATGCCGAAATAATGCATTTGTGTATTAAATAAAATAAAAACCGTAACATTAATCAACAAATTATAAATTTTGCTAAAATTATCATAAAGTTCCTGAATAACAAAATTAAGAAAGAAAAATAATCATTTTTCTATCGAAAAATGCATGATTAATGCATTTGCTTATCAAATTTGTTTAAAATATAAACAATTATAATCTTAAGAGAAATTGTTTTATTATGATATTGTTTCCCTTTAAATTACTTGCAATATAACTTTAAAAAATGTAAAATTATGGATAATCGTAGAAAACATTCTTTCAACAAATAATTTGTTTATAATTTTTGTTTGTTCATTATATAATATTGAAACATTTCTAACTAATGTTACTCTATGAAACTCAGGCGATTTCAATAATTTTCCTGTTATTGACGAGCACCAGGAACGTCAAATAGAAAAAATGGTGATTTTTTCGTCGTATTTGTTTATTTATAAATCAAACAAAAATTCTCAAGATTTCTGGGAAAGTTTCAAATGATTTTTTATTTTGAAAAATTAATTTTAAGAGAAAATTTGAAAAAAATTCAAAAATAATTTTAAACTTGAAAAGATTTTTTTAAACAAAAAAAAGAAAGTAGATTTTTAAAGATTTCAAACAAAAAATTTGTAAGCTTCAAAATAATTTTGAAAGATTTCGAGAGAATGAAAAATTTGTCTGAAAACTCCTGGAAAAATTAAAAATAATTGTTTGTTTTAAAAAATTAAGTTCTAAAGCAAATTTGATAATATTTCAAAATATTTCTAAGCCGGTGGAAGATTTTAAGGCAATTGTTTAATTTTTGATTGATTCTTCATAATTAAAAAAAATTAGAGTCAGTTTCAAAGATGTTCAGGAATTAAGAGATTTTGAAGAGACTAAAAATATTATAAAACTTTTAAAGATTTTCGAAAATTTTTCGAATATTTTTAAATTTTGTTTAAACTTCTAAAAGTCCCAAATATATTTTAAACTGACTCGAACTTTTTCTAATATTTGGTGAAATCCGGTACAATAAGAAACCTTTGAATTAGCTAGATTTTTTTCGACACATCTGAAATTTTCCAAAATCGTTTTTTTTTAAATAGATGTCAAAATTCAAATATACGTAACTTCATGAAATTTTTTTTGCAGATCCTGTTTGAATTGAAATGGATTCGATCCAAAAATATAATTTATTGTATCCAGTGTTTAGTTAAGTTCAGTGTATTTTTAATTATAATGAACAAAAATTTAAATATGTGATATTTAATGAATTTGTAAGTTTTAAATGAAAATATTTTATTGTTAAAGAACAAAGTTTTTAAAAAAGTTGTATACTCATTGGTTACGATTACTACATTTATGGATAAATCTTCAATGAAGATGTGAATTAATCATGAAAAAATTATTTTTATGCGCATATTTCACCAAATTTTAAAAACAATACTTAATTATCTCTGCAGTGATGCCAATGTGGGCGCCTTTTGCTACTGCGCTTGCGTTAGGGCCGCGAACTGGTTGGCCGCAGTTGGCGCGCAATTCAAAGTTGGAATTAAAATGAATTCTTATGAGAATACATAAAAAATATTTAAAACATTATAAAAAATTATATTGAATTACTTTTTTTAGCTAATTTCTTCTGATATTAAATGTTTTGTGAAATATAAGTTATTCTTCGGAAGTCAAAGAAAATAAACTGCTATTTAATAAATATATGTGTTATAAGTTTTTAACGATTTTTCCGCGTTCCAGCCGCCATTTTGTGTGCTTTCACTTATTTTTTCATTATTTAAACCATAAAAATTTCAAGTTAACGTCTCGAGGACACGATTTCTGTACTTCAAACGTTAAATTTTAAATGTGATGAAAGTGAAAGATTGACATGAACAACATTTTTTTTTTAAAACCATGTTTTTAAAAAAAAAGTCATATACAGTTTTTGACAGTCAAATTTTTCAAAAAACCTGATCATATATTCTAAAAGTTTATTAAATTTTACGTCGAAAACGCTCATTTTTATATTTTTCACAACTCATTTTCACAGAAAATACAAGCGTTGAACTCCATTGTGAAAATTTGTCCAGTTGGGACTGAATGGGTTTGCAGCCCTTCCATCAGTTAGTCATAGCCTCTTATGAAACAAATTAATCTCGAAAGGTTGCGGGACAAAATTCATTATATTGGTAATATATTTCTATTTTGAAGGTAATATTGCGATCAAGGGAAATAAGGGCGTCTCTGGATTGGTAGATGTAATGAAAGGATTCATGCAGTGGGAGGTTCTAAGTCCGACAATGTTCACATTTTAAATTTCTGACTTACAAGATTTTATGTATGCCAGAGGTATAAGAGGTTTATCAATAGAACATTCATTGGAAATATTGCTCTCAGCTCACGCCGATGATCCGTCTTTCTTTGTGGATTCTTTGGTTGACATTCGTAAGATTCTTAAAGGATGAAGCTATTCTTTTACCGCCAGTACGAGAAATGTATGCATACATTCCAGCAAAATAGTTACTATTCTCCAATATGGCAAAGACGTCACCAACAAAAGTTGATAATACAATGTGTTCCTGCTTTGGCATCGGCACATATTGATTCGTTTCTTTGAGTAATAAAACTTTTTTATCTGCAGGTAAAGTGTATTTTTGAAGTTCGAATCCCCGGTTCGGATTTTTTATGGAAGAAAGGAGAATAAACTGAAGTTGGTCAAGTCCATATACAGATCCGTCAGAAGAAGGAAGACTGTTAGGTGGAGCCGTACACCTGTGAACAGGAGACCTGGTCCTTTCTCCAAGGAAAGCCTTGTCAGCAGAAGTCCTGAGCCATTAAATGAGCACAAGCGTTTCTGAATTCGCATGAGGTTTTCTATTATTTTGTTATTGAAAGGAATTGTTTAGAGATTTAGTTTCCAAACTTTTAAATTTAGGATGTAAAATAACTAAGCCAATCGCGTTTTCCACATCAATGTTACACCACTTTTTAGATATAAAATCAAAGATCTGGTGACGTTTTTCGTGAAGTGGGAGTATAAGTATAGTATAGTATTCGGAAAAAGCGTCCATAAAACGACAGACTGAACTTCCGCGGATAACACATTGTAAATTATGTTTGTAAATGACTAATTTTCCTGGATAGTGTTGTTCTTAGCGGGGACTGAGGGACGAAGGAGCAGCCGCATCAGGGTGAAAGGCTAAGTAGAGGGGATAACGGTGACGTTTACTGTCAGCGACATCCCTGGGTTCCCGCTCTGACCCACACTTTCGAGGAAAATTATTCATTTTCAAACCTAATTTTCAAAGTGTTCTCTCCGGAATTTCGGTCTGTCGTTTTACAAATGCTTCCTGTAAATAGTATTCTTCATGTTATTGAAAACGCCAGACCTTATACTATCACTGCAAAATCAAAGTTTATTCATTAATAATTATCGAGTCTGGCAGTGTGTTATCCCCAAGCTATCGATCGAGCGACTGAATAATAATAAAATCAAGGCATCAATAATCGATCCTAGAAGAACATTGGTTCTTATACTATAACTTCAAATTTCCAATTCTTTCACCTGGCTCAGGTACCCAAACGCCCCAGGCAGGGCGTCTGGCATTCACGGGTTTCAAAAGGAAGGTAATTTTCCTAATATTTTCGCCACAAACTAGGACTTATACTCCCACCTCACGAAGAACGTAAACAGCTCTTGGACTAATACTAGCATCATTAATCGCGCACTTACAACAAATTTAACAACAATTTATCAATTTTTCATAATTTCAAAGTATTTTTATTCTTTCCAAAGTTTTACACATTCTTGAATGTCTTTTACGATAACTAAAATTATTCCTAGAAATGACTTGCAATCTTCACGATTCGTTCTTCAGTTTCCAGATTCTTGTTTACCAATTGAAGAATCTTTTGGATTCTTTCAAAATATCTTTTCAAATAATTTAAAATTTTCCGGAAATTTCGTAATTTTGCAGAATTGAGAATGTTTGCTTTAAAATCTTCGTCATTCTTTTTGGTTATATTAGGAAATAATTTGAAATTATTTAGTATCTTTTTGAATATTTTCTTAAAACTAGTTTATCCAAATGAAAAATTCATTTGAATTTTTCTTAAGATTTTCAGTCACAATTGCCCATTTAATTTTGAAATCTTGAAAAATCATCATTTTGTATAACATTTCGTAAAATCTTTCCAATCTTAAAATTTTTTTTTAATTAACATTGTTTGATTTGAATAATTTGTATTAACATTGTTTTCAATAAAATTGTAGTCAGTTCAGAAGAATGTGACGCAACTTAAAAGAATCCGACGAGATGATGGGTGATTGGTGATCATGATAGTCGATTGGTGATAATGATGAGTGATGATGATGGGTGATGGGTGATGATGATGGTTGATGGGTGACAATGATGAGTGATGATGATGAGTGATGATGATGGGTGAAGATGATGGTTGATGGGTGATGATGATGGGTGATTGTTGATGATGATGGTCGTTGGGTGATGATGATGGGTGATTGTTGATGATAATGGGTGATTGGTGATGATGATGGGTGATGATGATGATGAGTGATGTTGATGATGTGTGATGTAGATGATGGGTGATGGTGATGATGGGTGATGGTGATGATGGATGATGGGTGATTGTTGATGATGATGGTCGATGGGTGATAATAATGAGCGATGATGATGGGTGATGATAATGGGTGATAATGATGGGTGATATTGATGGGTGACGATGATGGGTGATAATGACGGGTGATAATGATGGGTGATGATGATGGGTGATTGGTGATCATGATAGTCGATTGGTGATAATGATGAGTGATGATGATGGGTGATGGGTGATGATGGTTGATGGGTGACAATGATGAGTGATGATGATGAGTGATGATGATGGGTGAAGATGGTGGTTGATGGGTGATGATGATGGGTGATAATGATGGGTGATAATGATGGGTTATGATGATGGGTGATGACGATGGGTGTGATGGGTCTTTAAATATTGATGGTCACTTTCAATGATCGGTCCAGGAAAAATCAGGGAATGGATATATTTATAATTGAACTCCATAATAAATAAATAATTGAAGCTGTTTTTAAATGTCCCGAGAAATGTTCTTCAGTGGGGTCGGCTATCGAATAGTAGAATTAACGGTTGTAATTCCGCCCGAAAGAATCACTTCTGAATCCTCCTTCAACAGCAATTCTCATCGTTCTGGGAGTCGTACTTCAATGGTTTTTTTTTTATTTTATTTTTTTTTATTTCCCCGACCATTGGGGACACTCGGGCACTTGCACAACCCATTCACTCTCTTAAGAACCATTCATTGGAAGAGAAAGACTAAAAGGAAAGCAGCCGTGAGATTACTCCACTGGTGGAGTCCCTAATGGAAAAGTATATTTTGCTACATCGAAACTGAAGATTAAATATAAAACATGGTGTCTACCCTACCTGGAAAATCTGGAAAACCTGGAATTGTCAGGAATAAATAAAACAGCTTTATATTACGGTATTTAACTGTTTTGTTGAAAATTCGTTTTTGGGTTTGAAATTCATTTTTTTAACTGAAAATTAAACTATTCTATTTTTAGTTGAAAATTTAAGTATCTAGTTGAAAATTCAACAATTGTATTAAAAAAATATCTCCTTCTTGACTGAAAAACCTTTCTTAATTGGAAATTCAACTGTTTTTAATTAAAAATTAAAATCTGTTTTGGTTGAAATATCAACTACTACATTTTTGGTTCAGAATTAATCTTTTTTGAGATGAAAATATAATTACTTGGTTGAAAGTTTGACTCTTTTGTTAAAAATTCATTTTTTGGCTCAAGACTCATCATTTTAATCGAAAATTTATCTCTGGTTGAAAAATAAACTACTTTGAAAAAAATTTTGTTGTCGAAAGTTAAATTTTTTACTGGTTATTTAACTATTCCTGATAAATATTCCATAATTTTACTTGAAAAATTATCTATTTTGTCGAACATTCACTTGTTTAGCTGAGAATTTAATTATTAAATTTTTTGTTGAAAATTTATCTTTTTCAGCTTGGAATTCATGCAGAAAATTCATCTTTTTGGTTGAAAATTAATATTTTAACTCAGAATTTATTTATTAAATTTTTGTTTGGTTTTTTTTTTAGTTGAAAACTCGTCTTGCTTAGTAGAATGTAATCTTTTTGGTTTGAAATTCAATTATTTCAATTAAAAATTCATCATTTTAGATAAAAATTCATCATTTTTGATGAAAATTAATTTTTTTGTGCGGAAAATTAATTTGTTTAACTGAACATTTAACTATTTAAGCTTTGGTTGAAAGATGATCTCTTTTTACTTTTAAATTCAACTATATGGTTAAAAATTTGTCTTTTTCAATTGAAAATTCATGTATGTTTTTGAAAAATCGAGTTTTTTTGTAAAAAATTAAGCTTTTTATTTGAAAATTATTTTTTGTTTGTTAAAAATTCAAGTATTTCAGTTAAATATTCATCATTTTAGTTGAATATTTATCTTTTTGGTTAAAAGTTAAACTTTTTTATTGAAAATTTATGTTTGTGATTTAAAATTATTCTATTTCATTTGAAGAATCATCATTTTATTTAAAAATTCGTCCTTTGGTTGAAAATTTATTTTCATTGGTGGAAAATTTATTTTTTTAACTACATCATTATGTATTCCATTCTGGTTTAAAAACTGATCTTTTTACTTTAAAATCAACTATATGGTTGAAAATTTGCTTTTAGTTGAAAATCAATCTTTTTGTTTGAAAACTAATTTTCTTGTTTGAAAATTAACCTTTTTGGTTAATAATTCAAGTATTCCAGTTAAATATTCATCATTTTAGTTGAATATTTATCTTTTTGGTTAAAAGTTAAACTTTTTTATTGAAAATTTATGTGCGGTAGTCGTGGAGTTGGATAATAATCGCCATCATATCTCTGATTGAAACTGTATGGGTCATTCAATACTACATATGCCTGCTCTTGATTATTATTAGTATGAGCATATGGAAAACCTTTTTGATTCAAAAGGTTATGGTAACAACCTTCTAGCAGTTACCTAAGAGAAGATAGTTTTAAACAAATCAGTTCATATAATCATTTGTTCTTTAAATTGAATTATTTATTACATCACTACGTAAAAAGTGGGTAAAAAGTTGAAAATTTCAGAAAAAATCGCAACTTTCCACCATTATTTAAACTAAATATGATCAAGAATAATGACAAATTGTTTAACGAAATCATTTTGTTGAGTTTAATTAATTAATAAACTAACTCCACGTGAAAAGTGAACAAAAAGTTGAAAATTTAAGAAAAATCTGCAATTTTCTAGCATCATTCTAACAGAATATTAATATCAATGATAATAAATTGTTTCGACTATTATGTTTGTTAACACTAAGTCAATATCACCGCAATCTGATTGAAAATTGTACAAAAAGTCAAAAGTTTTTGAAAAAACGGCGACTTTTTATCTCTATTCTAAGAGAAAATGGCTGAGAACGATAATAAATTGCTTAAACAATTTATGTAGATATCTGAATATCAACATAAAATATTACTTTGTGTATTAGCAATAATGTAAATTCAAAGAAACTGCGCGAAAATCATAATTCGATTCAAAAACTCGGAAAACCCATTTTTTTAATTATGGGGGGTTTTTTTGGGACCCTTTAAAAGAGACCTATGTGGGTGATATTTGAAGAGTAATATTTTATTCGTATTCTATGGTTGATTGTCAAAAGAAATGTCGATTTTCAAATTGATTGGGCTAATGTTGAGGATTCTAAATAAAATTGACAAAAACGTCTTTTTGTCTTATCGGAAATACGTGTTGAACTTCTTTTTTTTTATTCAAACAAATTGCCGGGCGGTAAGCATAAAAATTCAAAAAAAATTCCAGTGAAATATTGGACCACCCAGTTCAATATGCATAATTAATTTATTGCACAATAATCTATTCTTTAAAAAAAAAATCTCATTTTTTCCTTACTTTGTTTAAACAATCAGAAGGCAATGTTTTGAAATTGGAAACAGATTATGTCACGTTTGGAACTTCACAATATGAGCTTCTTATTGTTCCAATAAAGTTAGAAAACTTACACTATCGCGTCGTTTGACTAAACTTTTCTATTTTTCACGTTTTCCAAGATTATATCTTTTTAAAATTATTATATATAGGTATAAATAGGTTTATATATATATTCGTAATAAGCAATTAGTTGTTTTCACTATTGAATTGGGAAATATCTTGACTAATCAAATTAGTAATCTTTTTAAATCTTTAGTGGCCCAATTTTCGCTAATAAAATCCGTAAAATTTCCCCAATAATTAGTGAAGTTTTAACAATTTTGATTCAGAGAGGCAATGAAGTATCTTTTGCGTAAAAAAAAGCTATAAAATAAAAATAAACTTCTTTAAACACTGAAGTTCATCCTTATTCGAGCCAAATAATTTTTACAAAAATTGCTATATAATCGCAATTTTCTATGGAAAATAAAAAAAAATATACTGCCAAAATAAATTTTGAAATTCAAAAACAGAAATTTTTCGAGAAGTAACGTTTGAAAACCCGGAATGGGTATAATTAATAGGGTGGCCCAACAAATTTTTTTTTTGGATTCTTATGAATAGCGCTCGGAAATTTGTTCAAATCCACACCAGAATAAATCCACTTTTGGTTGTTGAAAAAAATGACATTCAGAGGTGGCAAGCCCCATGAAGTTCAACACGTATTTCCCATAAGAAAAAACACGTTTTTGTAAATTTAATTCAAAATCCTCAATATTAGCTTCATCGAGTTGAAATTCAACATTTCTCTTTATAATTAACCATGGAATACGAATAAAATATTACTTTTGAAATATCACCTTAATAAGTCTGTTTTATAGGATCCCAAAAAAACCCATAAGTGAAAAAATGGGTTTTGCGAGTTTTTGGCTCTAATTATGCTTTTCTTTGCGATTTTTTTTAAGAAAATTATTTCTGATACATGAAACAATACTTTACACTGATAGTTAAATATTTACATGAATTGTTTAAATAACTTATTATTGGTTTTATCAATTTTCTCATAGAATGGATGTAGAAAGTCACAGTTTTTTCAAAAATTTTATACTCTTTGTCCAATTTTCAATTTTCAATTTTGACGTGACTCAATTTTTTTCGATTTTCTTAATCTTACCAAATCGAAACATTTTGCTTTAAAATCTTTAACAAGCTTTTTCAAAATTTTAAGAAATCGTTTAAAATGTGGAAAACCCTTTTTTAATTTTCTCTTCAAGTTCATTTTTTAATTTTTTCTTGAAGTTCATTTTTTAAAATAAAAAATAATTTGAAATTTCAACACAAATCTTGAGAAATTTTTTTTTTTTTTTTTGTAATCTTTCCAAATTTTTTTCAACTTCTGCAAAATTTAAACGTTGACGCAAAATCTTTTAGATTCCTTTTTGACAAGTTTAGAAATTGTTTAAAATGTATTGAAATTTGAAGATTCTATGCACACTGATTAGTAGTACTCAAAAATACAAACAATTTACTTCAATGGAATTTTTCGATAAAAAAAATCATCAGATTTATAGCATTTTCAATATCCAAAAAAACAAACGAAAATTAACATTTTAAGCCGAACAACGCACGATATGAAAAAAAGTCAAGAGAGGAAAAACGTTTCTTTTTGAAACACCTACAAGATGATTATAACAATTCTTTGAATTTTTTCCAAAAATCGAAAATTCAAATCTTGATTCCACAAAAAATAATGAACAATTAAAAATTCCATTTTGCGGTCGAACATGCAAGATACAAGAATAAATGAAGAAAAGGAAGTTGTGTAACAAAAAAAATCTACAAATTTGTTATAAATCACTTTTTGATAGGACACGTAATTTTTGTTTTATTCGTAAAAAACAACATTAAAAATAAAAAAATTAAAGTTTCGGATAAATGACACAAGGTACGAAAAAAAATTGAAAGAAGTTGCTCATCCACTTTACACTAGCATGCATATTATCAGTTTGAATAATAAAAAATAACTTCGAGAATAAACAAATTAAATTTATGGAGAAACGACACGAGTTGCAATAAAATGTATAATAACAACATTTTTTGCATAGGATGCACACTTTTTCGTAATTAAAAAAAACAAGACAATGAAAATGTGAATGTTTCAAGTCAATGCCTATTATGAATTCTGATCATCTAAATTTATTGAAATGATAGCTTTTTCAGGGTAGCTGAGAATAAAAATTAGTGCAAAATAAAGAGCAAATCTTGAAGTAATAATGAAAAATGAAATTTGTACATTATTCTGCAAAATCTGAATAAGCAGTACCAGCATGAGATACAGAAATAAATATGATATACATTTGATATAATAGTGTTTAACATAATGTAGAATAGTCCAGATTTTTGACAAAATCGAGTGCGAAGCACGAGATTTGTGATGAGAATGTGTTCGTTAAAGCCAAAGGAGCTTTAACAAAAGAGAATTCACAACCACCAAATTACAGTTGACGATTATTTGACCTTTCATTTTAAAAAGGTCATGTATGCAAATTCAAGAAGAGTCAGTGTCAGCCGGATAATTAATATGTAATTTGTCAATATTTCTTGATGACTCACTTGGAAGGTACAAAAACCCAATAAACAGAAGATCGCACACTTCATGATTGAATAACTCGTTTAATTTCTATTTCTTAGCAAAGATGAACCAGAACTATTCTCAATCTGTAAAGATGCCTTTTTATACTAATTGTCTATAATGTGCAATGTTTATTTTGTTGACGTAAGAGGTAAGAATGATTAAATTATCAAGATTTGAAGCCTCGGCGAAGGTAACGTTTAGTCATCAATAAACTGTTTTGCTGAAATCTTTGTTTACATTGTGAGAATATGTTTATATAATTTTGTATACAACATGGTTTCTTTTATGGCACTGCAAATCTTCAGATAAGAATCTCTTCTACCAATGTCTACTGGATGATAAAGAAACGAAAATTTTCTACAAATAATAACGCAGTCAACATGTTTACGACGCCAGAAATGCGGGCCAAAATTCCACGTGTGGCTAAATTCATATTATTCAACCAAAAATAGTCATCTAGCAACAATTTATTTTAATTAATTTATAATTTATTGGTAATAATGATTAAATCACTTGGCCTGATAAGACAATTAACTAATAAACCAAGGCCTAATTTGCCCTAACTAAAGCATTTATTACAATTAAATTAAAATTTTCTCATCACATTAATTGCACTTACATATGTCTGCTTTAGGCAGTAGGAAGCTAAAAACATTCATTTCAAAAAAATTGGCATTTGAGTACGGTACGGCATTTTTCACGAGGAATGAATCCATAACAATATCCACATCATGTTGAATTCGTGGAATTCATGGGATTCATGGAATTCGTGGAATTCATGGAATTCATGGAATTCGTGGAATTCATGGAATTCGTGGAATTCATGGAATTCATGGAATTCAAGAGATTCATGGAATTCAAAGAATTCATGGAATTGAAGAAATTTATGGAATTCATAGAATTCATGGAATACAAGGGATTCTAGAAATTAACGGAATTTATGGAATTCATGGAATTCAAGGAAATCATGGAATTAAAGGAATTCATGGAATTTATGGAATTAAAGGAATTCTAGGAATTAACGGAATTTACGTAATCCAAGGAATTTATAGAATTCAAGGCATTCATGGAATTTGAAGCATTCATTGTAATTCAATGAATTCTTGGAATTCTAGGAATTCAAGAAATCCGTGCAAATAAAGGAATTCACGGAATTCATGGAATTCATGAGATTCACGGAATTCACGGAGTTTATAGAATTGAAGGAATTCATGGAATTTATGGAATTAGAGGAATTCTAGGAATTAAGGGAATTGATGAGATTTAAGGAATTCATGGAATTCATGGAATTCAAGGCATTCATGAAATTTGAGGCATTCATGGAATTCAAGGAATTCACGAAATTTACGGAATTCACGGAATTCATGGAATTCACGAAATTCATGGAATTCACGGAATTCATGGAATTCACGGAATTCATGGAATTCACATTGCTTTAAACTCAACGAAATATTAATATAATAATAATTTTTATTATAAAATTCAAATGGATCATGTAGTAAAACCCGTAATATGAAAAATACGACCCCGTTATGTTAGTACTGCATTTGGCCACCAGTTGACATATCGTTGTATTTCAGATCCCAATAGGTAGGCCGCGGGTATCAAGGTCACAGATATAAAAACCACCAACATCGAAATATAGAGAACCGGGACTCAAGTTATGATGCGTACGCTGATCGGCCTCCAAATGATCAACATAATTATAGAGTCAGTTGTCGAATGGTGCTAATTACTCGAATATTAATCTTTCTTATAACAATAACACAGGACCACAAAATCTAAACCCTTGCAACACGGACCAGACTAGGTGGGTTTTATATTTTCGGGGTCGTTGAATTCGAATCCGTTGTCCATTTGGTCCTATCAGGTCAGGACGAAGGTCAGTTCAAGGCCAAACTTACAAAATTCATCGCTAACCAATTAAGTCAGGACACTTATAGGTTTTCGGGATCCCAGAATTAAAATCCGCTGTCCGTTTGGTCCCATCAGGTCATGGTCAAGGTCAATTCAAAGTCAAACCTACAAAATTCATCGCCAACCAAATAAGTCAGGGTACCTACAGGTTTTTGGGGTCACTGAATTCGAATCCGTTGTCCGTTTGGTCCCATCAGGTCAGGGTCAAAGTCAGTTCAAGGTCAAACTTACATAATTCATCACTAATCAATTAAGTGAGGGTACCTATAGGTTTCCGGGGTCACTGTATTCAAATACGTTGTCCGTTTGGGCTCATCAGGTCAGGGTAAAGGTCAATTTAAGTTCAAACCAAACGGACAACGGATTCGAATTCAGCTACCCCGAAAATATAAGACCAACCTAGTCTGGTCAGTGTTGCAAGGGTTTAGATTTTGTGGTCCTGTGTAATCAAAAACTCCTAAGTGGTACCGTTGAAAATGGGATTTAGGCGAGAAAATATTGATCTAGGAAATGTAAGGTCTGAAAATGGGCAAAATGGACAGGGAAATATAAGCAATAATATAAGCAGAAACAATGAGCCCAATTACATACTACGTAATAATTATTGAAACAAACAAAATCGTAGTTTAGAACAATGTTTTAAAATTAAAGATTTTCCTAATCGTCACGTTGACTCAGGAAATGCTTGAGCCTTCCTTTGGTATAAAATAATGCGATAGAGGCAAATTCGGAGTCAAATGATTTAAAAAACCTCTTCCTTTATATATTCGCGGCGATTTATTAGAAAACGAAGATAATACAATAATTAGAACTCTTGATAAATATCCAATAACACATGTTACATTACAAAATATAAAAACGAAAGCTTTGATAGATACTGGCGGTGAAGTTACATGTATCTCAGTAACATTTTACGAATGTAATTATAAAGAATACAAAAAGTGCAAACCGCTACCAATAGTTTGAATAAATATAATAGGCGCTACCGCAGCAAAACCTGTAAAATTGAAACATAAAGTTTTTGCAAATTTTAAAATTGGCAGTTGGGCTCGAGCGTTTGCATTTTGGATAGTGCCTAAATTGAATAAAGAATGTATTATTGGGGTTGATTTATTAAAAAGATTAAGAAGCAAGGTTGATTTTGATGATAATACGACAGAAATGAAAAATAAATAGAATACTATATGCAAAAAAAAAACCAATTGAAAAGTATTAAAAAGTATTAACATTTTGTATGCACTTCAATTCTGCTTTCTGATGCGGAGAAAAGGTTTCAAAAGTATATTTTCTTTCGCATTAAAAAGTATTGGTTCGCCAAAACAATCCGAAGTCATCCGAATCATTCCGGAATCTGTATCCGAACTAATCGGAGTTCATCCGAACCAATCCTAAGCAATTTTTCAATTCTCCTCAAGCCCTTTCAATCCATGTGCCCACTCCAAATTCAATCCGAATGAATACGATGTTCACTTTTCAATCCTTCTCAACCTGTGTCATCAATCCGAATGAATCCAAAACCACTTTTCAATCCGTGAGTCCAATTCGAATGAATACAATTCTCATCACGACACACCAAAATTCTCACACAAATAGACGAATTATCAACAAAAACAAAATTAATTTTCAAATAATAAGAATAATAAAAAAATCAAGTTTCAATCGAAAGTGGAATACTGCAATTTTTATTTCATTCCTTTTCAACAGAAAATTTTTTTTTTTACGAAAATAGTTGATTTATTAACAAAAACAACATTAATTTTCAGATAAAAAGAATAATTTTTCACCCAAAATATGAATTTTCAACTCAAATAAAAAGTACATGTTGTAACTCGAAATTTTAATATATACTTAAGTTTTCAGTTTGAAAAATTAATTTTCATTTAAAAACATGAATTTGTAACCAAATTATTGATTTTTCAACTGAAAAAGTTCAATTTTTAATAAAAAATGGAATAGTTCAATTTTCATTTAATTACTTTTCAACAGAAAAAAAAAATTTCACCAAAATAATTAAATCACAACCATAGTTATTTGTGATACAAGTGCGCAAAATAGGTGATTGTGTGCGAGTGTGAATGTTGCAGCATAAGCCGGAGGCTCTAACCATATTGAGCAGAAACCCTTGGTACAGGGACCCTCTATCCGCAACCCGAGGACGCGTTCGGTGGCTTTGTCATCGGCCCTTCGGCTCGATTCCTGAGGAATCAAAACCGAATATATATATATATGAAGCACCGATATTTTAAAAAATTATTATCAAGTGTTCGAGAAATGGTAAACGAATCATTTTATTTCAATTAAAGAAACTGAGGGTCTTTGTTATAGCTCTACTTGTTGCCTTTGTTGTCTTCGATATATCTCTTGTTAATTATAAAATTTTGAGTAATATTTTCTTTAAAGAAAAACAATTATAGATAATAAAATACATTTTTACATTCTCATTAGAAAAGGTATTAGATTTGTGTACAATTTGACATCCCCCCCTTTTTTTGTCGAATGTCCGCGTTTTGAGACCCCCTGAATCCGAAAAACAAGGGTTTACGAATATGTCTGTATGTCTGTCTGTGAGCACGATAACTTTCGGAAGAATTTTCAGATTGGTTTGGCCTTGGTATACTTTTTTACTGGCCTAAAATGAAGGTCAAGTTCTTTGTCCAGCCATTTTACATACAAATTTAAAAAGTTAGAGCATCTTCAAAATTTTTGAGATCACTTTTTTTTAGAATTTGGAAATTATATGTACGGCTGTTCGTAGTATCAAAAAAAAAGAACAATTTATTTACTGACTCTTTTCGATAAAAAACAAATTACCAGAGTTATAGCTTTTGCCAAATTAAAAAAAAAACTAAGGAAAATAAAAATGTTTAGTCAAACAACGCACAATATAAAAAAAAGTCAGGGTGGGAAAAGCATTGCTTCTTGAACACCCTACAAGATTGCCATAATAACTTTTTGAATTTTCTTGAAAAATCGAAAATTCAAAGTTTGATCGCACAAAAAAATAATGAAAAATAAAAAATTCCATTTTGCGGGTACACTATACAAGATACGGAAAAAGATGGATTGCCAAAAATTATGCACCAAAAATCATCTGCAAATTTGTTATGCATCATTTTTCGATGCGATGAGTAGTTTTTGTTTTATTCGTAAAAAAACAACATTGAAAATGAACAAATTAAATTCTTGGACAAATCACACAAGCTACGGAAAAAAATATTTGAATAAAAGTTGTTCACTGAATAAAGAGCGAGTGGCTTTCCATTACTTGAAATTGTTTTATGTCTTAAATTCCTCCCTCACAGCAATAAAATATCCTGGGATATCCCATTTAATCCCGTTTAAGTGCTGGATAATTCCAGTTCTGGGAATCCCAGGATATATTTGTATATTAAAATTTTCCATATATCCCACGCGGAACATTTGAATATTCCAAAAGCGTCCCATGGATATTGCACATCCCAAATATCCAGGCTATATTCTTGAGATATCCAAATTTTCATCTACCAGGATATCCCTGCACAGTGAACCCCAGAAACGTTTTTTATTTGAAGTTGGATAAAAATGTTGCAAACAATTGAAAACTACAGTTATCCGACATCGGATAATTTTTATCTAAGGACTACTGTGTGGGATAAATCAAGATTCAGAAGCTCTTAATAATTTTTGATTGTATTAGTGCTTTTTGGCGAAAATTGGTATGTTTAAGAAAAAAATTATATTCCAAAGGCGATTCACAAGTTTTCAAGCATTTTAGGTTGTGTTGGTGTTTTACGCCAGAACTTGGTATTTTTAGTGAAAAAACAGGCCGGTAGGGAGGAAAACCGGGCCCGGGAAGTGGGAATGACGGGTCCCTATTTATGTAATTCTGAAAATATAGAATTAAGGCTGGTACAATCTCCGGGTCCTGGGAGAATTTCCTAGGTATCACCCCCCCCCCCTGCGTTCATCAGGCCTGGTAAAGTCATTAGATGCCACAGAAGATCAAAATTTTGGTAAAACTGAAGATTAAGCTAGTGGGTTTCACCGGAAAAATCGATATAGATTTCAAAGAAGACTTACAATTCGGAAAAATATTTTTTTTTATGCGTTAGTGCTTGGTTGGTGAACGTATTTTCCATCAATCATTCATAAAACTTTGCAGATTACGATTATTCTTCACAGTATGATTCCGTGTCGTTCAATTCACCGTTTTTGTACAATTTTTCGTTTTATTAACTTTTCATACGGAAAGTCTGTACCCTTAATAAAAAAGGATTGGACTTTAAAGAAGATAACCAATTTATTCAAACAATTTTATGTTATACTTGTGTTTTTACCGGATATCGAAATCAATTTTAGAGAAGACTGATAATTCTTGAACAATATTGTTCAAAAATTATCAGCCCGATATCCAGTAAGAACACAAGTATAACATAAAATCTTAAATTATATAACATTTTTCAGTCGAAATAGGTTCTTTTAAACCAAACAAAAATTAGGTTTCAGACCAAATTTACAATCTTAAACAATTCTTTGTTATGTTATGCTAGCGCTTATCGTCTAAAATTGCTATTGTTAGTAAAAAATCGTAAGATTTAAGAAAATATTTACAATATTTGAACAATAATAGGGTATGATAAATTTAAATTTAAAGCTTTTTCGGGTTTCAATCGTGTGCAAAACTACGAAACTTGCCGACGTTTCGTGAATATATATATATATATATATAAATTAATGAATTTATAATTAATTCATTATTTATTAATAAACTCGTAAAATAGCGATCTGCGCCTGCGCCACTATACGTTTATTCCCGGAGCTCCAAAATCAGCCATTTTGCGTTCGCTCTCCAGGCGTGAAAAAGCGTACTTTTTAATGCAGGTATTGGAAACATACATTTTTTTCCTCATTTGCTTGACAGTCTATTCTGGTAAAAATCTCACGCTGTTCAGCTTCCCATAACATAAAAATTTCTAAGTCTGAATCAACCAAATTTTTTTCATTGTTTTCAAAAAATTGTCAGAGTGTTTAAAATTTCAAAATAAAATTAACACTTTAAAAATTATTTTTTTTCTTATCTTCTTGACAGTATAATGTGACCGAAATCTGGCGGTAGTCAGCTTTCCATACCATAAAACTTTCTAAGTGTCAATCAGCAAAATTTTATTCGTTATTTTCGAAAAATTGCCGGGGTGTCTAAAATTTCTCAACATAAGAACTTAAAACTATACAAATGATTTTTTCCTTATTGTCCCCAGATCTGACGCTAGTCAGCCTATATATATATATATATAAACTAGCTATGAATTCGGTCTAGGATATTTCCAGTTTGTTTGTATTTACAATTTTACGGTATTCATTTGATGAGCACTTCTCTACCTCATTATGATGAATTAGCAAATATATCAGCTTCCTCATAGAGGAATTTAAAATTAAAAAGTCTGAATAGGTCAATCAAAATATCTCAAATCAAGGAGCCTTTTCTATTCTTATACATTCTTCAATCAATTTGGAAAAAAGTTTACCTTGAAAAAACCGATTCGTCTCGAACCAAGGAATCTTTTACATTCTTTCATCAACTTTGATTCATGTTTTGATATCATTCTAATATTTTTAGGAATTCTTCAGTTAGTATTGAGATATTAGTGGTAAAAATAAGCCCTCCACATTTTATTAATTTATCTGAAACCGTCTTCAAATTATCGTGGTAACAAAAAGTATGAAATTCACACACATACATCTGGACAGTTGTTCAGAACATTTTTTAATTAAGGAACGTTCAAATAAACGAATTAAAATTTTTTCAAAATTGTTACCATTACAAAGCTTTCTCTATGAGAAAGCAATATTGCTAAGTGTTAATCATGAAGCTTTTCTTAGTATGCATGTCAGAAAAATGTACAGGATATTTAAAACAATCAAAAAATTTATATTCGTTAAACCATTTTTTCAGTTATATAAAATTCTTGAAATTTTTGTAAAATTAATTTGGAAACTTTTCCTTGCAATCAAAAAAATTACCAGAATAATATTCTTAAATATTTAAATAATATTTATTAAAAGAGAAGTAACACTGCTTTAAAAGAATATCTATTATAAGTTATCATAGTGTTTCTAGCGAATGAGTGATCCTGTTTTTTAGTTAGAAATTAATTGTAATATTCGGTAGTCTAGTGATAGCGCGCGCGGTTTGCAAACTTATGCTCTTAGGGTTCGATTTTCGATGCTTAAAAAATTTTCTGCGAATGCTTTATTCTAGCGTTATATTCAACATATAAGTTAATATGACTAAAAAACTATCTATAAGGTAAATAATTCGAATATTTCAAATGTAAATATTTATTTTTATTAAAATTTTCCGTAGTTGGATCTACAATTTCTGACAATAAGGTTCTAGAAGAAAACAAAATATTGTTCAGTCATTTATTAATTATTTACTAGTGTTATATATAAAAAAAGGTTAAATAATCATCGCCAGGCTCCAACTGGGAGCAACTGCCATCTATGAAAATGACACCGGCTCCCAGTAGGACCGCGGTAAATCACATTCATGGCCACGTCTCACAACCGTGAGATGGATGGCCACAGGGCACAACGAAATCACAACGACAGTCCGGCAAAACCCTTGCGTCTTGAGGACATAGAGCGATCCAAGGATGACAGCTTTATGCATCCACCTCGCAAGTGCTTTGGCATGTTTGAGGTTACGAACCAGTGATAGTTTCGCCCCTCCGAGAGCACCGATTACAAGGACAATTACTTTTACCGAATAATGATACAAAATCGTCACATCTTTTATAAATCTTGACACACCATTGCGAAGTACAATTTAATAAATTGATTGATATACAGGGTGTCCCAGTACTCAGGGTACATTTTTATATTTTTGAATTCCTCATAAAAAATGGAGTTGAAAATAAGAATAAAAATTTGTTGTAAAGTTAATAATTGATGAGTGATTAACTATTAAAGATTTTCCAATCTGCAGCATGCGTTAGATGTACGACAGTCCACGTGTCACTAATGAGGGTGTGTGCCCAAAAGAGTAATTTCAAATTTGCAGGAGGTTGTGAATATCAATGGTGCAATTCCACACGGCAACTGAGAGACGAGATTCCTAAAAAATATCTTTTCCTTTCGAATACACGTTGAATTATTTTGACTTCCTTCGAGTATTTCTAATTCTGTAGAATTCAAACGAATTCTCAGAATTCACTTGCGGTCCTTTGAATTCTTTTGAAGTTTTTTGCAATTATCTTGAAACCTTTACAGTACACCATAAATTATTTTGAATTTCGACAGTTGCTCCCAGTGGGACCCTGCGGTGGTTGTTAACCTTTAGTTTTTAATTATATATATATATATATATAAAATCTTAATTTTCCAGTAGAGTTTTCTTTATTAATTTGCTTTATAATTCTTTTCAATTCAGAAATTATTATATTTATCGAAATTTTAAATTAAAATTTATGAATAATTTCAGTTTTTGAACAGTATCAAAAATCTCGAATGCAGTTTGTGCAAACTGTAGCAGACCTTGCATCAAAATCTTACAATGTAGAATGCCTCGAGAGAGCTGGAGTTTTGGAGACAGTGTGTCCTTTAATTAACGACATTGTGCCCACAATTAGACAGACTGCGGTAATCACTTTGGGTAGATTAGCAAGTCATGATATAAAAATTGCCCAAGCTATTCTCAGGAAGGACGTGGTGCCCTGTATGATCAAAAATTTAGAGAAGCAAAATGTAAGAAAATATAAAACAAGAATTATCCTACAATTATTTTTGTTTACCAGCAGAAAATTGAGTTTTCAAATTTAATCAATCACTGTATCAATATATTTATGAAATTGATATTTTATAGTATTTTTTATTTGTTTATTTTATGTGTACAAATATTTTGTATCCTTCTTATGTATGCAACTAGAACGGGAATTGTGTATTGGCTTGGCTGCAGATTGAGTCTATAAAAAATAAGTTATCATTTATTGTGTAGAAATATTACAAAAAAGGTGCCCTTTTCATTCTACGTTCGATAGCGAAACATTCTGCAGAAATGGCAGCAGTTACTATAGCTGGAGATGGATTAAATGCAATTATTTTTGGTCTTGAAGATTTTGATCCTGGAGTTAAAGAAGCTGCAGCTTGGGCAGTTGGATATGTGGCAAGGCATAATAAGAATTTGGCTCAAACTGTTGTCGATGCTGGTAAACATATTTTCATTTAATAAATTCTATATTAATTATGACTAGGTAATTAGTGGTACAGGGTAATCCAAATTTTATCACATTTTTTTCTTCAGTAAATTTTTATAAAAAAATTCAATGTGATGCTAGCATCGTTTTGTTTTATTATTTTGTTAACCGAAAAATTCAAAATGATCAACTTTATAGAAGTTTTAAATTTGAATATATTTTGGTCGGAGATTTTAATGCTTCTAACTTGAAATTTTTTTCAAATATTTTCAAATTATAAATTTTTAGATGTCAAATTTCATTTTTGTGTGTGTTTCTAATGCTTTAATTTGAGACTTAAGATTTTAAAAGTCAATTTTGTCAAATTTGAGGGTTTGTATATTCGAATACTTCTAAATTCTACTTGTGAAATCTGCCGTCTTGATGAAAAAGTTGCTATATACTCTGTTTATTGACGCAAAAAAAAGTTCAATTATACGTAAAAAAAAGTTCAATTATTTATATGCAAAACTGTACATATGCCATACCCTGCCGATGAAACGGCACTGAGCCACCAGTTCCGTTTAAGTGCCTGTTTTGGCTGATTTCGGCACCTAAACGGCACTGAGAGTGATGCGACAGTCATATAATGGTCCTATGGTATTCGTCACGTACCAGGCGGGCAGAGTGATTTACAGTAGTTGGCCACCACCAACCAAATTCCTTTTTAAAATTTTCTTCAAATTATTAATAATTTTTTTAATTGATGAATTTTCTCATTATATATATTTTATAATTATAAATTATACACTAATATACTATTCTGCAGTTGAATTCAAAACCGTTGTCTATTTTAGCGTATCTCATTTTATTTACGAGATACATTATATTCATTCCAATTTTAAACTTCTAAAAAAAAAGTTAGATATCTGAAGTTATCGAAATCCGTAGATTCTGAATTTCTAACTTTCGCAGCGGTAATTTAAAAATTTTTTAAATTTTAATTTATAATTTTTAATCACTTTCAGCTGGTCTACTTAGTTGTCTAGTCGCAGGTATAAAGGGAACTTCTACAGACATTTAAATCTGGAATCTGAGTAGCTTTAAACGAGCAGCACTGAAACGGCACTGTGCAGTGCCGTTTGAGTGCCGTTCAATCGGCAGGGTATGTACGAGGGCGGTCCGATAAGTACTTAGCCTACAAAAGAAAAACGAAAATTCTGGAAAAGTGGCAATTTATTTTTCAACGTAGTCTCCTCTTAGCTCGATACACTTGACCCAGTGATGCTCCAACTTCTTTAACCCGTCTGAAAAATACGTTTTCTGGAGGTCTGCAAATTAGGCCTCCGTGGCGGCGATATCCTCTTCATTCGACTGAAACTTCTGCCCGGCGAGTGACTTTTTTTAAGTTGGGAAACAACAAGAAGTCGCACGGGGCCAAATCTTGAGAATACGGTGGATGGGGCAGGAGTTCGTAGCCTAATTGGACCAATTTCGCCGTGGCGATGGTGGAGGTATGAGCCGGTGCGTTGTCATGGTGGAAGAGCACTATTTTTTTTTTGCCAAATGGGGCCGTTTTTTCTGCAATTCGGCGTCGAATCGGCTCAATAATTCGGCATAGTAGAGTCCTGTGCTCGTTTTTCCCTTCTCCAGGTAGTCGATGTAGATCACACCATGTGAATCCCAGAAAACGGTGGCCATCACCTTTCCAGCTTAGGGGTTATTCCTTCGGGACCATCCCTGGACAATTGTCCGCGACTGCTTATTAATTATTGTAACCATATTCATGCAGAAACCATTGGTACAGGGACCCTCTATCCGCAACCCGAGGAAGCATTCGGTGGCTTTGTCATAGGCCCTTCGGTTCGATTCCTAAGGAATTAAAACAGAACTGCAGCGAAATTTTTCAAACCGAATATATATATATATATATATATGTGCGTGTGTATGTGTATATGTATGTATGTTACAGGCAAAGTCCGATGTGCCATCGCACCGCAGTCTGCCTGGTCCCTCCGCGATTTGACTGAGCGTCGTCAGGCGAATTCCGAAGTAGCACTTTCACGTCGGACTCTGCCTGGTCAAATTGTGAAATGTCCGACAGGCTCAGGCAATGTCCGGAGTAAAAATAAAAACTTTGGGGTTTACTTTTCCCGCTGTTAAGGTGGCTGGCTCGGGAATTTACAATTCAAAATAGTCTACAGATCGCAATTGTGAACGGATTTTAAAGTTTTTATTTCGAAATGATCAGCATTAAATTTTTGAGAAAACTGATGGACTATATTTATCAATTTTTGTTTCAATATAATTATTTATTCAACGCAAGTTTTTTTCTGTAAAAAATAAAAAAATAAATTCCATATGTATCATATTTAACGTAGATGTACTTAGAAATATAAATAATTCATTGTTAATATTTTTATTGTTCTTTAGTGTAAATAATTTTCAAATTTAAGACTTTTTAGGAGAAGCCGATTATTTAAAGCGAATTCAGGGACTATATATTCCAGAAACATCACCAATCTATTATTTGTGATAATTAGATTATTAATAACAATAATTGTTTATTGTTAATTTATTTGATGAAAAATGATTCAATATAGTGTAAAATACATTATATCATACAAGAGAGAGCCAGTAATAGGTGTTTCGTTTATAAAATTTGTTAGGAACATTCAAAATATGAATTTATTGAGATCGAAGATCACTGTTTAGATGATGCTACTAAGATTTATTATGGCAAATAAAAAAAATCTGTCTTCGATTAGGATAGGCAAATTAAATATCTGGTTTTAGGATGGTTTATAACAACAATTATTTTAATTTTTGAGAGTTTTTAGACACCAAATATCATTTTTAAATACTATTTCTTATTAATTACACTTCAACACAAAATTTCCTTTGAATGTCCCATTAGTTTTGTTACTAATGGAAAATTGATCTCCCCACTGCCTCCCATCGCCCTTTTATTCAGGTACTGATCAAATTCGAAGACAAATTTAGTGCGCACAGAATTGAAGAAAAGTCGTCGCGTATTTAGAACTTAGAAAGATATAATGAGATCGTGAAGGAAGTAGAAGGTGCTAAAGAAAAAAGGAAAAAACATGGTTGGATTACAGTTCACAATTGCGACCTGTGGACTATTTTAAATTGTAAATTACCGAGCCACCCCACTGTGCAGCGGGAAAAGTAAACCCCAAAGATTTTATTTTCACTCTGGACTTTGCCTAAGCCTGTCGGACACATCGCGATTTGACCAGGCAGAGTCCCAGGTGAAAGTGCTACTTCGGACTTCGCCTGATAATAGTTAATTTATCTAATTAATTATCTGTATTCTGCAATATAATTTTTTTTTAATCCATGCATGTTTCACAAAATGGAACCAGCAAATCCAAGTATAAGCCTAAGCGTATCTGTCGGTTCGGACAGACACTCAGCAAAATTAGCATAGAATATGATTTTTCCAAGCCAAATTACGAAGTAACTATTTTGAATCCAAAAGCACCATCTCAAATATTCATAGTGACGTGCCAAATTAAGAAATTCAACGAAAAAAAAAGATAAAACTGACGAAGCCAACAGACTTTTAAAATCGTTGTCAGATACTTATTATTGTAGTGAAGACCACTTTCCAGAAAACAATGATATTCAAAATATGCGAGAAATGTACTTCGAAAAAATAAAATTGTATTAATGCACATCCGCATGCGAGCGATGTTGTGAAAGTGGACATCATGCGATCAATTGTACACGCCGTATAAGAAATTTAAACCATAAAAATAAATAAAAATACCTCCTTTTACGAATGAGTTCAAAATCACACAATTATCTTCTGTCAAAATCCAGCAACCATAGAAATAAATTTTATATACCGCCTGAACCTGTGGAAATGTACCGTTCACAAATGCTCTATTCGGTTTTACGACTTAGCATTATAATAGAGCAGGAGGAAGAAGCCGAAGGGCTTGTAGTTTTTATTACATCTATTCTATTCAAAGCGAAAACTCCTCTTACTCCCACGAAAATATATCTCTTGCAATAAGTTAAAGTACCGGACTTAGACACCTGCCCGAAAAGTAAATTCAACTCACTCAATTTTTTTTCTATTTATACAAAAACCTTAATTAATTAATTAATTAATTAATT
This sequence comes from Andricus grossulariae, assembly GCA_011634705.1. Taxonomy (NCBI): domain Eukaryota; kingdom Metazoa; phylum Arthropoda; class Insecta; order Hymenoptera; family Cynipidae; genus Andricus; species Andricus grossulariae. Next base: position 85,466,232 of record JAABKJ010075445.1, on the reverse strand, counting down.
AATTGAAAAGTTTGAGTATTGTTCATTTCATTCAAAATACTTAAATATAAGTTTGGAGTTGTGATGGCCTGCGACCGTTATATATAATTAAAAACTAAAGGTTAACAACCACCGCAGGGTCCCACTGGGAGCAACTGTCATCTAAAAAATGACAGCCATTCCCGCGTGCCAAAAATATGCCACGGCACTTGCGAGATGGATGCAGAAAGCTGTCATCCTAGGGTCGCTTCTTGTCCTCAAAACGCACGAGGGTTTCGCCGGCCTGTCGTGATTTCATCGTGTCCTGTGACCACCCATCTCACGGTTGTGAGACGTAGCCATGAGTGGGATTTACCGCGGTCATACTGGAAGCCGGTGTTATTTTTTAGATGGCAGTTGCTCCCAGTGGGACCCTGCGGTGGTTATTTACCTTATTTTTTAATTATATATGTCGTAGGCATTTACAGGATGTATGCGTTCAGCTGACTGCCGTCGTTCAGAAGAATTTGGGACGAAATCTACGCGTGGCGTCCAAGTGCCTGGTTTATTCAGGCAATTACAGGAAACCAACCATAGAGTATTGGAACACATAAATGTCTATTTATCATTTTATTTTCATGCTCATCTAATTGATGAAATATACTTTTACAAAATAATAAGAATAATGATTTAATGTCATATGTTTAAAAAGTGTTTTAATTTAAGTTTATTGTTTCTTAATTTGCCTTATTATAATTATATTAATAATATTATTAATGACCAATAATAAAGAAAAACGTTATTAATTAAATAATAATTAAGAGTATAATAATTATTTTTGCATAATTATACCCACTATTACTTGTTTCAATGATCATTATTTACTACATTTGAATACTCTATGTATTATTATTGTTTACTATTACGTATTTTGATTTAACAGTGAAATTTCTTGTCATTAAATATAATGAGATGTTATTTATACCAATCAAAATACGTTCACAGTTTAAATGATGCATGTTCAATGGTAAATTTAGCCATTTACTTTTTTCCAAGACCGAATTGCGAAATAAAAATACATTATTCTTTTCTTTTTATTTAGTTTATACGAAGTTATTTGTTTTTGAAATTTGTGTTTGCATAAGAATAACTAAAGATTGTCTACTTTAAATGAAAGGACAATTGTTTATTTTTTAGTAAATTTTATTTTGTTATTAAATGCCTAAAGTAACCAGTTAACATGCATCATTTGAATTCTGAAAACGCTTTTTTCGTGGAATTAATTCAATTTTACTATTTCCAATTGTAACTTGTGCAAGGAAAAGCGTAAATATGGATATTTTACGTTGTAAAATTAACTAAATTCTACAAAAAATGAGTTTAGAGTTCATAAACTAACTTCTTTCCGTGATCGAATTACATCATAAAAATAAAATGTTTATCTTCGAAAGCTATGACAACATGAACTTAAATTTAAAGACTTTTTGAATAGATGGCATACAATTATTATTCTTATTATTTTGTAATTAAATTCATCATTTAATTATTTAATAAATATAAATATTTTTTTAATGATTATTTAATCACTCATGTTTTTCTTTATTATTGGTCATTAATAATATTATTAATATAATTATAATCAGGCTAATTAAAAAATAAATAAAGGTTTGCCTTCGAAACCCATGAAAACGTGAACTTAAATTAAAAGACTTTTTAAATATATGACATTAAATTATTATTCTTATTATTTTGTAAAAGTATATTTCATCAATTAGATGAGCATGAAAATCAAAATAAAATGATAAATAGCCATTTAATGTGTTTCAATACTCTAAGGGTGGTCTCTTGTAATTGCCTAAAGCGTGTCAGGCTTTCAGAAAAATAGCGAGTATTCTTCTGAATGCCTGAATAAATAGTCCGGGAGGCAGCGACAGAAATTTCCGGGTCATTTTCGCTAACTTCATTTTTTTGGTATGCGTTATGCACGTACTATGTAACTCTAATATGAACGGCTTCCGTTGCACCCTTATAACAGGGAGCTACAGGAGGGTTGCGATTCCCTCCGAAAATTATTTTAAAACATTCATAGACGTTTGCATGAAACTTGTTACACTCATTAATTTGAACATAAAAAGTTTAACAAATACCGTCTTCCATCTAAATTCCACAACAAACTACGTCTTCCGTCCATATAAATAGGCGGAAAAAAAATGCATAGCCGCTAAGGTGAAACTAAGTGTGATGCTTATTTTCATAGTATGGAAGATAAAAATAATAGTCTTCCACCTGTAAAATACAACAAAGGTCTTCTTCCAAGCTGATAAAGATGCACTCGATATGCGGCGCAAGCGAGTGCCACAGCTACAACACAGCATCTTTACCTGTTTGAAAGATGATCAGTGATGTTGTACATTGTTAAAAGACCAGCACAATGTTAATATTTATTGCTTCCTCATAGAGGTAGCTTTGAAGTGGTCACATTTTCCAAAAAAATTTAATTCATTTAATTGAAAGTTCCTCAGTGTAAAAATGTCTAATACAATGTTCTAAGCAATTGTACTGATGTATGGATTGTGTGTGTGCGTGGATCTGTGTGTGTGTGTGTGTGTGAATTGTACACTTTTTTGTGAACACGATAACTTGAAAACAGTTGCAGATGGATTTATGAAATTTGGCGTGCTTATTTTATTACTATTATTATTATTTTATCATTGAGCCGTTTCCCTTTCGGGGTAGGCGTGAATTGCTCGGTGGTAAAGTAGTGATGTGTGGATGGGTATATACTCGAAAGGCTTACGATTATTTCGTAGTCAGAGGGTGGTGGGAGTAGGTCTCTTGCGCAGTTGATCATTTTTATGGCATATTGTGAGCTGGTTAATCTGCCCGGTATGAAACAACAATATTGTAAATTTTTACCAATCTCGAACTTTTTTTCCTGATTCCAGTATTTATTTATGAACTTTCCACGAAATGATGACATGTCACTGATTTACTCGCGTGCGATTTCCCACCATTCTCTGGCTGCGCCTACTAAGCATGCTTGGATTACGAACGGAAAATCATTTTTTCTGATGTCGGCCGCTCTAACATATACATCCAGATCATTTAAAAACATCATTGGACGTTCACGACCTGATCCTGAAAATTTCGGCACTGGATAATTTTTTAACCACGATGACTTTACTTTTCTTGTTCCTAAGTTTCTATCAATCCTAGATTCTAGCGTGCTTTGATTATCTTCTAGTTCTTTTAACCGCTTTTGGTTTTGCATGTTCGCAACAATGCCGTCGCCATGATTAACTTGAATTTATTCTGTTAAGCGTCTCAAAGTATCTACTTTACTTTCTACGTCAATTATATTTTCTTCTACGTAAGTAGCTTGTTCCTCACATCTTTGCCTTCGCTGGTCGAATTCATCATCAATTTTTTTTTAATAGGTTTCCAGCAATTGAGTCTATTTTACTATCGAGATTCGTTTCTGCTTTTACAGATAGTTCCCTATTTTTATGAATTACGCCTACCATTTTGTTCTGGTTTCTAACGGTTTGATTTAGGCTATCTTGTACCTTTCGAATGTCCATTAACAATTTTATCAGTTCGTCATCCATGTCTTCAGTTTCTATTTCCCTTAAGGGTGAATCAATTTAGGTTTCTCTACCAAATCTTTCGCCTATGATATTTAATTCGGTTTTTGCTTCTACGTCATAACCAGCAGTTCTCGAATCGCCAGGAATTTGAGGATTAGATTGTTCCTCGTGAATTTCGTACAATTGAGAAATTTCCATGTTTGTTTCGTCAAAATCTACATTTGGTTCCAAAGTACTATTTGGAGAATTTTGTAGGACCGATTTTTACAATTTAATGTTTGTAGATGCGTTTTTCGAAGGGACTAGCTCATCATTTTCTTTACTATCCATTTTCTATTGTTAAATTTTGCTTATTATCAGTTGATAATTTCCCGCTTGTTTTTGTATTTTAAATTTATTATTAATTTTTAGAGATCCAACGATTTCTGAGAGAATTAGGTCTTTTAGATTGTTCTTTGTAATTTTGTTTTTAAACTCCATTTAAATTTTCTGATCTATGAGATTTTCTTGAAAATTTATTGCATTTTTAATTTTTTGTGTGGTTTGATTTTAATCTTTTCTTAAATTTTCCAAATTGCACGTTTTTCTTGGGATCTGATTTCCCGATTCTAATTTCATATTTGCTCGCTATTTACTTCGATTTCGGAATTGAATGTTTTAGATTTAATTTAACTTCTCTGTTACTTATGATTGCTTTTCGTTTATACGTAATATTCAAATAAGTCTGCTACCATATTTTCGCCAGCTTGTCGGCTCGATCGCCGACCTATTGTCCGCTATAATTGCTTTCCTAATCAGCCCGTGTTGCCAATACTTATCGCGTGTGGATATTTATGGTCGCGGTGCGTCCGAGTGTCTTTGTATTGCGTAAGAGAAAATTAATTAATTTCGACCTTCAGAAAATTTCGACGCAAATGCCTCTCAGACTTTCACAAACTCCTGTATCCCACCAGGGTTACCAGTTGTAACATTATCGAGTATAATTGTCCTTTTCCGACGTTGAGTTGAGATCCACGATTACCGATTTTACGCAAATTTTCTAATATCTAAACATTCCACAGATTAAATTCTATGAAGATATTGACATTTCTAATGCTTGTTAATTAGTAATGTCGCAATTCAGAGTTTTTTTTTCTAGCAATATTGAGGATTCCCAAAAATTATATCTCTCACTTGCTTTTAATATACACTACCCAATAACTCGAGACCAATTATACAAATCGGGTCAAGTTTTGGAGAACATTCAAACTAGCCCTAACTACCTTGTTGTTCGAATTAACTAACAATGACACCCTAGGAACAGGAATTGGTACTCCATTCTCCCCTTGGCGAACTTCAATACTTTTTTCTATGCGCAAGTTTTTGAATCGGAAGTAATTGACACTTAAGAAGTCTTGACAAATGTAGCTTTTGACCGATTTCAACTCAACCACGGCTGATGACTCAAAAACTCTAACCCGGTTATAATTTCGATTCATTTCATCGACCTATTGCATAATTTTGGCGTGTTTACGTTTTTGTTCTTTGATTTTGGGATCACAAGAGTGCTGAGAAAGGAATGCGTACGGAATAAATTCTTTTATTTTTTTACGATTGACCCTATCTTATTCGTTTTGAGCATCCCGGACTTTTTATAAGCTTATTACCTCAAATTTGCCATAACTGAAGCTTCATCCTACCAAGACTTGGTGCAATGCCTTCGTTAGGATTTCACCTTAGTTTCCTACAACAAGAACCACAATTCTTCAGGTTTTCACGCCTGGCAGTGGACTTAAAATTTTACTTAGGATAGCTGTAAAGATCTTATACAGTGTGTTCAGACAAGTTATTGGCCTGTAATTTTTAGGGTCAGCTAAGTTGCTAACTTTATATATATATATATATATATACACACAAATATGTAAATTGTGTGTACATGCTCATGTATAAATGTAATAAAAAAAGTTTCCTAAACAATTTAAAATAAATAATTGAAACAAAATATTTCAAATTTCAATGCCAAGTGAATGAAAAATAAATTTAAATTATGTTTTCATTTGTCTATAAAATTTGAAGCATGAAAAGGTATTTTGTTATTTCAAATGATTTAAGGTTGAATGTTAATTTATTGTTAATTTAGTAGTGAATGTTGTGTAATTCCTTTTTCTATTAATTATTATAATATTCTCTTAAAACTGTACGTGTGAACAAAAATTTCTTAATGACATTCAAGCTTTCTTTATTTCTCTTTGTATGTACGAGAAAAAAAAATTATAGAAAAATTCGTGTAAATGTTGAGAGTTGTTTAAAAAACTTTCGTAATTCCAAAGAAAAATAATATTGAAAAATGTTTTAAATAATTATTTTTCTTGAAAGCCCATTCAAAGAGTTCAATTTTATTTCACTTTCATTGTTCCCATTTTTAATGATAATAATTGCCTGATTGAATTTCTTCACATATAAATAATAACAAATAATAAATTATTTACACAGGTTTCTCTTTAATCTAAATTCATAATAATTAGATATCAATTAATTTAATTTAAAGGAAAAAAACAGTATTTTTATTTAGGGAATGTAACCTATACGATACATAGTACTTAACTTAGTGTTTAAGTGTCATATTCATTGAAACGTTATTCAATATATCTTAACACACTACTATTATTTTAAAACTATTACTCAATAAATGCAACAGATTTTCAGATAAATTTTTCAATTCATGCAGTGTCATTTTCAAATGCCCTCGAAACTCTCGCGAAACTGTCAAAAGTGTTATCTGCTATGCTCAACTTTTTGGCATTTTTATTATTTTGAGAATAACTAAAACATTAGGGTCTGACTGCGTTTTATCAACTTGTACCGTCATGACCGGACATTACTGGTCAGGTCAGGTATAGCCACAGTCTGAAGCGCCTTCTAATAGTTCTAATGCGCTAAACGAAAATGGTGTTTTTAATTTATTTCAGGTTACGTTTGACAGTTCCAATCGTCTTTGAAAGGGATTGGAATCTAAATGTTTTCGCTGCCTAATCGGGGATTGAAAAAAGGACAGAAACGGCATTCATAGGTATTGAAATTTTTAATACCTTTGAATACAAGCCTTCTTTCCGGGTCGTGGATGTATATTTTCATTTTCCACATTCGTTGATTTCTCCCAGACGCAAAAGAAAATAAGACTGTATATCATCTCTCATAGTCCTTTCACATTATTGCAATATATAATATACATGTACATTTATTTATTAAAAATTATACATGATTACAAATACTGTCAAAATAGAAATAATAATGCAGTTTATTTAATGCTTTTTTTCAGCATAAGTTCTGTCTTTTTTAATATTAAACAACAGAAAGTTTATAACGTATTCTTAAAAACTCTGAAACAGATGTAAATAAAATTGATGTATTTAATAAAATTGACGTCAATAAATGAAATTGTATGGGAACCTAAGGATTATCCCATGGATATATAAATGTCCGTCCTTATAATAATAAGAATTTAATTGCGATTATATCATGTTGCTTGTTGCTGTAAGAGATTAAATTGACAGACGAATAGACAAAGATGGATGTGGCCAAACGAAGGATAGTTTGGTTTGAAAAAGAAGGGATAGTGAATAATTTAGTTATTATTTCATTTTAAGATTAAGAATAATATAAAAATAGATGAGAACTAGGAAGATCGGAAAGACTATGCCGCGCGCGGAACGCAGGCTTGCTTGCTCCAGTATACATACAAGTATAAAAATCTTTATCACTATAGTAACTTACGTTAATGGATTCATTATCTACTGATCCTCTTGAGTTCACATTCAAATCCAATGTAACGAAGAATAGTTCGGTTTATATGTACACATAAGAACATAAGTAAACATAAGCAGTGATTTTAGTGCATTTCAGAATGATCCATAGCATGATCCAAGAATATATGGTTAGTCTAGCCAGTTCTCCTAATGTAATGTCGTGTGACTTTTCGGAAGTCAGGCGACGCCATCTTAAAGCGGGAACAATTTGAATTTGAATTCGTCAATAGAAAAGGACTTACACATGGAATAAATTTAAGTATGTATACTAAAGACAGTTATTTGATAAGGAATTGATTAATATCAATTATTATTACCATAGGTAATAATATATGTTTATTTATTTATTTAATTATATCCAATGGTACAATTGAGTGATGGTTAGGGAAATCAATTCAACATTAGATGTCACGAATAGTGCAATAGCGAAAATTTTCTCTTTCTCTCTCTTTCTCGTAGGTAAAAATGTATGATAGATATTAGCAAAGATATTATACACCTAGATGCGGAAAGTGGCGGCGGAGTGGGGAACAATATATATAGCAACTACTTTCGTGCGGTCCGTAGCTGCTGCCCTCTTCGTACTATAGTTAGGACAAATAGAGGTTATGTGAGTTGACACTTCGACAAAATAAAAATTATAATAAATGATTGTTCGGCAACTCGATTTTCGGTCAAATGAAACTTAGGTAATATGGAATTTGGGGTATATTCATGCGCCTCAATTGAATGGATACTACTCGGATGGTACTGTCCTGCCCAGGAAGGCACTATGTGATTCTTCCAAGACGCCATGTGAGTGGTGGTAAATCATCATCTCCTACTACCACCATGGTTCCTGGTAGGAGACGATTGTCAACTGCCTGAGCCGACTTACGAGGTTCTTGTAGCCGGCTCAGGTACTCCCTTTGCCAGCGCTGCCAAAAATGTTGCAGCATCTGTTGCAGGTGTTGGTATCGGCTTAGTTGATTTCGCGGGACGTCACAAAGATCTGGTTGCGGCAAGGCAGTAAGTGAGTCCACAGTTAAAATATGCCCAGGTGCTAGAGGTCTGAGGTAATTGGAATCGTTGGATAGTGGGATCAAAGGACGTGAATTCAGACACGATTCAACTTGCGTGAGGACCGTATAAAGTTCTTCATAAGTGAGACGTGTGTCTCCTGCTACACGATACAGGTGTTTTTTGGCAGAATTTACCGCGCTCTTCCAAAGACCTCCGAAGTGAGGCGCATTTGGAGGAATCATATGCCACGATATCTATTGATTTACATGAAAGTCATGTACATCTCGTTGAAAATCATTATTCATTACCAATGCGTGTAGTTCTTGAAGCTCATTACACGCGCCTACAAAGTTTGTCCCATTGTCCGAATAAATATTTTTACACAAACCTCGACGAGAAATACGTCGCTGTTAACAGTGCATGAATGCATCAGTCAAAATGTCGCGTGCCAATTCGAGATTCACTGTCTTCGTTGTGAAGCAGACAAAAACGCAGAGGTATGCCTTGATTGTAGTGCGACTACGTAATTTGTCCATAATATAAAATGGACCGGTGTAGTCAACTCCTGCCGTATCAAACGCCCTGCTCGGAGTGACCCGTGACTTTGGTAAATTCGCCATGAGATATTCTGTTTCAATTGGTTTTCTCCTCAAACATTTGATGCATTTTCGTAAAACCTTCTTTACAGCGTTTTTGTCTGACAATGGCCAGTACTGCGTTCTTACAGCTGCCAACGTAGTTTGACAGCCAGCGTGTAATAATTTCAAATGTTCGTAGTGAATTATAAGTAACGTTAATGGATTATTCGGCGCTACAATAATCGACTGTTTTTGATTAAATGGTACGGGAGCGTTTGCGAGGCGCCCGCCCACTCTCAGCAGAACCTGGGCATCAAGATATTACAGTTTTAGAAGATCCTTCGTTCTTTTTAAATTATGAACAAAGTGCAGATAGTAGGCTGGGACTCTAATAGCACGAGTTAGAGAAGAAAAACGCGTGAGTAGTGAAAAATTCAGTTCAGTAGAAACAAGAAGTGGACGCTCGCATTTATGTTTTTCTGGAATTTCCACCACCTCTGGAATCGGTGAGATTGTCCACACGTTAATATCTTGCGAAAGCCAGGCAGGTGCTTACCACCATAGTTCACAGTGAGATAGATCCTCTGGATTGACTCCTCTAGATATGACATCGGCTGAATTTTCCTGTGATGGCTAAAGCTGTGCCGTAGGTAACTGTGCTGAGACGAAAGTGCTGATCGAATTTCGAAGAGTACGTTCTCCACAAAATTCTTTGTAGATCCAGCTGATCCGTAACTTCGTTGTTGTGCTATTTTCTTTGAACACGGCATGGTGCGATAGATAATTGACTGGTTTCACAGTACTGATTTCGTCCTGAGGTATTTGGGTCATGTGCCTTTTTTCTTCATAATCCTTCATAAACTCGTTGTATTTTTCATTCAATTCAGGATATTTCTCCCTCTTACGCTTCATTCCGAATAGACGTTTCTCCGCCATTTGGAGGGAGTCACCAAGTTCATTGACCTAATTTTTGAGAGGGACAGAGACGATGAATTTGCCGTCCGTGTCACGCTTCGTTGTTGCCCTGAATTGTTGTTCGCAAATGTCACGTGGGTCGAGTTGTCGATATGCAAGTTTCGTTGTGACGTGTTCAACCTCCCAAAATTGTGCAACCTGATCGTGCAGTTGTTGATTGGTGATGAGTTGTACGACAGTTTTTGCCTGAATTTCGTGGACGGAAGTTCCATTGGCCCAGCGATAATCCAATCTAGCATGGACTTCTGAATAATAGTTTGACCGCCACGCAGCTGAATTTGTCCGACACACGGAAGTTTTAAAAATAGACCTGCACCGATCAAAAGATCCTTGCGGCTCAACGGTACATTTGGCATATCGTCTGTGATCTCAGGAGTAACTAGACAGGTAATACTCGCTTACATTGCCGTACACCTAGATTGAAAATTGATGGCAACGCAATGTTGCGGTTCATGCGTGGTCCTGCCAACACCCGAAATTAAGGTATCCGAATCCGAGAGTGGCAGTTTCAGGCGTGGACATAATTCGCGTGTCATGAGGTTTACTTGCGAACACGAGTCCAGTAGCGCACGACACTCATGAATCTTTCCCTGCCTATCCTTCACCAACACGATTGCAGTTAACATATATTTCTGAGCACCAATCAAATTCTGGTTTTCAAATTTAAGGGAATAATTACACAAGAATCGTCAAAGCTAAGACGCGGGAGCGCCATTCAAAAGTTCTGCAAAATAATTTCCCGTTGCCTAAAGCATCGATGTTAAACTTTTATTTTAAAGTAAATTAACAATGATTACGTGTGAAAATAATTTTTTATCCAGTTTGAAGTAATCAATTGTAAATACGTTGTGTTGGTAGAAGTGACGTAAGCTATTTACAAATTTCACAATTAAAAATGTATAAATCTTTTAGCATTATTTACCAAACTTTGATTTCACATTTTATGTGGAAATTCGCAACCGACTCACGTAGCATAAAATTTCATAGTGGAATTACGCTTTTACTATTTTTGAAATACGTTTTACACGTCTCAAATTCATAAATCTTTTTTCCCTTTTCACAGAAATATCATCAGAGATGCCGCCCAAAACAAGGGACTTTTTGGCAAATTTTGGGATGAGTAGCGAACATGCGCATCATCAAGGTATGTAGTTCTGGTACAAATGAAAATTCATAACCAAAGTGTTAATTAATAAAAAGTTTTTCTATCAACATTTTCAAAATATTATCAATTTTTTGAACCAAAACTTATTCCACATGCATGGAACCATGTTTTCCATGTTTTGAAGAAAAATGTTCGAAAGATATACCGTCACGAAATTTTAGTTTTCTATTGAGCACATTTTTTGTACGCTCTTTCTACTGTCCTTTCTACTTTCTACTGAATCACGCTGTTGCGTAATATATTTATTCGTGTTCTTGGACGAAATTTAAGGAGTATGATGTGCTCTTGATTTTGCAGATTAAAATTTTGTAGAAATTATTCAATAGATTTTTCTATACGTTGAGCGCAAGATCTCGAGGTGGGCACTTTTTTTACCGCGACCACGAATGAGGACGGATTGACACACATTTGATTCGAAATTGCTCAGTTATCGTTTCAACGAATCAGAAAGCAAGATTCGGGAGAATTCAAAAATGTTAATTTGTCCAATTTTTTTCTTTTTACTGAGACTCAAACGCTTCCAAATTTTTCTGCAACACAATTCGTCTTCTGTTTGTTCTGATACATTATGCTGTTTCAAAAATTGGAATTATAGTTTTCTTGTTTTATATTGCTTTTTTTTAATTTTTAATTTTCTATTTATTATCAGATATTATTATCAGATTTAAAATTGTAAACTTTGAGCGTGCACCTGCCCTCAAATATTCGATCAAACCATCTTATATTTCTGATTTGAGCGCACTTACACCATATATATAAAATTTCCTAGTAGTTTTTTTTTTCTCCAGGAATTTTGGATTATAGCTCACCATACATTGTTTAGAATAAAAATAGTAAAAAATAGAACTATCTAAAATGTATATCCCTAACCCCGATTTGCATAACTTCTCTCTATAGTAAAGTGAGTGCGACGATTTTCAATCTTCAGTCATATCCTACCCCATTTTCATGGGATCCCGCTTTTTTACCTTCTTTTTTTGGGCGGTAACAAAGTGAGGCGACACTCTTCTCCAACCAAATCCATCCACATTTCCAGACCCCTTTCCCATTTTTTATATATTTTTCCGTTTCAGGTCTGGAAATACCTTTTTCAGTTTTCGATTTCTTTAAAAACAAACCTAAGGCAAAAACCACGTAATTTCCTTCATTCACGTAGAAATCCACGAAATATACAACTTATGATATACAAAACTACGATTGTTCACTTTGAGTAAAATTTAATCCTTTGTTTCTTGTTGCAGAATTCAGTTCACAGTACGACTGTTCGCCTAGCGGCGACCCCATTCCTACTGATCCACGTTGTGGACCTTCTGTATCTTATCCAGATGAACATTCCCCACGAAGGTCTCATCCTCCTCCCAGACCTCACTCTTCCGCCAAATCTCCCGTTCGTGATAGGTCCAGGTCTCCTCCTGCCGGACATCCTTCTCTCATTCTCGGATTTCCGCCTGAAGAACTTAGATTCGTTCGACTTGCTGCCAACAACAATCCAACTCGAATATTTGAACTTCGAAGATACACTTTTCCCCCAGATAAACCAATTCGAATGAAAACCGCCAAGAATTTCCTTATGCCCATGCCCACTGAAGAACAAATTGTATTATCAACTCCCAACGGTGACGTCTTTGCATTTTTCAGCAAAACTATTCGCAACCGACAGATTTTCCGTGGCATATATTTGCATGTTACGGCGAATGGAAAACGGATGAAAATTAACATGAACAGTGGCGCTATTGAAGAATTGACCCTAGAAGAAACCGCGGACTGTCCAATAGGTCCTGGATATCCAATAGCAAGAAATTTTAGAATATTTCGTATGTAAACCGAAATTCTTTACACCTTTAGTTCGATTAAACAATTCTTATATGTGTGATTGACGGAACAAGTAATAACTGTGAATTTCTTTTCGACCCGGAGTTTTACCAATTTTTAGAAAAAAAATCTATTTAATTACTTGAATATCACCTTATGTATCATGTAATGATATACTGTTTGATATACTGACTTTTTTTTTTTAAATAAGAAATTTTCAATAAAATATTGAATATATCGACTTCTCATTAAAAATATAATGTATTGAAAATATAATATATTTTTGCGTCATGTTGAAACAAAGTTGGTTTCAACATAAAAAAAGAGTTTTATGTGTTCCTTGTTCTGCGATATAATGATATAGTTTATAACATTATAATTTTCTTTTTCAATAAAAAGAAATGTGTTTTGATAAATGCTTTATACGTTATTAACCATTTCCTTATGTAGAATGTCCTAATAAGAGCCTGGAAAAATAAAATTTTGGACCTGGAAAACCGGGAAAAGTCAGGGAATTTCAAAGTCAGAAAATAGTGACAAACCTGTAATGCTTAATATTAGAAGATTTCTGAGAAATTTAAATTCTATTCAAATGAATTACATTTTTTGTACATTTGGATTTTATGTCTCAGTTTTCAGATAAATCAGAAAAAAATGGAATGGACAAGCTCTTCAAAACGTTCTTAGACAAATTAACAGAAATAGAAGAATTATATTGGGAAAGGAATACAATAATTTTGAATTGATTTATTATTTTTATCTTTAAATAAATGAAGTTGATTAATAAAGTAACTACAATGATGATTATTAGTATAAAAAGAGGAAATATTTATGAAATGAAATCGTTATTTCTTCAGTTTCTTCTTATAATTAAAGGAATTTTTGTTGATTTGATAAAATATTTAAGACTTTTATAGTATTTAATTCCTCTCGAAATTAAAAGGTATAAAGCTATTGAAAAATGGAAAATTAAAGATAAATTTTTTTCTTTACGCTTCTAATAATGTTTCACTGGTTTTTTAAGTGGATCAAAGGGGGTAAAAAAGGAGTTAGTTAATTACGAGTTACGACGTTGAAGGATCTGGGCTGGCATCAATAAAGTCTATATCTGACGACGTCGCCGCATTCTTTCGTCGAGTATGCAAGGGTGAGGCGTTAATTCTTATTGCTTTTACGTTAGCACTTGACAAACTCAAGCGATTGACAGCCTTTGGAATCAGTTTCTTCTTTAGCCTGCTAAAAAGAAAAAGAAAAATTTGAAACATACATTATATATTATAATTTTCAATTTCATTTAGTTTCAGGGGAAACACCAATTTTCCAATGTATTCTTATACAGACTTGGGTTTTGAAATATCTAAAACAATCTCTCTTGTGGATTTGAAATTCTGTCAACATTGATCAAAAGCTCTATTTCCCTCTTCACTTTTCGGAATTCATCTCGGTTGGTTGAAAATTATACTATTTGGTTGGAAATTTAATTATTTTGATGAAAATGGGTATGTGGTTAAAAGATCATCTTTTTTTATTAAAAATTCAACTACTTGGTTAAAAGTTTAAATACTTAGTAAAAAATGCATTTTTTTGAAGATTCACCTCTTTGGTTGAAAATTTTGCTATTTTGTTAAAAATTCATTTAATTTTTAGTTGAAAATTCATGTATTTCGATAGTGGCATAGCGATATGGATATTTGTGTAGTGTTGATGCCTGAGATGAAGTGTGCACTGTTCAAAGTTTTCGAAATCGTGTTTTTTTGAAGATTGCGATCAAAATACGAATCTGCGGGGAAAAGGTTTAATTATAAACTAGAAATATTGAAAAGATCTACAATTTGGTTGCTCGAACTTAGAAATTGGTTAATTTGTTTACTTGAAGAAAAAAAATACGAACTCGAAAAATTTGCCACTTTTAAATTTTTGCAATAATGCAAGCACATCCTTCAAAATCTGTAAAAATATGTATCTTCGTAAACTGAAAGCTTGTGCAAAGTTTCAGCTCAAAATAGTAAATACTTCGGCAGGAAATCTGTTTATTGTTCAGAGAGTGTCTGTTTTTTCAGGTGTTCTACTTTTGATAAAAAATGTTGAAAAGCAATGAAAGTGTAGAATTTTAATACCAAACATTTGTAATATGCAAAACACTACTACTCGGATATTTTTTTCGGAATGAAGTTGGCCAAAAAGGGTCGAAAGTTAGCAAATGCGTTTTTTCTTATAAACTAATAGAATAATTTTGTTTATTTTCATCTTACAAAATCGCAGTTCTAGTCCATGGATAGTTATCAGTTCAGAATGAATAAAGAAGATAGTAAATTGCTCCACGATAATTAGGAAAGGAGATAATTTTTTTTGTTATAACAATGTTTTTCAAGGTAGACAAATTTTTAATTTGCGAATTGACTGTTTGCAATTGCGGTTAATTTTATGGATAACGTGCGGCTCACTGCCTGATGTCGGAGTGGGGGAAGCAGCTTGCACGTGGGAAACGTTTGCGCTCAAATTGCATTACCGTCTTCAAAATGCTGCACTGCTAACTTTTTGCGTTCATTAACAATCTTACTCTCTAAATCTCAATTAATATAAAACTAATAATTGGTAGTAGTTTTATACTAATTCAAATAGTGCTCATTCGTTTACTAGTAATTAGTAAAAATCTGGGGAACCATACATAATAACTTTGGGAGGCTCTTCACGTGGGGTGATCGCTAAAGAGATTGAATAGCAACCTGGGTCGGAACAGTATTGCGGAACGAACGTGTCATTTAAATAAATAACACGAGAATTCTAGATCAATCTAAAATATCTATACCTTACACCTAGTCTCTGCGTTGTCATGGTAACCAATATGGAGGTCGTCGTACGAGACGCGGCTTGAACGTATTTCGTACCCCCAAGTTGCGGGACCATAGTTTGTTAGATTATGTAGCATTTTGATGCGCTATGACGTACATACGACAGAAAAATTAGTGTTGGATCGTTACCAGTCGTTACCAGAAATTACCGGTAACTAATGAAATTATCGGTAAAATAGAGGAAATTCTCCCGTAACGATTGGTAACGAAAAAATTGTTAATTTAAAGAATAAATTTGAATTGCTCATGATTTTCTGATTATTTCGATATAATGTTCATGTATATTTGTTGCATTAAATAACATGAGGGAAAAATTTCACGTTTTGAAGTGGTCCTTAACCTCTACAAAAGAGCTTGGTTTTGCTTAAAGAACTTACGTCCATAATATTTTTTGTACAAATATTATTTTTTAACAATTGTTTACAATTCTCTCATTAACTTGACACCAAATACATATATGTTTCTTATGTAAAAAAGTCTGCTAAGAACTGTAATGATTCTAAGCAGGGCCGCATTTAGGGTTTTCGGGGCCCTAGGGCCAGTTAAAATGTGGGGGCCTTTTTTAATTCCTTGCTGGCTTCTAAAAAAAAAAAAAGTTCATCGAAGTAGGAGCTGATGCAGAAGTGTGTGTCACCGCGATTTTGATTTACCGACTAGTTACATTTGTGGGGGCCCTGGGTCCATGGCCCCGTAGTAAATTCGGCCCTGATTCTAAGTATCTCCTAACCTGTATATAGCAGCGTTAGCAGGAGCTACTTAGAAAATTGGATGATTCTAAGTGCTGCCTCAAAAATGTTTTAAGATCAAAATAGCCAAAAATTCGAAAAATGATGCTCATCTTCAAATTAATTTTTTTACTCGTAACAACAAATTAATACAAAATTATTGGGGCAATTATTGTCAGGACATCTATTAGAGTTATAAGAAAAAAATTGAAAAAATTTTTTAAAATCTATATTTTTATAATATTATCATCAGATCGAAAGAAAGAAAATAAGTAAAAATAATCATCATTTTTTGACATTTTCACTAAAAAAAGGTGATATTTATCGCCCCTTACAGGTGGTAAAAAAATCTAAAAAATTTCTTATCCATACTTTTAAGTTCAAATGCATATTCAACTAGGTCTCTGCAAATTTCATATCAATCAATGAAACCGTTCTCGAATTATCACCATTATAAATTTTAGAAAATGCTTTTCCTTGCGCCAAAAGCAGTTTTTCTTCAAACAAGGTTACCTTATCTGAAAATTGTTGAATCAATACTATTTTCAGATATCCTAAATGATAGTTCTAACAATTTTGTATTAATTTTTCTGTTACGAATAAAAAAATATTTAAAAAAAACAATAAAGTCGATAAGAATTAACAATAAATATGTAAATGAATGAATTGAACTTTACATTTTATTGCACAGATGGCGATGCAATGTGACCGGTAACGAAAGTAACGTTACGGTAATGACGGCAATTTTCATGCGGTAATTACCGAGAATATTACTGCGACCTAAACTAAGAAAAATGCTCGTTTTTGGTGAAGTCAATGTACATGGTTGCCATACTGTCTCTGGACCCTCCGTCAGGGTTGGTCAGTTACGCGTAACTCTTGAGTTTTTGACGTATCATACGTTTTCTACGCAATATACGTCGAAAACAAGGTAAGTTACGTTCCAGGATGGCGTACATGCTAAATTATTCGTGCACTTACCTCACTTTCCAAATTGATTTGATTTTATGAATTAAATCATTCAGAATATCAAATAAACAAAAACAAATAAATAATTATTGCTGTAATTGGGCAAACAACGTAATGTAGCGTAATCCCGTGACAGGAATTGAATTTCGAGAATTAAAAGACAGACAACTGTCGCAAAATATGTGCTCTCCCTGCCGATTGAACGGCACTCAAACGGCACTGCCCAGTGCCGTTTCAGTGCTGCTCATTTGAAGCTACTCAGATTCCAGATTTAAATGCCTGCATAAGTTCCCTTTACTTATTAAATCATTCACAATATCAAATAAACAAAAACAAATAAATAATTATTGCTGTAATTGTAAAACCAACGTAATGTAGTGTAATCCCGTGACAGGAATTGAATTTCGAGAATTAAAAGACAGACAACTGTCGCAAAAATAAATGGAATGAGATACACTAAAATAGACAACGTTTCTGAATTCAACTCCAGGATAGTATATTAGTATATAATTATAAATTATATATTATATAATGAGAAAATTCATCAATTAAAAAAAGTGTCAATAATGTGAAGAAAATTTTAAAAAGGAATTGGGTTGGTGGCGGCCAACTACTGTAAATCACTCTGCCCGCCCGGTACGTGACAAATACAATAGGACCATTATATGACCGTCGCATCACTCTCAGCTCAGTGCTGCAGTGGGACTCCGATGTCATTCGATTTTTACAAGTTACTAAACTTCGATTCGACTAAAGTCGAAAGTCCCTAGAATGGTACTCCGGTGGTTGCTATACAATCGAACTAAATATCGATTCAACTAAATGCCATTTCAACTAAAAATCTATAGTGTGTGCACCGCGATATATATATATATATATATTTAATATACAATATAATATAATGATATATAAAATAATAATACAATAATACAATACAACAAGCATCCATGCACACTAAAGTGTCCTGTCTGTGAAGAATTACCCATATACCAATAAAAAAAGTACCTTCTCAATCCCGACCGCAGCGCCACATTCACCGCAATAAATACAAAATCCTTGCACAATAGTTCGTTTAAACAATTTTAAGGTTATTTATCATTTCAATTACGTATTTCGCATAAAGATTTTCAAGGAGATATTTTAATTTTTCCTTGAATTTACGACGAAAAGACGTTTATGCAGTGATATACCTCTGTGTAAGTGTAACTTGTAGGCGATTGGCTTCGAATTTCCCAGAAGCTAATGCACATATGATATTTTGTGAAGATATCGATAGATATCATGATTTTTTACGTGTTTCTAGAAAAGGTTTTGAGAGCATTCTACAGGTATTTTGTGAATAATAATTGGAGGATATACATGACGTGATTTTGGGATAACTTTTTAGCTTATTGGAATTGCTTGCTCAATTGACACTACTGAAAAAGAGTAAATTAAAATATCTTTTGAAAGAACGGTGGCTGGTTTGACAATGTCTTTTAATGAAAATTTTACCACCAACAAAATAACATTCATATTTTTAAATATTGGAGATATGGAAGGAAGAGTAATATACCAAAGATGGTAATACATATACGTGTACCAATGCAATAGGATGATGATATTGAAAATAGTGGAAAAATTCTATTTAATGAAAATTATATTTTATTTCGATTTTTCGCAAATAGAGAGAGACAGGCGAAAGGGCAAGTTCTTAGGAACAATATCGACAAACAGCATCGACGTCTCTGTAATCTTTGATATTCGTCCTTGTGCTCAGAAGAGTAAAAATCGAGCAGCACCGCCGGTAGTGACGTCACATAAAAGGTATGTGAGTTTAAATACTAGTCAAAACCACGGCAAACCCGTTTACATAAGAAGCTTCTTTTTTCGTTGGCAGATGCTCCACCAGAAGCGAAGAAACATTGTCTACGAGAAAGTGGAGAAACCCATCAAGGAGTGTAAAAAATTCGCCCCTTCAGAATTCACGGACATGGGCACACACTATTCCGTCAAATTTATAGCTGTGACAAAATACCGCCTGATTAATTTTTTCTTCAAGCAGCTATATTGCGAAAAGAGAAGCGATTCTCGTATTAAGTGGGAAATAGTTATTTGCGATACAAGTGCGCAAAATAGGTGATTGTGTGCGAGTGTGAATTACGCAGCATAAGCCGCAGGCGAATGATGCAATCACACGAGTTAGCAATCACCTATGCGAACGTGTATCACACGCTATTTTTTAAAACGTCCGTCCGAAAAAGTTTTGTTAGGAGGAGCTAACGAAAAATGCTAATATCAAAAGAAAAGATTTTTAAATTTTGTGAGCAAATTTTTTTGAAAAATAATGTTAAAAAAAAATTTCTGAAAACAAATTTTTTTAAGAAAGATGTTTGCAAATAAAATATTTGTGAGGACACATGTTTGAAAAAAAAATTTCGTGAAAAAAATTTTTGAAACAAAAATTTGGTGAAAGAAATTTTTTGAAAAAAATTGGGTGAAAACAAATTTTGTAAAAAAATTATGTAAAAAAATGTGATGAACAAAAAAATTTTGGCGCTTATGTCCTTTTTCTGTGCCAAATGTCAGCGCTTATGTACAGACTTTTGTACGACGAACGAAAACGGCTACGTAACCATAAAAACAAAACTTCAATCATTAAAAGATTTATTCAAGTTAAATCTAAATTTATTTCAAGAAGATACCAACAACAGTGTTTAAAGTTACCTATGCCAGTGTCTAAAGAACCTTATCTCGAAAATGCGCATGCGCAGTTTTTTCACCAGTGCCTAAAGTAAGCCATCTTCAAACTGCGCATGCGCGAAAATGGTTTCGCACACAATCTGCTTAAATAAGGTCCTTTAGGCACCATTTAGAAGCATGAAAATGTCAACTTTTGAGGTGGGTGTTGCAAAAAGTATATGTACGTTCAGCGAGAGGTCCACGAGCTAGTAAACTGCGTAATGGGCGATATGAAGAAGCCTTGCTTCGTAGCGCTTAGAGAAATCGACATGTTAAATAGGACAAAGGGATACGTTGCTACTCCAGTTTAGCTAGTAAAAAAGCGTCTCGTTGAGCATGCAAAAGTTTCGCAAAACCGCCATTCGTACGCCTTTAGCACAAAAAGTCGTACTATATCGGAGCGAGACATCAACGTTGGCAGAAATATACTCAACATTGAACGAATCATCTGGGGAATACTGAAGAAGACGGACATTCCCAATCCCGACAATTTTAATGCGCTGAAATAATTGTGTTTGAGTCCAAGTTTATGTATACAGTAAGACCAAATTCATAGTAATCACATTCATGAGTGCGACAGAGACGCTCTTATGTGCCCTTACTGTATAATACACGGAGAACATTTGTTCATTAAAATTTACCCAATTAGTAAGGTAAATGGAGGACATTACTGCATTTAGATAAAGTTTACAATTATTTCAGGATTTAATACAAAACAGAACTATAAAGTCATTTTTTAGATGACAGTTGCTCCCAGTGGGACCCTGCGGTGGTTGTTAACCTTTAGTTTCTAATTATATATTATCATTATTGTTATTCATTTTATAACATTCTAAATATTTAATTAGAAATATTATTTCAAATTCCGATACAAATTCATTGTCAACAAATAATTGTTATATTAAAAATGAGGCTAATATTTTCCTAATAAAATTATATAATAAAAATAATAAATCTCCTAATACTAATGTACTCCTTATAGTAAATAATTCATGTGTGCCTTATAATTAGAAAATTTAGTGAAAGTAAAATTGCAAGTTCCACAAAACATTGTAACACAATTTAACTATGCAACCATAACGAGTGTATACACTGTACTGGGACTAGTCACATTTATCACTAACTTGGGTCTGCGGTTCAAACGATAGCGCGCTAAATCGGAGCGGCTGAAGGACCACAGCGCACATGCCCAGCACATAACCAAATATTTTATAATTTTTTATATAAAGCAAAAGAACTTAATCCTAGTCCTAATAATTCTTCTATGCCTACATACTTCGTTTCGCAATAAATAATAAAATTCTAAGCTAAAAAAAATTGTTCGAATAAGAGAACTTCTTGAAAATTGTAAAAAAAGTACTTATAGTTTGTTAGTTTAAATTCTTTCTTTTAAGTTTAAAATTTCTTACAAGAAAATTATTAGTTTGAGTTTCAATTACAGGACCGAAATTTAACGATGTGACTATGCTTAATCTAAAAAAAATATTTACTGAGCGTTATTTGCTTTCGTAGTGAAATAAATACACTTTGCCGTCTTCATAATTTAAATTATGGTGCGTCGAATATAAGCGGCTGAAAAGTCATAGTGTGCATGCCCAGCGCAAAACCAAATATTCTCATTTTCCCTAGACGCTTGTTGGAATATGGACCCTGCTTTTCACCAAGATCTTGTGACAATTAGGGCTCTGTCACACTATTGCAGATCCGCAACATGCGGACTTGCGCAATTCATGTGTTTTGAAAATTAGGTATTTCATGTAGTGACGTCAGGTGGCAAAAAGTCTGCAGGCTGAGGGCCAAGCAACAATATCAATTACAGCGAACGAAACTTAATTTTTTTTATAACTTGGACAAAAATGATTTTTCACCATAATTGTATTTGAATATTATTTTTAATAAGCTCTTCAATTAAATAATAAAATCGTTATAAATTTTTGTGATCGATTTTATTATTTAATTGAATAGCTTTTGGAAAATAAAAAATAATGTCCAAATATACTTATGTTAAAATATAATTATTTTGTGAGTTATTAAGAAAACAAAGTTTTATCCCATACAATTGGTATTATTGTTTGGCCCTCGGCATGCAGACATCTTGGATTCCTCCCATCCAACCTGATATGCCAAATAGATTTTTCGGTCTGCGGAAAAATCTACAAATGGTGGTAATTTGAATCGTCCATTTTTTAAAAAGCAAATTTAATGTGTTTCAAATGATAAGCAAATGTATTGAGCTAAAGAAAATTATGCAAAAATAACGGCCATGCATTAAATAGATTTTCAAATGTTTTTATGAAACGAAACAGATACAGGCAAAGCAGCTGATTTCTGGCTAAGTTCTGTGTGCATGAGTTTTGGGTTTTTCGTGTTTCGTATGGCTTTTTTAACAAAATAATATTTTTGTGCACAGAGGGTGTTTCTGACATTTATGAACATAATGATATTATGCATTTGGAAACAATAGCCTGTATAAGTTTTGGATGCGTTACAATCAATAATTAGGGTTGACAGCCCGGTAAGAAGGTTCGGATTGAATACAATAGAAAAGTTTTTATTGATTTTCTATCGTATATTTGAAAATATAATTTCAATGCTTAAGAACGTCGAAAGCGATTGGAATGAGCGCAGTGACAACGAAACGATTCGAATGCGATTTAAGTGTAGTCAAAGAAGGGACTAAACGAAACGGAATTGATCCGAATTGTTTTGTGTGCAAAATATAAAGCTCGCCCAATAAAATGGAAATGGTTTGTTTACATCCCTGGCGGACCGGCCGAACGCAGCATTACGCTACAGCGTAATGCTGAAGTAATATGGCATTATAATTATTAAAATAAGCAAAATAAATATGTAAATTATTGCAAACCCTCGTGAAAAGAGAGATCAATTCAATACCACTTCAAGACCCGTTTCAAACCACGTGTGGTCTTTTTCTGGTCTGCACCCTTCAGCCTATACTTGCATCATTTTTGAAACTTTGGAAACGTTTCAAAGTTTCCAAACTTTCAAACATTAGGGCGGGAAAATTCAAAATATGAAAAATACTATTAAGTATTAAATATAAACATATAATAGTATCCTTTGTGTTTCGAAGCTAATCGATTCAACGAATTCAAATAAACAAATCACATGTTAATTATTAATAAAATGAAATTTAAGAAATAGTTTCTTTTTTTAATTCGTAAATTGATTTCAATAAAATGAAAATAAATATCGTACTTAATACATATTTCATTGAACTATCAGGTTTACTTTCATAAATTGTTTCCTTTCAAAAACATGCTTTAATTTTTATCGGTGCTATATCTCTCAATATTAAAGTTCTCGCAACGCGCTTGCTGATTCCACTTTCATTGGCTGAAGTGAAAATAAACCGGATAAATGAGAATGTACTAAGACACGTTTGTTTTCATATCTATCTTCCAGTAATTGCCAACAGCGAGTATAATTCTCATTTGCTACCGAAATTTGACGAACGAGTTGCGCAGCTTCCCCTGAAAGATTTGTCTTTAAATGATGAAGCTTTTCTACTCAAGTCAACGTCGCACTGGAGTGAACCATCGATTTAAAAAGGTCAGCGAAATTTGACCATTCCGTGTATACGCCCGAGAATTTCGATAATTCGATTTTTGGCATTGAACACGATGATGAGAACATCGGCACGACAGAGACATTCAAGTCTCCCGCCTGAGTAGCTGGAAGGTTTTCAATAGCATCTAAAAAGATTCCTTTTGCTGTCACGTAAGCTTCCTCAGTTTCACTAAAAAAATCCAAAGTGAAATGATCGTTAGTTTTATTTTGATCGCGGAATTTCACTAATTCCAGATGCTGTTGTACGAACCGCGTCCAGTTCTTCTCTAACACTTTCATTCGCGATATTGATGACCCCTTTGTTGGTTCCTTTACTGATGCCGCATTCGCAAACAAATTTGTAATTCGATTACACAGCTCAGTTTGCGCTAAAAAGAAATTGTCGAACGACATTGTAACAGAAGACGCAAAATAAGATAATGTAATTAAAGCCTGAAAGACAAATTTATTATTGTTTTTTTAGTTACTTAAAATCGTTCGCCTGAAAATAATTTGCTGATTGCAACGAGCCGTGAATCATGAATATTTTTGACAGTTGCTGTGCATGTGTATCAACATAAGAATGTAAACAACAACCGATCGATAGACACACGAAATTTAATGTATACTTTCGGGCGTGAACTCGCGAGCCCGAATTGCTATAAAAATTGTACTTACAAAAGTCCATTAATATTTCCAAACCTTTTGTCGATAGGCATTTTTAAATAACTTTTCCTTGTAATTATTGGCCCAGTCTTGTCACATGACAATGTTGATAGTATTGCCTGTGTTTGATTCACTGACGTTGACTGAAATCCTGAAAACAAAGGAACCATCGAGTATGCTTACAGTCATTACGAAAAATAACTGTTATTGCGACTGTTTGCTACGAGCTCACTAAATTCATCTTAAACTTTTGCACACAAAAATAGTCACCAAAGTCACAAAGTCAAACAATCACAAAGTTAAAAGGTCACAAAGTTAAAAAGTTATAAAGTTAAAAAGTCACACATTTAAAAAGTTATAAAGTTAAAAAGTCACACAGTTACAAAGTTATAAAGTTAAAATGTCACACAGTTACAAAGTTATAAAGTTAAAATGTCACATAGTTACGAAGTCAAAAAGTCACATAGTTACAAAGTCAAAAAGTTACACAGTAACAAAGTCAAAAAGTCACAAAGTCACCCAGTCAGAATGTTACAAGTCACAAGTAACTTAGTAATTTTTTAATCACCCATGCACTTTTAGGACTGCACTTATTGTACCGAAGACGCTGCCACAGACTATCACACAACGATTTACTGACTCAAAAATGTACTATCCGGTCGTAGGACCAATGTTTGGACCGAAATTAAAGCAATGGACTGTATTAAAACTCTTCATCCTTTTTCTGACGGATAGTACTGCACTGTGTTACATAAAAGACTTTTCCACAATTTATTCCATTTTAACAAGGCTGACGCCAAAAAGCGCGGTCATTTATTAATTAAAAGAAATAAATTACAAGTGGTTAAAATGACTAATCTCGCTGACAGCAACAGGTGAACTGAACTCAATGGTAGCAGAAAATTGGAAAACGACAGCGAGAATGTGAAAATCTCTGTGTGTGTGTATGAGTAATTGAAATAAGACGTGTACATGTAAATAAGAATATAATGACGAAAGACCGGCTGAAGAAATCAATATTTGGACGTCACAGCTGATTGAAGAAGAATTTATCAATTAAATTAGAAGTACATAAAACAGAATAGAATTAATAAAAACAAGTAAAATTGCATGTAAATCTCGAACACGAATGATTCCGTATCGATCAGAATGAAGTTCTCATTACGTTTGAATCCGTCAAATGACGCGAGTTCATTTCGATTTATTCTGAATTCACTCCGAATGATTCCGCACTTCTCAGAATGCAATGCCCATTACGTCTGAATCCGTCAAATAACTCGAGCTCATTCTGACTGATTCCATATCATTCCGAACTCAGTCCGCATAATTCCATACTTATTAAAATAAAACGCCCATTCCGTCTGAATCCGTCTTATGATGCAAGTACATGTCGAAAAGTTCCAAGCCTGTTCGCTAACAGTCGGAATGAGCTCGAGTTATCTGGCGGATTTAGAGGGAATGGGCATTGTATTCTGATAAGTGCAGAATCATTCGGAGTGAATTCAGAATGGCACGGAATCAATCGGAATGAGCTTGAGTTATCTGGTATGTATGTATGTATGTATATATACTATAAATATACATATATATGTATAGAACTGAAGGGCCTATGACAAAGCCACCGAACGCGTCCTCGGGTTGCGGATAGAGGGTCCCTGTACCAAGGGTTAAAAAAATATCAAAGAGATGACGTCAGATGAGTGACACATTATACTTCTGGAATGTATTTATTGAAGACGGAGCAACGTTACAGTTACGTTTGTTGCCCAATTTTATAAAAAATACATAACCTTAACAATTCGTTTGTCGGAAAATATCAAAGGGTGAACGCTAAGGAATTTGTTAGTGAGAAATCTAATGCCCTTCTTAGAAAAATGATTCTTAAATTTGAAAAACATTCCATTGCAATTATCACGTCCTCTGAAATTTGAAAGCGGATATTACGTCGTCATTAATTTATCAATTTAAATACCACCCGTGTCAATCTCGAACCTTCTAAATTTAACATGAACCACGTTTTTTTAGCATGGAACAGATCCATGTCGGTAACAGGAATCTTGCGTTAGAATTCTCCCTACCTGTCTACTCAAACCTCAGAAATTTTTTTTTTTTGAGAGCCTGTAACAGGATTGTCAGAGGATCTTCCACCCCCCACCCCCCACTCTTCGAGTCCTAGAAGCAGGGGCCCGTTGCCACTGCTTCACTTGTACTGGGCAGACAGTCCGTTTGGTACCTCTGACCGACAAAGATCTTTTATGATAAAGAAGTCCTGCAATATAGTTCAGGCACAATACAAAGTACGTATTTAAAGTGATTCTTTTGACCCGTTACAAAATTGGTGATCCTGCAGGATAGGAGTACACGATCTTCTCTCTACGGAGCAATTTTGAGATCAAACGACCCTATCTTTGGAAGACAATCTGGAAAGCGGAAATCACTATGATGGTTAAAATCGAAGAACTCCGGACTGTTACTGTGGTACAGCCCGACGACCAGGAAGCAGAATTTGCAGTTGTGGCAACGAAATCTCTACGGTGGTCAATATCGAGGGATAAATTCCAGATTCCGGACTGTTACTACGGTGTAGCCCGACAACCAGAAAGCAGAGTTTCAACAAAGAAAAAGTAAGCGAGTTCATTAGGACCGTGAAACGCATGAAGCTAAGATATTCTCAACCTAGTTTACTACTGAACTACATTTCAACGGAGAAAATAATTGGAAGTGCTAAGAGAGCAATCCGGCACTACCGTATAAGTAGCTACGACGATCTTTACAGCGCTTTAAAGACAAATTTAGCTACTACCACCAGTCTGGAAACGTGTCATAGTAAATTTGAAACAATCAGGCAAAATCATGATTCAGTACAGTTTCATAATCAAAAATTTGGAAGCGCATATAATGAACTGATTTATACAATTCAATCAGAATATTCATCTGGAATGGAGCGGAAATTAGCTCTTCAAATGGAGGAAAAATCTGCTACGAAGAGGTACGTTATGAACTTACGCGATTATATGAGCCATCAAGTGCGAACCTTGCATCCCAAAAGTTTGAACCTAGCTTTACAGGAAGCCCTGGAAGCAGGAGTGTGGTGCAGAGAACGTTCGCGAACGAAAGTTTTAATAACGCCTCGATCAGTATAACCAAGTGTTCTTGGACTACCCATGAGGAACGTGCCGTTATCTGCGGCCCAAAATCAACAGCCACAAATGCGAAATCAACCCTCCGATAGTCCAAACCACGGAGTACCTTTACATCATAGGATGCATAGGACGATTGCAATCCATACATGGAAAGCATTCTGATGGACGCACCTATAGATCACTAGTAGATTCAGAAGCCTCTATTAATCTCATTAAACATTCTGAAGTACCCATAGAAAGAACACCATTTGAGATGAGAAAACGTTTTGCCATGAGGAGAGATATTAATGATTCTTATCAAGCAGTAAGAATACCATAATTAGGGAAGTTGCATTTATTTTACATAATTGATAATTATTTTCCCTCACCAGAAGAAGGTATCATCGGCCGAAAATTCTTTGATATATTTGTTAAAGATCATATAACTAAAGATTTCCTTTATATTGATAACAAAAAACTGCCCCTTTATGAGGACGGAACATTTGTTTCGGGAAACACAGCACAGATAACTCGGATCAAAGTTGTAGAAAAGGATCAAGATGTCTATATAGAAAATCACGACAAAATTCCCGACGGCGTTTACAAAATGGAGAACCAAGAATTAGCTGTACCCTTACATAATTATGGGGAAACCCCCTTAAAAATATCAAGCAGTTTGGAGTATGATAAAATAGTTCAGAATGAAATCAGGCAAAACGGATACAAGATCTATTTAAAATAAACGAGATTGGACCACATAGAAGAAAAAGAACGTCCTTATTTATGGAAAATGGTAGCAGGATACAGTGACATTTTCAACCATGAAGGAGACCCTTTTCCGTTTACTGATTTAGTAGATGATGAAATAATTTTGAAAACCGGTAAGATAGTAAATGTTAAATCTTATCGTCCTCCCCAATGCCACGAAGAAAAAATAAAAACACAAATGTATGACTTGAAAGAAAAAGGCGTCATCCGAGATTCAAATTCACCCTTCAATTCGCCGATTTGGGTGGTCCCAAAAAAGGAAGACGCGTCTGGCAAGAAGAAATGGCGTATAGTAATCGATTTTCGAAAGATAAACGAGGACACGGAACAAGATGCATATCCGTTACCTATCATCGAGGACATTTTTCTTTAATTTTAAAGATGTATAAATAAAAATTCTTAAATTGTGTTAAGAGTTTTCAATTCTAAATCTTCCAAATTGATAAAAACTTCGTAAGTAAATCATGAAAATGACAAAATTTGTATTTGTAAAACTTAAAACTTGCATAATTTTTCATTGTAAATTTTCAAAATCTAAAACCCTTCAATTTTAACGCTTTACAATTCAAAGTTCTACAATTCTGAATAATTACAAGTACTAATTATCGACTTGCAATTTTAATTCTTCAAATTTGAAGATTTTTGAAAATACTTCAATTTTGAAGAATTGCAGTTGAAAAATATTTAATTTAAAGGATTAGGAATTTTAACTTCTTCAATTTTCACGATTTGAAATTGAAAATTCTTTGGATGATTTTGAAAACAAAAGTCAAGTTTTCAATTCTAAGTCTTCCAAATTGAAGAAATTTCGAATGTAAATTATTAAAATCACAGAATTTTTCTTCATAAAATTTAAAACTTGCGTAACTTTACTTGTAAATTTCCAAACTTAAAAACTGTTCAATTTTAAAGAATTACAACTTATTTTTTTTTTTTTATAGTTCGATTTTGGAGATTTACAATAACAAATTCTTCAATTTTAACGACTTGCATTTTAAAATTCTTCAATTTAGAAGATTTAAAATTGAGAACTCTTTAATTTTAAAGATTTAAAAATAAAAATTCTTAAAAATTATCTTGTTGCAGACCTCGGACTCAACTATTTTTGGTTGAAAGCTTATTCTTCTCGGTTAAAAAGTCTACTATGAAATTTTCCATCAAGAATTCATCTTAAAAATTTTATTATATGGTTCAAAATTGAATTATTTTATTGAAAATTCAACAATTTTGTTAAGAAGTCATACTTCTTTGTTGGAAATTCGTCCTATTGGCTTGATAATTCAACAGTTTGATTTAAATTTTGTTTTTTTCTTGACTACAAAATTATTTTATGATTGAAAATCCAACTATTTTGTTAAAAATTCATCTTTTTGGTTTATTAATGTATCTCTTTCTGTAGAAATTTAATCTTTTTTTGGTTAAAAATGCATCTGTCTGGTTAAAAATTGATCTGTTTCGGTTGAAAATTAACATTTTTGTTAAAAAATTACATTTTCGGCTTGAAAATTAAACAAAGTGGTAGAAAATTTAACTAATTGGTTTAAAATTGATGTATTGTTTTGAAAATTCATTTTTTAAAGAGAATCATCCGTCCAACTGTTTTTTATTTTTAATTAAAAATTTAACTTCTTAGCTAAAAGTTAAATTACTTTCTGAAAAGTTAATTTTTTTTGGTTGAAGATTTATAATTTTAGTTGAAATTTCGCTTTTTTGGTTAAAAATTATTTTTTTAAACTCAAAATTAAAACTATTTTGTTGAAAATTCAACTGATTGGTTGTAAAATATATTTTTTGGTGAAAATTTAACTGTTTCATAGAAAATTCGTTCTTTTTTATTGAAAATTAATTCTCAATAAAAATTACATTTTAAAAACGAAAAAAAAATAGACTGAAAATTAATCAAATAAACTTTGGACTAAAATCACATCCACTATTAAAAATATTTAGTTGAAAATTTATGTAATTTGTTCAAAATTCGTATTTTTTGGTAGGAAATTCAACTATTTGGTTTAAAAATTAATTTATTTTGTTGAAAATTCATCTTTTCTAGCAGAAGATTAATCTTCTTGGTTGAAAATTGAACTATTTAGTAAAAAATATATGTATTTGGATTACAATTCGTAAATTTTTGTAGAAAATCAATTTCTTTGTTAAAAATTAATCAACTCTTTTGTTGATAATTCGTCTCTTAAGCTTGAAAATTCAATTACTTCGTTAAATGTTGAACTACTTAGTTAAAAAATAATGTTTTTGGTTGAAGATTCATAACTTTAGTTCCAAATTCTCCTTTTTTTTTTAATAAATGCTTTTAACTGAATATTTAACTATTCAGATTTTTTGTTGATGATTTACCTTTTTTAGTATAAAATTCAACAATTTGGTTAAAGATTCAGCATTTTAGTTCAAAATTCATATTTTCGTGTGAAAAATTCAATATTTTGTTAAAAATTCTCCTTTTTTTTGTTTTAAAATAAATGGTTTTAACTGAAAATTTAGCTTTTTTAGTCTAAAATTCAACTATTTGGTTGAGAATTCATATATTTTATCGAAAAATCGTGTTTTTAGCAGATTATTAATCCTCTTGGTTTAAAATTTAACTATTTGGTAGAAAATGTATGTATTTTGTTAAAAATTAATTGTTTTGGTTAAAAATGTAACTGTATGGTTGAAAATTAATCTGTTTTGGTAGAAATTTCAACCATTTGGTTAAAGATTCACCATTTTAGTTCAAAATTCATATTTTCGTGTGAAAAATTCAATATTTTGTTAAAAATTCTCCTTTTTTTGTTTTAAAATAAATGGTTTTAACTGAAAATTTAGCTTTTTTAGTAGAAAATTCAACTACTTGGTTGAGAATTCATATATTTTATCGAAAATTCGTGTTTTTAGCAGATTATTAATCCTCTTGGTTTAAAATTTAACTATTTGGTAGAAAATGTATGTATTTTGTTAAAAGATTCAGTGACCACAATGATATCATCGAGGTAAGCGAACACATGAGGTTCGAATTCCGGTGTGATCAGTCGGTCTAGCAGACGTTGGAAGGTGGCCAGAGAGTTTGACAAACCGAAAGGCATTCTGATATATTGATATAACCCCATATCCGGAACAGCAAAAGCGGTGAACTCCTTACTTTCGTCCGACAAAGGAATCTGGTGAAAAGCCTGACTAAGATCAATTTTTGATCATTATTGGGCTGAACGAAGTTTATTTACGATACCACTCATGTTTCTCATAGGAAAAGCGTCATTTTTGCAATTTCATTCAGCCTTCTAAAATCAATGCACAATCTAAATTCATTATCAGACTTTTTAGCCAACACTACCGGGTTACACCATCCACTTTCCGAAGGTTCGATCCTCCCTTTAATGGGAGGATGATCGTGCACGTCGATCACATGTGACGCTAAATGGGTGGCGGGTAATTTTTGTGGCATTGGAGGAATCATCTTGTCCAGGAGTTTTTTTTAATTTTCACCTGACGAGGTAATAATTCTCTGAGACCCTCACACTTAATTGGAGACCGGACTAATTCGTTATTGGCGCAAGAATAACTCGGCAAAGGATCTGAACTTATTTGCACACTTTTACTACAATGGGAGGGCAAACTATCTGAACTTACATTCCTAATCTTATAATCCTGCAATTAACTAAACATTGACCTTATGAAATTATTGTCCTTATCGATTGGCTGAAAACCATTCTGTTCTACCACAACTCCTGGCTTCTCATCTTCTAAACCTAAACTAATCCCATTTCCTTCGTAAGAGTGCCAGAACCCGTCTTCATTTCTCCAATTTTTTTTTATATTTAACCTCAAAGTCAAAGACCTCCGCAAAATCATAACCCGAAATTTGGAAATTTGGAAATTTGGAAATTTGGAAATTTGGAGCGAAGTGAATTGGCATTCTATGGTTATAACCTAAACAACCCCTGAGGACGAACTACGTATGTGATAATCCGTCGATTATCATGCTAAAATTTCCCATTGCTCGTTTACCTATATAACTACAGCACGAGGCAGGGTAAAATGTCCCTTCTAACCTATGACCATCTATAAATACTATAACATGCAATCGTCTATCACAAAATGAAGCACAAATCTGTTCACGATACTTATTATTAATACAGCAACAAGTGGGGATACTTGCGAATATGAAGGACAGGCAGATCCGTTCATTGTCCATCCGCACTCGTTTCCCCGATTCAAAGGATAACTAACACAACAAGCAGCTGTGGTTATATTCGGTTTACTGCAAATGTGGCAAAACATTACTTGTGGCTTGTTGCCATTTCTAAAGACAGGTCCGGTTTCATTACAATTCCAGCACCCAGGTCGCCTAGCAGCCCTTTGTGCTGGACCTATGGCAGCAGCTGCCGGTATCTGAGACTGACAATTTGAGTGACCATGCCAATTTGAGGCCGCCGGTACAGATGAGGAACTCTGTTGTCCTTCAAGAATATTTCCAGGAATGTTATAATCCTACGTGTTCGCAAACAAAGGTGGAGGTGGGAAATTTCGGTAAAAATTAAGGGGATTCCCCAAAGGCATCCCGCCAAAAATTTGTGGGGGGGTAATACCACGACAACCCCGAGGGAAAGTCCTTCAGTGTACAGATATTGTCATCTGGATTTTGTTGAGGGACTTGTTATTCCTTCTTTTTATTACGGTTCCGTTTACGGTTTTTGGGGTTACGACTCCCTTGAGAATTTTGAAGTTCAAGGGTTTTGTTAGATGATTGGGTAATTGGATCGGGGAGGGTAACCACTGGTTCGCTTGTGACAGCAGCAACAGACTTAACTGTTGGTTGTTTAGTTACATTAGCAAATTCAGGTAATAAACTACCATTTGCAGAAGGGAACGGTATATAATAATTATCCACACTACTAGCTGATTCAATGAGTTCCCCTCTCATTTCGAGCTGTACCGTGGGTGCAAATTCAAATAAGCCTGCTCAAGTTGCTCTAACATGCAAATTGGTGGTTGAAAGAACTTGAACAACGATCTAATATTTTTCAAATAATCTGCAATGGGTTCATCTGATCCCTGGGTCCTTCTTCTTACCTCCTCTTTGAGCTTGAGTTGTAAATTAACTCCTCCATACCTTTGTCTAAATTGCCTGACGAAATTGTCCCAATGTGAACATTTATTTTCGTCCTGACATAACCTGAACGACGTTAAAGCACCGTGGGTAAGGAGACTAATCATTGCTGCGAGTAATTGGCTGTTAGTCAAGCCGCTGCACAAACGACAATCACCCACCCTTTTCAAGAATTCTTCCGCTCTACTATCCCTTGCACCACTGAAAGAAAGATTCCATTTGCAGACTACATCCAAAACATTTGGAGCGTGATCAGTTGAATGGTTAAAACCAAACGTGGGATGGGTGGTAGCATTGAAAACATTATTTTGATAGGGTTGTCTGGTTGTTTCGGGATGAGACATGCGTTCGCCAACAATAGTGGAATAGATTTATTACTTTCACGATGATTCATGATGATAAATTTAAATTTAAAGCTTTTTCGGGTTTCAATCGTGTGCAGGAATTGTAATTATATTGGTTGTATGAATCTCTGATTTTGGTTTGAACTAAGTTTCTCAATTTACGAAATTCGGCTTAAATAATACTATTTTTTGTTCTTTTAGCCAATCTACGTTTTTTCTCTCTTTCATCAAGTCTTTGATATAAAATATAATCCAAGAGGTTCCAATCATAAGTAGAGAGGTGTTCAAGAAATTCCGCTTCATTTATATTTGTGAGATTGCGTATAGACAGAGGAGATGTACTAGAGGAAGGATCAAAGGAGAACTGGTATTGAATACTGATAGGGTCTTGGTTTGAGAGGAATGAAATAGAATGTTGAGTAGAAGAAATTACCTTGTCTAGATCATCAGCAATCAGCAAGTCAATCCATGTACTAGAATGATCGGTGTGCTGCGTGGTATTATGGGGAACCATAGTTAATCCGGCAGAGAACGCTACTGATTTTAAATAGTTTTCTAAATAGTGTGGATATTGAATTAAAAATTGTTCATATTGAATGGTAAATCGGAAATTGTTGAATTTAAAACTTCTAAGAATTGTGTAAGATTTCAAGATAATTTTTTTTTCTCCCTTTTAATCACTTATTATTATTTGAAGTTGTCTAATCACAACAAACCCTATCTATGAAAATAATTTTTTATGTACGAAGTCAAAGTAAAATATATAATTACTCTAATATGCAATTCCTTTGAAATCCTTATGTTTTCGTCCATACAATACGAAATTAAATATTTCTTTCAACCAAGTAAATACTTATAATTACTTTCAAGTAAGCCTAAATATAACTTAAATTTTTGACACCATATATGCTATTTTCATATTGATAATTCAAAAAGTATAATCACCTTTATATTATAACAGAAACAGTTTTTCAAATGTTATAAATACTATAAATAAGTGAATGTATAATTATAATATTTACCCGAAAATGAATGCATGGATATAACCCCCTCGTAAAAACTGTCCACTTTCGCATGATTTTCCGTTACGTTGAAGAATGCGAAAACATCAGGGTGATTTTCTGACTCGTCATCTCCAAAAAGTAGATCAGCAGCTCCAAAAATTACCGCTGGGTCCAAAATAAGATTACCATTCACGTTTGAATCCATTTTCTAAAATGTTTCAAACTTTCTGCGCTCTACACTTTCGCTCTGACCATGAAGACTGTTCAACTTTCTAACCAATAAAATTGGCCTACGATGAAAAATTGGGGACAGGGACTTTTAAAGCGGTTAAGAACACTATCATGATCAGAGCGCTCTCTGAGCGCTAATATCAGAAACAACCATAATAAACATGGTCTGACCCTTAGGCCAGAAAAACATTTTTTTTTGTGTGGCTGTATTATCACAGAAAAGGCTAAGTGTAATCTGTATCCGTATTTCATGTTAATGATTACCTGCAACAAAAGTTAACCCAGGCGGGTAATATTAACACTAATATCTCGGGTATTCTTCTGTATTTACACACGTTGTGAGGGTAATTGCCAATGTTTACATCGAAGGCCTGTGGAACTTGACATCATCTGCTAGTAACTAGCAACACGTTACATGTTTTCATCAAAAACAGCCTGACTAAAGATAAAACAACCAAGTGATTTCTTTCGCAGTTCGATTATAAACGTATAATAGTTTGCACGGACCAGCAAATTCATCAGCAAACTTTGTAAATACAGCTGTTTTGCGGACAGCGACTAAAACTTGCGGCCGCTAGGGGTGCTAGTGACGGCGATTTTTGCTTTTCGCATTATATCAGCTTTCGATAACGCAGTATTGAGGTATTAGTTGAAAGCCCTATTCTTGAAATGTCAGGTATGCTTATGGCATTTGAGTTTTAAAAATAAAGAAGCACATCCCAGCTGAAAACTCCTGTACAGGAATGTACGCACGTTCCTGTAGTGAAACCTGGGTGTTCAAATAGCTGTACAGGTTCCTGCATTATCGTTGTTTTTTTCTGCAAGAAATTCCCTAGGAAGCATCCTGTACAGGTTCCTGTGCAAGTCGGACACATTTGTAAAAATTATCCATTAAGGATCCTGTACAGGTGCCCGAGCAGGTGGGACACTCGCAAAAATATCTCTGAAAGATCCTAGGCTACTTCTGTTCCACAGGAATATTCCTGTACAGGAACCTGTAAAGGATCCCGTGTGGTTTTTCTGAAGCATGCTGATACTGAGGAACCTTTAAACGGTCCTTCACAGGTTTCCCTGCTGCTGCGTGCAGTGCATAATCGTGCAGTAGTTTGCATGTCAACTCAGAGAAATAATTTTTTCAAAAAGGTTACATGGCGCGACTGCATACTCTGTGGTGCGAGAAACACCCAGAGCTCTCGCATTTATCGCATAAACGTCTGCGAAACCGTGCCGTAGAACTCCGGAAAAGGGGTTACATAAACTGAGCGCCTACTCGACCGCAGCCAGAAGAAGTCGGAAACAAAGAAAGAGAGGCAACACTGAGACCAATCGCGAGCAGGCATCCAATAGAGGAAGAGCGATGCTTCAGAAACCGAAGAAACATCAACATTCAGGTTTCTCTCAAGCCCAAAGATCTGGCTGAACTGGATGACGAGCTTCGTGGAGATTTTTCCCACAAAGGGTCAACTTGAACTGAACTCAACTTTAAGAAAACTAATAATTATAAAAGTGAAAACAAATTCCTTACTCGATTACATATAAGTCGTGGGAAGAAGGTTCCATTTTACCTGCTGGGCGCTGACCTTCGAGCTACGTGCAGAGCTTACAAGTTTATTTCAGGTGCAGCCCCTTTTCCGAGAATGAATAAACTAAAGAGAAAATAAACAAAACCTGACTCCGCACAATTTCAGATAACGGTACAAAGCAGCCAAACAGCTGGTATACTCGTTACATGGCCTTAAAGCAAAAGAAACGAATTTTCAACAAAATAGTCAAAATTTTAACCAAATACAGGGTATCCCAGAAGCGCATGAATGTACCACAAATTCCATATTATCTAAGTTTCATTTGACCGAAAATCAAGTTGCCGAACAATAATTTATTATAATTTTTATTTTGTTGAATTTTCATCTCACATAACCTCTATTTGTGCTAACTACCAATTATCATAATTTCTGTTATACTGAATTCTCATTTGGCATAATTTTCGTTTTTTCGAATTTTGATTTACCATAATATTTATTTATCATAATTTTAATTTAATCAAATTTCTGTTTTTCCGAATTTGTATTCGACGTAAATGTAATTTTTCCTAATTTCCACATAACCTAATATTCCTTTGGATGAATTTCTGTTTGCCATATTTTACAGTTATCCGAATTATCATTTGTGATAAATTTCATTTTCTCTAATTTTCATTTATCCTCATGTCTAGGTATCCAAACTGGCATGTGCCATAATTTCCACGTCACATAAATTTAATTTGTCCTACCAAACTTCCGTAGAGTTTTGAAGTAGTTCTTTCCCATGTAGATGTATTTAGTCTAGTTAAGGTACTGTGTTAGATGGGAATATACAACTGCCATCTTGGTTCCCCGCGATATTCAAAATCGCTAACTTGATATCGACTTTTTGAGAGATGAATTTTAGTCTAGAACCTAATTAAATAGTTATGTGTAACAAAATTGAAGTAAAGTTAGCTGTAATATTTTAAGATAATAATATTATTAGGAAGATAAATGTTTTTAAACTTTATAACATAATGACCAATTAAAAAGAAAAAATGGAAAATGATTCTGCTTACCGATAACACTTAGGTTTTAACTATTATTTCGAAATTTTATGTAATTCGAAATGAATATAAAAATGCATACATATAGTCAAAAATAGATGTTCTTATTAAATTAAAAAAAAAAAAACAAATACGCGTTCCGAAACTTACTTTCTTCTGGATCTTATTTAGCTGAAACAATAAAAAAAATGCTAACAGGCAATTTAATTACATATAACCATATACTTCAGACCCCACATATTTAAATTATATTGTTTCAGTCATAAATATGAGTACTTACTTCACATAATTTTGAATTACAATTCGGTTCCCATTGGTCGTGTCTACAATTTATAATCCATATTGACAGTCTTTCTCTTTGTTCTAGTGGAAAACGATAAAGTTTAATCCATCTTTGCTTCTGTTTTTACAAGACGAAGTCCTACATCAGACCATTTTTTTATATATTCTAAACTTAATTTTAACTAAAATACAGGACATGCTTATCGCATTGTTTCCAGCAAACTGTCCAGGAACCAATATGGCGGTTGCATATTCCTGTCTAATATAGTACTAGTCAACATGTCCTTCAACAACAATTCGCAAACATTAAAAAAAAACTGATGCAAAACTGCCTAGATAAAAGATACGAGTAGGCAAGTGCAAACTGAATTTCAAAAGCATTTTCAACAATGCATAGTTTAATTTTTATTTGATCTTGTCATGTACGCATTATTACCTGATATTATGTATCAACAACAAGGGAAGAAATGGGTTGTAGGTATTCTCTAAATAAGTAAAATTATTCTTCAATGGCATTTGTGAATCATTTATTGAAAACCAATTCAAAAGGGTATTATTTTTAAAAAATGCTCATTTTTTAACTTGAGATAATTTTAGTGCTGAAGGTGCAACAAAAAAAAACTAAAAACTCTAAATAACTAATATTAAACAATTTCTCTTTCAATATTAGTTAAAATTAATAAATTAACAATTCTCCTCGACTTTATACATTATTTTTTACAATCCTCATCTTCCTCGAACGTGATATGTAATTATAAATTACTTGCGCGCGGCACGCTTCGCTCGCAAGTTTGAGCGAGCCTAGGGCGCGCACCTGTTGGATATCGCGCTTCGCGCTCGATTTGGTATTCATCTCGTGTTTCGCGCTCGGACACATTTGCCTGACGCTTTAAGCTAGGTTCCTCTAGGTTTTCGCACTTTGTGTACTCGCTATTGCGCGCCTCGCCGGCAAATTATCTCTTAATAAGCTTCATCGTTATGACCTGCTTTTGTTTTCATTATGCCCATTTCACATAAAAAGAAGAACTAATTTACTTAAGGTTCTATCGACCTTAACGAACACATTCTCATCAAGACACTCGCGCTTCGCGCTCGATATTTGGTTTAAAGATCATGTAAACCTCGCGCTCCACGCTCGTTTCTGTTCATCGTATAATAGAAACCCAAAAGTTTGAGCGCGCTTACGCCGGATTAGTCCAAAATCACGCAAATCTAATACATTCCATTATAAATGATGAGAATGTAAAAATGATGCAATAAAAACTTTAAGATTTGTAAAAAAACTATAAGTCGAATCATGTGATTGTAGAGGTATAATTAATTAAAAGCATGTTTTACATGCTACTCAAATTTAGAGTAAAATATGTGCTCCCAAATATTTTAAAAATTACACAAATGTGTAGCTCTTTTTAATTCGGAAATAAAAATACTTAGCAGATAAGTTAATGTTTTATGCTAGCATTACAATTTTCTGAAAAGTTTGCTGGTATACACATTGATTGTGTACCAATCAAAAAAATTTTAACCTAATAAATAAAAAAAGGACAGAATTTTACATATATTCAATAGAAAAATTTGTTTATTAATGTCAAAAATGGTAGCATATTTAAAAGTGCACATCAAAAATTCACTTTGAAATGACATCCCTATTTCGATAAAAGATTTACCATACCTCACATTACATAAAATTAAATTGCATTCACAAAATGACCCAAGAAATCACTCTACCAATTCTACACCCTAGCGGTGAAACTTTACCAATAACTTAAGATCAGAAGAAAATGACCAATTCGATTCAATGAAGTATTTTCTAATTTCATAGAGGAATTCTACTAATTGATTTCCGAAAACGTGACCAAAAGGAAAAAATCTAATGATATAACGCGATAGACGTTGCTTAAAAATGTAATAACAAGTATTATTTAGAATCTTAATCTATTTCACCTTACTGTATTTCAACCATAAAGATTCCAATCAATCTATGCAGACAAAGAAATTTTTATTAAATTGAAAATAATAATTTTTTTTGATAAAATATAACAAAATGTTTCTTTAATTAAAAAAAAAGATCTTCTTACCAACGAAGGAAAGAACAGAATCTTTAAATAAAATTTGTAGAAATTAGCTGAGAAATTTTTTCAAATCAAGTAAAATTTTCTTGAGCAAATTTGTATTTTTCTTCATATATTTGGCAAAATTCTTTGACAAATAAAATGAACAAGTTTTTTTAGTTCGAATTATTTTTTAAATATACGAATGTTGTGCCTAAGTGTACATTAGGGAGGTCCAAAATGTACTTCTCATAAGAAAAAAAGTACATTTATGTACTTTTTATTCAGATTCGTCAATATTAGGTGTTTCGAGTTGACCTTGAATGTTTCTTTTCACAATTAGCCCTGAAATAAAAATACAACATTACTTTTTGAATTTCACCGCTGATAAGCTTGTTTTATAGCGTCGCAAGAAAACCCCGTAGGTGACAAATTTGGCTTTGCTGAACTTTCTTTCAACTTTTCATTTAGAGTGAGACAATGAATCAAATTAGGTTATGAAAACCAATCGTTTAAGCAATTTATTATCATTTTTAATAATATTCTCTTTAAATAATGATCAAAGGTTGCAGCTTTTCAATAAAAATTTCCACTTTTTGTCAACTCAACATAAAACGAGGGAATAATTATTGCATGTCAACCAGCATAGTTGTTTAAGTAAATTATTATAATTTACAAATATCTTCTTCTATAGTAATATTTAATAGTTACGGGTTTTTCTGAGGTTCTAAACTTTTTTTTTCTCCTTTTACTAAGGTGAGCATTAATCAAATTTGAAAAACCTAATTGTGTTAACAGTTTATTATTGTTTATAACTATCCTGTCTTACAATAATGCCAGAAACTAGCAGTTTTTTTCAAATTTTTAGGTATTCCATGATTTTTTAATTATAAACAAATTGTAAATAAATATCAACATCATCAATTTTTTAAATATCATTCCATTAATTCAAAATTAAGTATTTTTACTCTTTTGCTAATGTTTAAAACATACTAATTTCCACAAAAATGCTTTCAGTGACCAGTTTGAGGAAAATTCACATTCAATATGATCCACACAGAAAATTTGAAGAATATTTCAAGCATTTGGTTCTATATAAAAAATATATATCCACAAGGAAAAGACATAAGATACTTATATACAGTAATCAATTTTTTCAAAATTGTGATTAGTCAATTGGAATAATTATTACCTCACTTTTACTGAAAAGTGGACCAAAAGTTGAAAATTTAATAAAAAACATCTTTCTAGCATTATTTCAAGAACATATTATTAAAGATAATAACAAGCTGCTGAAAAATAACGTTTGTTAACTCGAATTAATTATTTCCTCACTCTAATTGAAAAGTGGAAAAAAATGGAAAATTTCAGAAAAGCTGCAACTTTCTAATTCTATTCATCGATTTCGCATCATCGAATTTGGTCATTTATTGGTCACGTATACATGAAGCTTTATTTCTCAATTATGTTCCTAACACGACTTTATATTAAATTTTAAATTCATAATTTTGCATCACTTTTCAATTTTTCTGTCTTTCTTACTGAAAAACGACATATCATATACATTGTACATAAGTGTAGCTTATTTGCATGATCGAAAAATACAATTTTATCATTATCATTGACAAATTAATATCTTTCGCTTGTGTAATGAGTCATTCTGTACCCACTGAATCATACATAATACTATTATTTATCTGGAATATTTTAGCGTCTTCTTTGTAGATTTCAGGTGCGAAAAAATTTGTCAGGATCAGAAGTCTCTTAACAGGCACACGAGTGAAGTCCATGATGACAAAAAGCAGAGTGGTGGAAAGGATGAAAATCTAAAACCTATTACTTGTCATGTTTGTGACGAAAAATTCTCGTCGAATAAGAACATGTACAGACATTTGCGTAAACAACATCAACAAGAGCCTTCGCTGGAAAAGCAAGAAAACATGTATTGTCCGATGTGTGAGAAAAAATACAATTTCTATGCTGATCTCTGTGACCATATTGTAAAAGAACATGATGTTATTTTAGAAACAGAGAAACTGGAGTTTCCATCAGAAGATGGTGAGTTTGCTATGATTAATTTGTTTTAAGGATAGGAAATATTCTCTGTGGTCATAAGTTTAAAAATAATTTAAAACATATAATCCAGCCGCCAGCACTAACACTTCTGTATGCACTGAGAGATCTAGTTGGTGGTTATCCATTGAAACAAGTTTTTTAGAAAATAAATACAGTAAGTATGAAAAAAAAACCATAAAATATGTTTTGGAAAGTCTGAACCAAGAAAACATTTTTTACTGTTGAAAC
This sequence comes from Andricus grossulariae, assembly GCA_011634705.1. Taxonomy (NCBI): domain Eukaryota; kingdom Metazoa; phylum Arthropoda; class Insecta; order Hymenoptera; family Cynipidae; genus Andricus; species Andricus grossulariae. Next base: position 85,424,091 of record JAABKJ010075445.1, on the reverse strand, counting down.
TTTTTTTGGACAATTAACCCTTTTCAAGTTATAGCCTTATAAACATTCGTGTTAGTCTGAGCAGCTGGATTAATGATGACATATAATTTTTTTTAAATAAAAAAATATAAGACTCAATTTTTTTGTGTTGCAGAATTAAAAAAATGGAAAATTCAGATGGAAGCTGAGGAAAAGGTTGCTTTTGTCAAGAGGAACAGCAATATTACGCGTGACTATTACAAGTGTCATAGATCTGGTTGCAGCAAGCAAAGTACGGAAACCGATCAGATGAAATGGCAAGAGTTTCAAATTGGGAAAAACTTGTCCCGCCCGCTTGGTTGTAACACATGATAAAAATAGTGTCAGCGTAATGTGGTGTAAAACTCACGTTGGACATACGCCATCAATCAAATTCATGCATCTTAGTGATGAAAAGCGTTCTATGCTAGCAGGAAAAATTAGTGGAGGAGTTTCACTAGATCGGATTTTGAACGAGGTTCGGGATTCTGTGACATTTACTTCCGATTTGAAAAGGATGCATTTGGTTTTAAAAAAAAGGACCTCTACAACATAATAAAGGAGTTTGATCTAAATCAGGATACTGCAAATAAAGATGTTATCAGCGTGGACTTGTGGGTGGAGCAGCAAGAATTACTGCATGATGATTGTCCGATACTTTTTTATAAAAAACAAGGCTCACCAGATCCTCATAACATTTTGGATGTCAATGACTTTATGCTAGTCATAATGACGAAGTATCAGCAAGAATTGGTGAAACAGATCAAGACTGAAAAAATTTTATTGGACAGCACGCACGGAACCACAGCACATGATTTTCAATTATCAACCCTTCTAACAGTAGATGAGTCGGGAACAGGATGCTGTCTTTCCTTCTGTTTAAGCAATAGGACAAACACCGCTACTATGGCGCATTTTTTTGATGTGGTGCGGCAAAAAGTTGGCCAAATTGAAACAGATGTGTTTATGAGCGATGACACACCAACTTTTTATAATGCTTGGTGCCAAATTATGAGACAGCCAAAACATAGATTGCTCTGTACTTGGCATATAGACAAAAACTGGAAACAGAATGTAAAATCCAAAATTAGAAATACCATCAAGCAGACTGAAGTATACAAGGCATGCAGGACCCTACTGGAGATGAAGGATGTGGAAAAGTTCACACAGTGTTTGCAAACGTTTCTCCAGTGGTGCTCTGATAATGAAGATCTTCAGGTTTTCGGTGAGTACTTCCGTGTTCACTATGCAAGTCGTTGTGAACAATGGGCCCACTGTTACAGAGTTGGTCTTGCACTTACGACGAATATGTATTTGGAGGCACAACATAAAAAACTGAAATATTGTTACATGAATGGAAAACAAAATAGACGGGTTGATAAGTGTATAGCCTTTCTATTAAGATTTTCCAAAGATATGATGTTCGAGCGCATAATACGTGAAACGAAAACAAAGCCAACTCATCGAATGGAGACAATCGGGCAGAGTCATCGTAAGAGTGCTGAAGTAACTGAGAACATGATTACCAGCGAATCGCCCAACAGTTGGATGGTACAATCTTCTTCAGTTGGTAGAGGCCGTTACATCGTTACCATCAACATTGAGAGTGATTGCCCAGGATGTCCACTTGTATGCCCAGCATGTAAGGTTTGTGTGCTTCAATTTTCATGTACATGCACCGATCATCTCATTCGAGGAAATTTTTGTAAACATGTTCACGCATGCATTCGAATGTCAAAACTACCACCGATCCAAGTTGCGTGTAATGACAGTGCACGCACAGTAGAATTCAACCACCACGTGGAAACAGCAGCAGGTGTCTCAACATCAGGCCCAACCAACGTCTGTGACACCATCAGTGACGAAGTGAAAATGCAGAGTCTCTTAAATGTAGTGTCAGGAATCTCAAAAAAACTTACTCCTGAGGAACTATTACAATTTATAAAGGCAACCGAACGTCTTGTAGACCAAGGACAAGCACTTTTACGAAAGAAAGAGCTTGTCTCTCTTAAATTTACATATTTTAACGTAAAAATTTGAATTAATTTAATTCTAAGGCCTTCGTAGTCACGTCACAAATGTAAACGTCCGATTGAGCCTTCATAAACAATGTTCAATTTAAAAATCACTTCAAATTAATAGACTCATAAATCAACGCCTTTATTCAATTACAAAATCTTATTCAAGTATTCTTTCAGTATAAAATATTCGATTTTTAACCCATTCAATTCGAAAATTTTAAATAAATAAAAAAAACAGAACAATTTTCAAAATTAAACAATTCGAAACTGAATTGTCACAATTTCAGAGTTATAAATATAATCTTTGCGTGTTACAATTATAATTTTTCTATTTTTTAAATTTGTAATTTGAGAAGAATTAAAATGAGTTTTTATTTCGAAAAAGTACCCAACTTTAAGAGAATGTTTAAAAATATTTCAAAACATTTCAAAAGATTTACAAAATTGAAAAGAAAATCTGGACGCTTTTGAGGCCATTTTTTTGCAGGATTTAAAAAAAAATTAGGAAATATGGGAATCATTTTAAAAGGTACTTAAAAGTTCCGAAAAAATTTTCAAAAATAATTTGATAAGATCTCAAATAATTTAAAAGAAAATTGATACTTTTGATGATTTCGAAATTAAATTTTGACTTTTTATTTTGAAAAATTACATAATTTTAAGAGAAGGTATAAAAGTATGGGAAGTCTAAAAAAATTCAGAAAGGGATGAGTGGATGACTGAAAAATCCAGAAAAATTAAATCTCCGACACTATTAAATTGCCGCATTAGAAAATTTCCTAAATATAAAATTCCCGAAATTATAAAATTATCGATGTATAAAAATCCCGAATTGGAAAATTGAAAATACCCAAATAATAAAATTCCCGAACAGTTTATAATATTAACGAATTGGAAAATTCCAGACAGAAAATATTCAAAGTAAAAAATTCCCCAATTTAAACATTAAAAAAATTGTTTTTTAATAAATATTATTTATTTATTAAAAATACAATAATCAATTATTTTTATCAAATAATTTTTTTACATATACAAATTATATTAAAAAATAAATTAAAAAACTCGTGCGTTTCGAAAGAAAAAAAAAATTTCTCCCTAATTTTCTTCGAGCCTAATAACATTTTTCAAACAAACTTTGCAGTATTCAATTCAGTACCGATTTATATCGAAATTTATTTTATTTATTTATTTTGTTTTCAGTTAAAACATTCGATTTTTGAGAACGTTTTTCGTATTTAAAAAAAAATACTATGCACATTTTCAAACAATTTTTTTCATCCAGAAATATATATATTTTTCAAATATTGTTATTTAAAATTCAAACAATCATTTTTTTAAACTTTAAACATTAAAGAAATTTCTTTGATAAAAGTATTTTATTATGTATTTGTTATAAATAAATAATATTTGATGAACAACAATTTTTTAAATTGTTTAAATTCAGGAATTTTCTAGTTCGGATATTTAGTGATTCGGCATTTTTCTGTCGGAAATTTTCAAATTCGGTAATATTATATACTTTCGGGAATTTCATTATTCGTAAATTCAATTCGGGAGTATTATATTTCGGCACTTTTACAATTTCGGGAATTTTGCAATTCGCGTATTTTACAGTGTCGGGAATTTTATTTTTCGGGATTTTTCAATCGCCTCTTCCGAAAAATTAAATTCCCGTCACTGTATTACCGAATTTGAAAATTCCCGACAGAAAATTTCAGAATTATACAACATCTCAACTAGAAAATTCCCACTTTTGAACAATTAAAAAAATTGTTTGTTAACTCATATTTTTTCAAATAAAATAATCAAATATTTATACTAAGGGAAAAACTTTTTTAATGTTTAAAGTTAAAAAAATTAACGTTTGAATTTAAAATAACAATATTTGAAAAAAATATATTTCTGGATAAAAATTTTTGTTTAAACATGTGCATTGTATTTTTTTTAAATGACAAAAAACGTATCCAACAATAAAATTATCAATTTGAAAAAAAAAAGAAATAAAAAGAAATTTCGAGATAAATCAGTGCTGAATTGAATCTTGCAAAACTTTTTTTGTTCCAAGCGCACGTGTTTAAAAATTTTTTTTATAACATTTTTATACAATTATTGTTATTTTAGACTACGACTTACGACCAAAGTCGTAGTCGACTTTTCCATCCCTAGTATAGGCCTCACCAGTGTCAAGATGTCTAGTAAGACTTATATTCACAAGCTCAGGGTCATAGGGACCACCAGTAATCTTTCCTTTCTTTACATTAATCTTGGTAAACGTTTCCAATCCAAAGTCCATACCAATCTCTCCTGTGTACACCTTGACGATATTTAAAGCAAGTTGAAGTTTACTTGCACCAGAAGCATAGATTTTCAGGTCATCCATATAAAATACATAAGTGACCTTAAGCTCGCAATGATTAGTGTCGCCGCAGAGGTATCCAGGAGAATTGCGTAGTCCGAAAGATAGTGGCAGAAATGTGATGCAAAAGAGTAGAGGGAGAGCATTTATATATAGTTAAAAGTTTGTCATAAGGACAACCGCAGGATTTCGCCGGGAGCAGGTGCTAATCTTAAAAATTGCTCATTGTCCAAATTAATTTTCCAGTTGAAGAAATTCAAGAAAGATTTAATTTAATTTGGAAACAAATAATTACTAATTTTTTCCCCAGATTTTTTTGTTGCCAAATTGATTTGAAAAAAAAATTTCGAGACAAGAAACGAAGTCAATCAGAGCTGTAATTAGGCAGAAAAAGTATTTTGAACTTTGAAAGTTTGCTCAATTCGGGCCGGAAGTTCCGTTTGGTGGCGCTGCAAGTTACGGACACTACGGCCGTTTGAATCGTTTTTACAATTTTCGCTATTTTAATAATAATATTCATAACTATTGAATAGTTGTTTTTTAATTCGATTATACATTATGATGGCGTGTTGGATTTGAATAAATAGTGCCAAAGCGAACTTTCTGAATTGGTACCCTAAATAGGTATTTCAGGTTAGGTGGGGATATCCAAGATGTCTTCACGCCAAGGGACAAATTGGGGGAACTTACCACTCACCAGAGTGCGCGATCTGTTCGGGTCCGAGTTCTGCGAAAATTTTATATATGAAAAATAGCTTTTTTATGTAGATTATTAATAAAACTGTATAGTTCATTCATAAAATAAAGTCAAAGAGTAAGTCTTTCAGTTTGAAGAGAAAAAAATTAAATATTTTAATTACTGGTCACTTTTTCTTGCATAGTGCTGAATTTTACAAACATAACATTATTGTCTGCTGAAAAAAATTCAAAGTACGTGTTTTGATAACATTCTCTTTTTTTTTTACCAAATAGTAGAATTTTCAACTAATAAAGATAAATTTGGAATCAAAAATTAAATAGTTCAATTTTCAACCAAAATGATGAGTTTTCAAACAAGAAGATCAAGTTTCTATTAGAAAGATAAATTTTCAACAAAATTGTTAAGTTTTGAACTGAAAAAATTAATTTTCAATCAAAATTGAAAAATGAAAATTTTCAGATGAAAAAATGAATTTCCAACAATATACACAATTTGCAACAAAAGACGTGAATTTTTAACTCAATAATTAAACATTTTCAAACAAAAAAAAAGCGAATTTTCAATAGAATAGTTGAATTTTCAGCCACAGCGATTAATTTTCTACAAAAGTAATGAATCTTCAAAAAAAAAACAAAAAAACTTTCAACAAAGTAGTATAACTTTGAACCAAAAAAGATGAATTTTAAACGAAAAATTGAATAGTTGATATTCCAACTAAAAAGATTTTGATATCAAATAAAAAACAGTTGAATTTAAACAAAAAAGACGAATTTTAAATGAAATACTTATCGTGATTTAATTTTCAACGTCAACAAAAATTAGAATAAAATATTTAAATTTCAATCGAAAGAAATGAAGTTGCAACTAAAAAAATAATTGTGGCCAAAAATGAAATAGTTCACTTTTCAGTTAAAAAAAAAATTTGAACCAAGAAAAAGAAGATTTGAACGAGATACTTACATTTTCAAACAAAAATAATGAATTTTCAACCAAAAAGATGAATTTTCCAACAAGAAGATTAATTTTCTATCAAAAAGTCGAGTTTTCAACTAAAAAATTTATTTGTAACAAGAAAGAAGTATTTTGAACAATGAAGTTAAATTCTTAACAAAGTAGTTAAATTTTCAATGAAGTAGTTAAAGTCTTAACCAAAGAAATGAATTTTTATTAAAAATAAATGAATTTGCAAATAAGAAGAATAATTTTCTAAAAAAAGTTAATTTTTAGACACATAGTTGAATTTTCAACTAAAAAGATCAATTTTCAAGAAAGGAAAAACGAATTTTTAAAAAATTAGTTCAATTTTCAACCGAAAAATTATTGTTCAACTAAAAAGATTAATTGTTAAACATCAAGATTAATTTTCAACCAAAAAATACGAATTTTCAATAAAATACGTGAATTTTCATCCAAAAGGTTCATTTTTAAACTAAGAGGCAAATTTTTATTAAAAAACGGGCAAATTAAATTTTCAGTTAATCAATTTTTAATGAAAAAAGCAACTGATTTTAATCAAAATAGTTTATTTTAAGACAAATAAATGAATCTTCAACAAACAACGTAAAATATAATAATTGATATTTCAACCAAAAAGTACGAATTTTCAAAAAATCGTGTAATCTTTCAAATAAAAAAAGATCAGCTTTTAACCAAAAATAAAACAAAAACAAATAAAAAGACCAATTTTCAACGAAAGAGAAGAAACTTCAACCGATAAAACTTTAATAAAAAGCAGTTGAATTCAACCAAAAAAAAAAGAACACGATTTTTATCCAAAATAGTTGGATTTTTAATTTGAAAATTTGGTTAATTTTAGTTTTCGATATTTAAAAAAAATATATAACTATAATTCAGAAACACAGTAAATCTCTTTTTCCAAAATTTACAAAAGGAAAGTTTCAGATTCTGGCAAATTTTTATTTGTAACGAAAAAGAAAAGCTTTTTTAATTCAAATCAGTTCTGATTGGGAACAAGAAATTCTTAAAATCTAACAAATTCTGACTTGGAGCAGGAATTGTTTTTGTAAATTTCCTTTTTATAAATCGGAATAAAATTTTAATTGTTTACAAAATTTTTTTATAATACATTCATTTATGCCCCGTCTAAACTCACCAAAAAAAGACAAATTTTCAACAAAATAAATTAATTTTCAGCAATATAGTCTAATTTTCACCCAAACCAATGAATTTTCAACCAAAAAGATTAAATGTCTGTCAAAAAATATAAATTTTCGATAAAAAATATAATAGTTAAATTTTCAGTTAAAAAATTAGTTTTCAATCAAAGAAATGAATTTTCTACCAAAAAGATTAGTTTTCTACAAAAAAGATTGATTTTTAACAAAATACATGAATTTTCAATCAAAAAGGTGAATTAGTCAACAAGAAGATTAATAATAAAATATTATTAATATAATAAATTATTAATAATCTTCTGGGTGACTAATTCACTTTTTTGGTTGAAAATTCATTTTTTTTTAATTCCTTCAAAAATTCCAAAATTTGGTTCAAAATTATTTTAAAAATTCAATATTTGATTGAAAATTCATGTATTGTGTTAAAAATTAATCTTTCTGGTTGAAAATTAATTTCTTTTACTGAAAATTAGCTTTTTTCATTGAAAACTAATTTTTTTTAATGGAAATTTAATTTTTTTGTCAATATTTTTATTTTCTATTTTTGATAAACATTTAATCTTTTTTTTTTTGAAAATTTAATTATGTTGTTGCAAATTCATTTATTTTGTTGAAAATTTGTCTTTTTTGGGTAGAAAATTCATCTTTCTGCTTGCAAATTTAACTATGTGGTTACAAATTCAATTTTTGGTTGAAGATTCATCATTTTAGTTAAAAATTAATTTCTTCGCTTAAAAAATCAACTATTTTTTAGAAAACTTCGTCTTCGTTTCAGAAAATGCATACATTTTCAAACATGGAACAGTTCAATTTTCAGCTTTAAAAAATTAATTAAAAAGAAAAACGAATTTTAAACAAATTAATTCAACTGTTAAGTAAAGAAGTTTATTTTTAACTAAAGTAATTAATCTTAAACCAAAAAAGTGTTTGTCTAATGTTTATCTATTATTTATTCATAACTAAAAAGACAAAGCAAAGTAAAAAAATACAGAAAGAAGCGAAACTTTTTAGCACATAAATAAATAATAAAAAATGGTTTAAACAACTTTTTTAATTAATTTGCATTAATATATTAAACTGCATTAAGTGAAAAGTGGACAAAAAGTTAAAAATTTAAAAAAAAACCTTAACTATCTGGCATTAATATAGATGAAGATAGTTATTAACAATTATAATTTGTTCAAACAATTATTTTGGGTATATTAAATTGAATATTAACTCACTCCAAGTGAAAAATAGACAAATAGTTAAAAATTTCAGAAAAACCCGAAATTTCTATAATTATTCAAAGAGGATATTATTAACAATAATAATTTGTTTAAAAAATTATTTTTTTAATTAATAATTAACCATTACTTACCTTACTCTAATTAAAAATTGGACAGAAAGTGGAAAATTTTCGAAACAAATACCAAAAATAAGATTTCTGAGGAGATTTTTAATGATTTAGATTTTATTTTAAAAGAATAATTTTCATTTTTAAAGATTTCAAAATATGTCTAAAAAGAATCTGGAAAATTTTGAAATAAAATTTTAAAGCTTTTTAGGGATTTAAGATAATAAAAAAAAATTTCTTCAGATTCCAGAGAAAATTCAAAGTAATTCTTTGTTTTGAAAAATTAATTTTAACAGAATTTTCAAAAAGATTTTAAAAAATTACGAAAAATTTTAAAAATCTCAAAAACGAATCCGGAGGATTTTAAGACAATTTTAGGAATAATTCGAATCAGTTTTAAAGATATTTAGGAATTTTAGAAGTTTTGAAGAGATTAAAAATACGTTAAAACTTTGAAAGATTTCCGAAAATTTATCAAATATTTTTTTATTTTTTCCAAACGTCAAAAAGTTCTGAGTAACTTTTAAACTGACACAAATTTCTCTTAAAATTTTGTACAATTCTGTAAAATAAAAAAAAAATTTCTTACAAATTTTCTAGACACTTTTTCAACTTATCAGAAGTTTTCAAAAATCTTTTTGAATTTTCTCGAGAAATCTAGGAAAATCATATCGTATTCAATAATTTTATTGAAAATTCGTATTTTTGGTTTGAAAATTTTTTGTAGATATTTAATTAATCTTCTTGGTTGAAAATTCATAATTTTGGTTGAGGATTGAACTATTTTGTTAAATAAATTTTTTTATGAATTTAACTATTTTTTATTGAAAATTAAAATCTTTTTGGATTGAAATATTAACTATTACATTTTTCGTTTATAATTCAATTTCTTTTGGTTGGAAATTCAACCACTTGGTTAAAAGTTAAACTACTTTGTTAAAAAATAATTTTTTGGTTGGAGATTCCTTATTTCAGTTGAAAATTCATCTTTTTTATAGAAAATTATCTCTTTGATAGAAAATTCATGTGTTTGGAAAAAATTTAATTTATTGGCTGTAAATGAACTATTTTGTTGAAAACTTCTCTTTTTTGGATGAATTCAACTGTTTTTGTATTTAAAATAAAATCTTTTTGGGTGGAAATCTCAACAAAAAGTGTAATAGCTGATATTTCCACAATTTGTTTGTTAATTTTTAATAAAAAACTGTTAAATTAAACTAAAATATGCCACTCTAGCTCCCTTTATTAACTCACACTTCTCCTACTTTTCTCGCCTATTTTTCCTTACTGACTCTAATTCGCCTCCCCTATTTTTCCTCACTCACCCTAATTCCCCTTTATAATTTTTCCTTCTACACCCCCTCGCCTTTCCTGAGCCCCTTTTTTCCGTGACTTCCTCTAACCCCCTTATTTTCCCTTACTTACGCATCTCACACTTTTTCTGTTTTATTTCCGTTCACTTCTCCTACTTTCCCTCTTATTATTTCTTTTACTTTCCCTTCCCTCATTTTCTTCCACTTCTCCACCATTACTTCATCGAACTTCCCTACGCTCGCAGCTTCCTCTCATTTCCACTCTTCCATTTCCCTATTACTTCTCATTCTTCCCCTTCCCTTATATTCCCTTACTTCCCTTACTTACACGCCCTTCATTTCCTCTTACCTTACCTATTTTGCCTTCCTTCATTTCGCATCACTGTCTTTACTTGTCCTCCTCTCAATACTCTCTACTTTTCCTGCTTCCCTCCCCTATTTTTCCTCACTTTTCATCCCTTAATTTTCTCTTACTTCGGTTAACACCCTTGTTTCTCCCTTACTCATCTTCCCCTTACTATCCCAAGTTAACTTTCCCTTACTTCTCATAGCTCCCCTCCTCACTTCTCGTATTTTTCTGCCTGTTATTTCCCTCACTCCTTCTGACACTCTCATTTTTAGTCTCTCAGCTATCCCACACTTTCTCTATTAACTTTCCCCTAACTTCTCCTGTTTCCGCTCCGCTCATTTCCTTCAGTTTATCTCTTCTACTTGCCTACTTTCCCTTTCATTATTTTCTTTCACTTTCACTCCCCTATTCCCCATTTCTTCCCCTTCTGCCCCTTTTTTCCTGTCCCTCACCTCCTCTACTTTCAGGCCCCTCATTTCCGCTCGCTTTACTTATTTGACGTACCCTCATCACTCCTCACTTCTCCTACCCCTTCCCCTATTTCTTGTCACTCCTTCATCCTTCTATCCCTTAATTTTTCCTCACTTCCCACCACTTTTCCTCACTTCCCGTGAACTCCTTATTTTCCCTCACTTCACTTCCCCTCACTATCCTATGTACCTATTCCTCACTTTTCATAGTTCCCCCCTTACTTTTTCTACTCGCTCTCCCTTATTTTTCTCCTCTGCCCTATCCTCCTTATTTTCCCTCACTAACCCATCCCCTGATTCTTTCTACTCACACTCCCCTCACTTCTCGTGCTTCCCCTGCCCTCATTTTTTTACTCTACCTCCTCTTACTTCCCTCCCTCACTTCCCCTTCTCTCATTTCCACTCACTTCTCTTTTCTTATTCCCCATTTCTTCCCCTGCTACCCCTCCTAATGTTTTCCTTCACTTCTCCTACTTTCGCGTCACTCATTTCTTCTGACTTTACCTATTTAACGTCCTTTCATCGCCCCTCACTTCTACTACCCCTTCCTCCATTTCTCCTCACTTCTTAAACATCCCATCTTTTAATTTTATCTCACTTTCAGCCCCTCTGCCTCGCTTCCAGTGACCCTCTTATTTTCCCTCACTTCACATCCCCTCTTTTTTCCTGGTGACTTATCCCCTAACTTTCTCTACTTACTACAACCTCACTTCTCCTGCTTCTCCTCCTCTAACTTTTTGACATATCCTCCTCCATACCCCTTGCTTCCCGTCCACTCATTTCCACTCACTTTATCTTCCTTGTTCCCCATTTCTCCCCCCATTCCCCTCTTCTTGTTTTCCCTTACTTCCCCTACTTTAGCGTCCCTCATTTTATCTGACTTTACTTATTTAACGTGCCCTCATCCCCCCTCACTTCCCTACACTGTCACCCACTTATCGTAAACACCTTATTTCTCCTTACTTCATCTCCCCATACTTTTTCCAATAACCTTTTCCTCAATTCTCTTAGCCCCCCTCTCCTCACTTTTTCTACTTCCTCTTCCCTTATTTCTCCCTTTTGCTCTAACCCTGTTAATTTCCCTCACTTCCCCATCCCCTTACTTTTTCTACTCACCCTTCCCTCGCTTATCCTGCTTCTCCTCTCCTCATTTTTTTTACTTTTCATCCCCTACGCCCCTCACTTCCCCACCCGCATTTCCACTAAATTCCCCTTCCTCATTTACCATTTCTTCCCCTAATGTGACGTCCCTCATTTCCTCTGACTTTACGTATTTAACGTCCCCTTATCACCCGAAGCTTCTCCTATTTCTTCCACTATTTCTCCTTACACTCCAAACATTCCATCCCTTCATTTTCCCTCATTTCCCGTAACTCACTTATTTCTCCTCACTTCACCTCCCCACACTTTTTCTTGTAACCCATTCCTCACTTCTCGTAGTTCCTCTCCCCTCACTTTTTCGACTTCCCCTCCCTTCCGTTCTCCCTTTTGCCCTAACTCCCTTATTTTTCCTCACTTACCTATTCCCTAACTTTTTCTACTCAACCTCCCTTCACTTCTCCTGCTTTTCCTCTCATCATTTTGTTTACTATTCCTCTCATTCACCCCTCACTTCCCCTCTTCTCATTCGCACTCACTTCCTCATTCTCTTCCCCCATTTCTTTCCCTACTTCCCCTCTTCATGTTCGAAAATTAACTTTTTTGTTGAAATTTTAACTTTTTTGTTAAAAATTCGTCTTTTTGGTTTGAAAATTATAGAAAATTCAACTATTTGGTTGAAAATGACCTTTTTTGTTGAAAATTAATATTTCTAAAATGAAAATTCAACCATTTGGTTGAAAATTCACGTATTTTATTAAAAATTTAAGTATTTTGGTAGAAAGTCCAAATTTTGTCGAAAATTAACTTATTTGTTGAAAATTTAACTCTTTTGCTAAAAATTCGTCTTTTTGGTTTAAAAATAGTAGAAAAGTCAACTATTCCGTTGAAAATTAACGATTTGGTTAAAAATTAATATTTTTGGTATAAAAATTCAATTATTTGGTTGAAAATTCACGCATTTTATAAAAATTTTAGTTATTTTGTTAGAAAGTCCAAATTTTGTCAAAAATTTAACTCTTTTGTAGAAAATACGTCTTTTTGCGTTGAAAATTATAAAAAATTCAACTATTTGGTTGAAAATGACCTTTTTGTTGAAAATTAATATTTTAAAAATGAAAATTCAACCATTTGGTTGAAAATTCACGTATTTTGGTAAAAAGTCTAAATTTTGTCGAAAATTAACTTTTTTGTTGAAAATTTAACCCTTTTGTTAAAAATTCGCCTTTTTGGCTTGAAAATGCTGATAAATTCTACTATTTGGTTGAAAATTAATATTTTTTGTTATGAAAAGTCAATTATTTGATTGAAAATTCACGTATTCTGTTAGAAAGTCCAAATTTGGTCAAAAAATAACTTTTTTGTTGAAAATTTAACTCTTGTTAAAAATTTTTTTTTTGGTTTGAAAATGATAGCAAATGCAACTATTTGGTTGAAAATTAACTTTTCGTTAAAAACGTAAGTATTTTGGTAAAAAGCCCAAATTTTGTCAAAAAATAACTTTTTTGTTGAAAATTTAACTCTTGTTAAAAATTGGTCTTCTATTTGGTTGAAAATTAACTTTTCGTTAAAAACGTAAGTATTTTGTTAAAATCCCAAATTTTGTCGAAAATAAGTTTTTTTGTTGAAAATTTAACTCTTTTTAAAAATTCGTCTTTTTTGGTTTGAAAATGGTAGAAAATTCAACTATTTGGTTGAAAATTCAACTATTTGGTTGAAAATTAACTTTTTTGTTGAAAATTAATATTTTTGGTATGAAAATTGAATTATTAGGTTGAAAATTCACGTATTTTGTTAAAAATTTAACTATTTTGGTAAAAAATTCAAATTTTGTCGAAAATTAACTTTTTTGTTGAAATTTTAACTCTTTTGTTAAAAATTCGTCTTTTTGGTTTGAAAATTATAGAAAATTCAACTATTTGGTTGAAAATTACCTTTTTTGTTGAAAATTAATATTTCTTAAATGAAAATTCAACCATTTGGTTGAAAATTCACGTATTTTATTAAAAATTTAAGTATTTTGGTGGAAAGTCCAAATTTTGTCGAAAATTAACTTTTTTGTTGAAAATTTAACTCTTTTGCTAGAAATTCGTCTTTTTGGTTTAAAAATAGTAGAAAAGTCAACTACTCCGTTGAAAATTAACTATTTGGATAAAAATTAATATTTTTGGTATAAAAATTCAATTATTTGGTTGAAAATTCACGCATTTTTTTAAAATTTAGGTATTTTGGTAGGAAGTCCAAATTTTGTCAAAAATTAACTTTTTTGTTGAAAATTTAACTCTTGTTAAAAATTCGTCTTTTTAGTTTGAAAATGATAGAAAAGTCAACTATTTGGTTGAAAATTATTTTTTTTTTTGAAAATTCACGTATTTTGTTAGAAATTTAAGTATTTTGGTAGAAAGTCCAAATTTGGTCAAAAATGAACTTTTTTGTTGAAGATTTAACTCTTTTGTAGAAAATACGTCTTTTTGCATTTGAAATTATAAAAAATTAAACTATTTGGATGAAAATTACCTGTTTTGTTGAAAATTAATATTATTTGAATATGAATTCAACTATTTGGTTGAAAATTAATATTTTTTGTTATGAAAAGTCAATTATTTAATTGAAAATTCACGTATTTTGTTAGAAAGTCCAAATGTGGTCAAAAATTAACTTTTTTGTTGAAAATTTAACTCTTGTTAAAAATTCGTTTTTTTTTTGGTTTGAAAATGATAGCAAATGCAACTATTTGTTTGAAAATTAATTTTTTTGTTGAAAATTCACGTATTTTGGTAGAAAAAGTATTTTGGCAGAAAGTCCAAATTTTGTCAAAAATTAACTTTTTTGTTGAAAATTTAACTCTTTTGTAGAAAATACGTCTTTTCGGATTGACAATTATGGAAAAAACAACTATTTGGTTGAAAATGACCCTTTTCGTTGAAAATTAATATTTTTTAAATGAAAATTCAACCATTTGGTTGAAAATGTAATATTTCGGTAAAAAGTCCAAATTTTGTCGAAAATTAACTTTTTTGTGGAAAATATAACTCTTGTTAAAAATTCGTCTTTTTGGTTTGAAAATGGTAGAAAAGTCAACTATTTGGTTGAAAATGAATATTTTTGGTATGAAAATTCAATTATTTGGTTGAAAATTCACGTATTTTGTTACAAATTTAACTTTTTTTCGGAAATTGAAAAATTAAATGAAAAGAATAATGAAACGAAAAGAAAAATTAAAAGAAAAGTGAAATGAAATAAAACGACAAATGCAATGAAATCAAATGACAAAAAAAAAATGAAATGAAATGAAAAGAATAATGAAACGAAATGAAAATTAAATAGAATGTAAAATTAAATGAAACGACAAATGAAATGAAATCAAATGACAAATACAATTAAATGAAATAAAAAGAATAATGAAACGAAATGAAAAATTAAATGAAATAAAACGGCAAATGAAATAGAATCAAATGACAAATGAAATAAAATGAAATGAAAAGAATAATGAAACGAAATGAAAAATTAAATGAAAAGTGAAATGAAATAAAACGGCAAATGACAAATGAAATTACAAGTGAAGTGAAATAAAGTGTCAAATTAAATTAAATGAAGATGAAAAATAAAATAAATGGCCAATGAAGTAAAGATAAAAAATGAAATGGATGGCCAATGAAATGAAAAATGAAACGTCAAGTGCAGTGAAATAAAGTTTCAAATGAAATGAAAAATTAAATGGAATAAATGGCCAATGAAATTAAATGACAAGTAAAGTGAAATAAAGTGTCACGTGAAATGAATTGAAGATGAAAAATGAAATGGATGGCCAATGAAATGAAATGAAACAAGAAGTGAAGTGAAATAAAGTGTCAAATGAAATGAAAATGAAAAATGAAATGAATGGCCAATGAAATGAAGTGAAAAATGAAATGACAAGTAAAGTGAAATAAAGTCTCAAGTGAAATGAAAAATGAAGATTAAAAATGAAATGAATGGCCAATGAAATGACAAGTGAAGTGAAAAAAGTGTCAAATGAAAAGAAAAATGAAATTAAGTGAAACGAAAGGAATGGCCAATAAAATTAAATGACAAGTGACGTGAAATAAAGTGTCAAATGAAATTAAATGAAGATGAAAAATGAAATGAATAGACAATTAGGTGAAGATGAAAAATTAAATAAATGGTCAATAAAATGAAATGCAAAATGAAATCAAAAATGAAATGACAAGTTAAGTGAAATAAAGTGTCTATTTAAATGAAAAATGAAATTAAATGAAAAATTAAAGGAATGGCCGATGAAATGAAATCATAAGTGAAGTGAAATAAAGTGTCAAATGAAATTAAATGAAGATGAAAAAAGAACTGAGTGGCCAATGAAGTGAAGATAAAAAATGAAATGGATGGCCAATGAAATGAAATATGAAAGGAATGGTCAATGAAATGAAAAATGAAATGACAAGTAAAGTGAAATAAAGTGTGAAGTAAAATGAATTGAAGATGAAAAATAAAATGAATGGCCAATGCAATAAAATGAAAAATGAAATGACGAGTAAAGTGAAATCAAAAATGAAGATGAAAAATGAAATGAATGGCCAATGAAGTGAAGATGAATAATGAAATGGATGGCCAATGAAATGAGATGAAAAATGAAAGGTTCAAGTGAAGTGAAATAAAGTGTCAAATGAAATGAAGATGAAAAATGAAAGGAATGGCCAATGAAATGAAATGACAAGTGAGGTGAAATAAAGTGGCAAAAGAAATTAAATGAAGATGAAAAATGAAATGAATGGCCAATGAAGTGAAGATAAAAAATGAAATAGGTGGCCAATGAAATGAAATGAAACGACAATTGAAGTGAAATAAAGTTTCAAATGAAATGAAGATGAAAAATTAAATGAATGGCCAATGAAATGAAATGAAAAATGAAATGACAAGTAAAGTGAAATAAAGTGTCAAGTGAAATGAATTGAAGATGAGACATGAAATGAATGACCAATGAAATGAAATGACGAGTAACGTGAAATAAAGTGTCAAGTGAAATTAAAAATGAAATGAATGGCCAATGAAATGACAAGTGAAGTGAAATAAAGTGTTAGATGAAATGAAAAGACAAATGTATCCAAAGATGAAATGACAAATGAAATCAAATAAATTGAAACATAATATAAATTAATATTGTTTTTCACATAAAAAATAAATATGTGGACATTTAATTAGGGAGTTGTGTCGTTTTCCAGTGAATTTGAAAATATACTAAAGCTAAACTACTAAACTTGAAAAGTAATAATAGCACGTGATCCACGATGTGAAATGAAAAGACAAGCAAGCAAGCAGCAGGCAGACAGGCCGGGCGGCATGGCGCGGGCATGGCATGGCAGCAGCTGCCAACTCATGCGAGGTCGTCGTTCTGCCTCTCCACCAAGTTCGGACCTCTGCTTCGTTCGCCGGTTTAGCGGTACTTTTCCCCATTATTACACACGTGGCGGCTGATATAACCGCTTACCGGTGCGCTGCCCACTTCCACTCTGTCCACTTTTTTACAGCAAACCGGTCCAAAAACATTTTTCATTTTGCAAAATTCCTCCTACCTGCTAGCTTGCTTGTTTCATGAAACATCTTCCATTTTTATATTTTCAGGATGCACAGTCTTCCCCTTTTTTCTTAGTTTCCCCTTTTTCCCCCCGGTTCCCAAAAAATTTCCCCTTTCCCCCCTTTTCTCTTTAAATATACGATATTTGAAAATACAATATCTGAATTACGCGGAAAATTCTCTGAAATTAGTAACAGGCCCTGCACGCGGAAGACGCATCCGGTAAGGTCTCAATCGCCTACAAACGCCTGTCAGTTCAATTGATGGAAGTCTTAAGGTTTCTTCTGCTAAACATGAATGATTTTGTGTCCCAAAAATCAATGAATATCTTCAATGAATATCAATGAATATATTCATGAATATCTCATCATCTTCATCACATCATCTTAATTAGCTGTTGGTCTAACTCAGGAATATTTAGGTGAAGTGAAAACAGATGAACACTTCTAAAATCTTATGTTAGTGGCACAACACTCAAGAAGAGTGATGCATATAAAGCCTTTATACAATATGTCCCTTGCAGCTGAAATCTTTTAACTTTGGTTACTTTGACTTATTTTATGTGATTTTGCGTTATGTTATTAGGATTTACTACTTGTCTTGCAAGCACTTATGATAAATATTTATTTGAGATACAAGTATCGTTTTTCTATATGTGTTTTTCAAGAAAAATATAGGCCTTGAAACTTGATTTTGCTGATATATGTGTGGTTGTATTTTACTAATACCCTCTTCTAGTAGTTTTAAAAGTTTCAAGGTTATTGAGATAGGGTTGCAGTGTTGCACGGAGAGTGGAGCAAGTTCTGCTATCTTTATGCCTACTCGCCGAGTCCCGAGTGCCATTGTATAACCTTAATTAAAAACTTGTTTTCTTCCTCCGCCGAACTCTCAATAGCTCCAAAAGCCCATAACGGACATTTTCTTGCATAAAGTATCGTGTGCATCACGGGTCGCACGTCTTTATACGCCTCGCGGTTTTGCAGAACTGTTTACAATTGTCTCCGGCTCGCGCTCGCCTACGACTCGTCCTGCAGAGATCACGCTCGGCTTTAAAGACACACAACCCTGGGTACACAATGTACTATTATATGGATGAGCTGCAGATTTATGCTTCTAGTGTAAGCAACACAAGAGTGCTTTAAATATCATCGAGGGTTGCATAGGAGATACTGGTATGGAATTTTTATTGGGCAAGTGTGCCAAGATTAATCTGAAGCGCGGAGGGATTACTGGCGTTCCCAAGGACTCTGGGCTTGTGGACATAAGTGTTATGCCTGACACTGGAAACACCTATACATACATAGGCGGGCTTCAAAGCCGCACTCAGGACGTAACTTCAGTGAATGAGTCTCTCCAAAGAAAATACGAGCGTCTTTTTCGACAGATTTGGTATTCAAAGTTGTCGGTGTTGAACATAGTATCTGCGAGTAACGTGGTTGTTATCCCGGTTCTTCTCTGCTCGTTTCGGGGGGTTCAATGGACGAAGGGTGAACTTATGGCCCTTAATATCACCACGTGTAAGGTCAAGCATATATAGGAGATTATTAATATTTCATATTTCAAATACTACCGGGTTTTACATACAAACCTCAGCGGTATTTGTGTCCGCGTCAGGAAACTGCTGAGTCCGCATGTCGTCATGATATCTCTGAGTATCGTTCTGCTGGCCAGTCTCAGTAGGCTGACTTAGCGGCATTTCCCCGGAAAGTTTATGTCCCGACTCTGCGATTTTAGCTTTTAGTTCATTATCTGAAATAAAATACAGCATTGGTATTATAACAAATCAGATTTAAATCGGAAAACTTTTATCGTACCTATACGAAATATCTCATTGAACAATATAGGAATACGGGTTTTTATCCCGACACCCATATTTCTATCTAGTTCAATGAGGTTTTTCGAATAGGAGTTTCATAAATGTCTTACCAATTGCTCTTAGAGCTTTCGAGATACTTCCGGCCTCTGTCAAGTGCATTCTCTTGAAGCGTGGGTTGAGGATAGTTGCCTTGGCAGGCATCGATGACTTTTCCATGAAACCCAATCATTTTTTGATTTCCGCAAGCAGCTTGTGCTTGATATCAAAAGCAACTGGATTTATAGCATCATAATTATTTAAGTTCTGAAAAAATAGAAATCAATCAATTATAATTCAACATAAAGCTTAGTAAATTACAATATATTCAAATATATTAAATATATTCTCACCTTTGTCATAAGCGAACATAAGGGGAGGGCTTTGCTTAAAGTTACTTCTTTTTTTGCACAGATTTCCTTTGTGACTTGCTAGACAGGCTTCAGGAGATTTCGAACTTCCCTGGCCAGTTTCTATTCTGGAGTTATCATAGGTGGAGGTTTTTCCTTGCTGGTTCGCTCTCTTGCAATCTTGGCAAGAACTCGTTGAACGAGGTCCCACAATAGGAGGAATCACTTCAACATTTCATAAACTGAGTTACACCTGGTGCGAACCTCTTGAATTAATTTTAAGCACTCGGCTTCTGCTTTTCTCCAGTCAGTCATTTGTAGGAGATTCAGTTTCTCAGTCGCCTTTCACTCTTTCTACAAAACTTGACTATTTTCTTAATCTTCAAAACGACCTGCTTGAAAGAAGGTAAGCTGTTAGGTCTCACGTTCTCAAAATCCAGAACGATCTGATTCTCCTCGTCTTCGCTATCGTCACATAGGGGAAGGGCAATGGCACTTCTTTTCTCTCACTGCTTTCCTTTTTATATAAACCTAGGGCATCTGTGATCTGTAGGCTAAGATTGTGAGCAAGGCAAGAAATGTTCGCAGGCTTTAAATTTATTGAAAGAGAAAATAGGAAAATGCTGTCTTCTGGTGTAAACGTTATAAAGTACGCGGATAAAAAGTTTCTCTTTGAAACGAATAAAATATCTGCCTCTATAGCATTCATACAAAGCCGCCAGTTTTGAATATTATTTTAATTTTCAGAAAGCGCTGGTAATACGCTGGTGAAATATTTTTAATAAACGACCTATATTACGCAGATTCATCTCCATTCGAGCATTGAAAGATCTACAATTCCTGAAAAATTTTCGAATGTGGAGTGAAAACCATCCTATTTATTCTTATTTCCACACTGTCATTTTTAGAAAAAGCGTTCATTGTTCTTTGCTTTTGCATCACTTTTTTGAAAGCCATTGTCTTTGGGGAATGACAATGGGAAAGTCAACAGGAAGCTGAAATCAAAAGTCAAAGTAAATTGGAATATTTTTTCAAATGAGAAATCCTTCCTGAGAGTTATTTTAATTCAAAGGCATCTG
Organism: Andricus grossulariae; assembly: GCA_011634705.1. NCBI lineage: Eukaryota > Metazoa > Arthropoda > Insecta > Hymenoptera > Cynipidae > Andricus > Andricus grossulariae. The sequence goes on along the minus strand of JAABKJ010075445.1, from coordinate 85,403,463 downwards.
TTAGTGTGATAGAGTGCTATGATTAAAAATTTGAGAAAAGAAATATTTTAATATGATTTCTCGTTGAAAGAAATAAGAATTATACCTCAAAAATGAATCCCAAAGATTGAAAAAATAACAACAAAATGGGATATACATATATATATACTTCTATTAGAAGGCAGGTCATGATGTTTACGAAACAATTCCGGCAAATCATGACAAAATACAGCATCCAACCACTGAAATTGCCACATGCGCAGCGATGATTGCACATGAGGTATTTTCCGAAAGTTTTCTCTTAATTATTATTTTTTTCTTCTTGAATTATTTCAAGATATTCATTGAACATGTTTCTTATAAACAGCATATCAAAAAGTAAGAAGCTTTTCTACATTCTCTCCATAATTAGAAGTAACATTTGACTTCATCGGTTTTCATCAAATCGCCAAGTTTTGAGGTCCTTTGTGTCAGAAAAAACAGTTTGCCGTCTGTAGTCTGTATGTAGTATCGCGTAGAAAGATACAAAAGATGACCATATTGGATTAAGCTTTAGCATAATTTTTAATTTTTTTTAAAATAAGAGAAGTGTTCGTGAAACAGCCATTTATAGCCAACAGTTTTAGTTTTATCCATTATAAATGCTTTTAAAAAATTAAAAATTCAGTTTTTCAGGCAAAATATGCGAGATACAGTATCAGTTGATATTATATACACGCACTGAAAAAAGTGACCAGTGGCGCCAACTATTCCGTTTATTAAGATATGGTTCTGATTTTTTATTAGTTGGGACAACCATTTTCTTAGTTGCTGGTACTAATAGATTGATCACTGCAACTATCATAATTGTTGTCACAAGTAATAAAGTAGCAGTACTATATCTTACGAACTAAATAGTTAGCACAACTAACCATTTTTTTCAGTTCGCCTGTCTTTTGAGCTGCAGCTAAGGTTCCTAAATTGTTATGACATTAACATGCAATTTTTTAGCTCACAGTTGCACGAAAAGTAGTAAAATTCTGTGTCTAATAAGTCTAATAATAAGCTTATTGTTCTCAATATTTTGCTAAATTATGGCGATATTTTTTCATTTTTTCCCCTAGCTTCTACCATAGGGTCAAGTTTGGTGAGAAAAAGTCGCAAAATTTCAAATCAATTTCACAATTATAACTAAAATTTACCAGAATATGCTCAATAAATTTTTTGAAAAAATGTTGTAATTATTACCTACATTCTTGGCGAAATATCATGAATTTACTCCACTACCTTCAACTAAAATATTTATCTACATTTAACAATGCAAAATAGTTTCAATAATTAGGATTAGCATTGTCGACCCGACGAACTGAGCTTAAAATTTGAATAATCCTAAGGTGCATATTTTATATTATCCTGTATTAATACAATTGTTCCGAATCGCAAAAATTATCACCAAAGTTTTGGAAAATATTCTTTTTCCTTGGACATGGGTAACACTCGAAGAAAAAAATTCTTACATCCAACAGATTCCTTTCACGTATCAATGGACTTGAACACTAACTTCACATGCAATTTTTGATGAAGGTGCCTATTGTAATCATGATCATCAATCTACTCCACTAACATTAAGATTATTTACAAATGATGTGAGCAATCCAGATTCGCACAGAAATAATCCACACATCGTCTCTCTTGGCGATAAAAATGAAAAAAGCATCAGCCTGGCCCGATCGTGGGGCCTCCATAATTTTATTATTAAGGAATCCTTGACATTCCAACTTGATTTAGTTTAACTAGAGTCAGTTATTGGTTGTGAAGAAAAAAATTGTTTGAGTGTAGAAAAACCTAAAATTGAAGTTTTTAAATAATTTCAATATAATTTTGGCTATATATAGAGCAAATCGAAGATTATATATTTTACTTCAACAAAATCACTCATCTTATTGTTTGAACTGAGCGATATATTTTGGTGTGCCGCATTTAGCGCAGCATAACTCAGGATAACTAAGCTTGGAATTCAAGCCCAATTCAACTGAACACATTTTTACGAATTCCGCAAATGATTTGACGATAAACATAAAATTGTTTCCACCAAAGTAAGGGAAGCTCGCGCAGACTAATGTTGGTGTCATCAGCCTTCTCAGCTGCTTTGTACAGAAATGCTCCTTTGCCTACTTATTCGTACTTCCTGGCCATTTTAAGAAGAGGGTATTTTCAATTTGCGACTATATGTGCTGTACCTAGAATAATCCTGTTGTGAAGACATTCAAGATTCAGTATTCCGCAACCACCTTGCCGGCATGAGATGTAAAGTTGCGGAAAAGAAGATTGAAGGTGCATACTTTTGCTTACGTGCATACTTATTTGTGACCCGATATCAATGGATCTGAGGTCGCGTTTTGTCCATGGAACTACTTCAAATGAATAGAGTACTCCGGGACGCCGAACGTGTTCGTTGCAGATACATTCTTCTTTGCCGACAGTTTGGAAGAGCAAATCGGTCATATGAGACGTTTGTATCTGCTTCGGAGAGCATTCTTTATAAATCTCATGTCCTGAATACTGCTCTGTGTCACGCCCAGGTATGGATAGGTCTCTCCAGCGCCGAGGTATCGTATAGCGCTTCTGTCAATGAGCTCAGGGTCTTCGAGGACGCCATTAAGTTTCCCATGTAGAATACGTGAGTTATCTTATGCTTTCGATTTCCAAGTTTGCTACAAAAGTATCCTTCGGAATGGCGAAGGGCGAGAGATAGTTTCAATAATGTAAGGCAAAACAGGCATGGGCGCACAGTGTCGCCCTGGAAGACACCTTTCTGAAAGGGGACGTTGTTACTTGTCGCGCGATGTTTTCCAGATGAGATAGTGAATTCGTTTTTCCAAAGCGGCATCAATCTCTTTATGCACCTCATGATGTGCGAATATATCTTCAAGCTTTTCTACAGACAAATGATAAGTATATTGAAGGTTGAATCGAAAGCTTTTCGGTAATCTTTGCAGACAAATCTATCGATGAGCAGGTTGTCCCGATATCCTGCTGCGCCTTCCTTTGAGCCGCGTTTTTCGTACATCTCTCTCCACAGGGGTCCCATTGTGCGAAGAATTGCATCATTTAGGATAGCTGTAAAGATCTTATGCAGTGTGTTTAGACAAGTGATTGGCCTGTAGTTCTTAGCGTCAGCTAAGATGCCCATCTTTGGCAGGAGCACTGTGCGCCTTACTACCAATCACTCTGGAATATGCTCTTCCGACTTTAGATATGAGGTAAAAATGTGGGCCAGATGCTGATGGGTTAAAAAAAATTTTTTCCACCAGAAGGTCTTGATACCATTTGGTCCCGAAGTGGAAAAGGTCTTTATGCCTCTTAATAATTCTTTTGCCTTCTCGGGAGTGATGGGTGAGCATTCCTCCCCAGGCGTTATGAGGGCACTGCCCACCCCCTTGAAGCAATTTATGTTCTCTGAGTCATCTTTTAGTGGATGCTGGACTTTGTAGACTTATCTTTAAAATGCTTCTTTGTTGCTGGCTTGTTCTGGCTGCGGTATAGTAGGCGCTCCGCTTACATAGCCCCTTTTTCGAAGTTGTTTGGCATGGTTTCGCAGACATTGATGCGAAAAGTGCGAGCGCTATGAGTGTTTCTCGCACCATAGAGCATGCGGTCGTGCCATGTAAACTTATCGTTTAGGGGCCATACTGGTATCACCGCATCCAAGCATTCAGCAGAAACCTTTGGTACAGGCACCCTTTATCTGCAACCCGAGGACGCGTTCGATGGCATATTTTTGGCACGCGAGTATGGCTTTAAGGTTACGAACCAGTGATATTTTCGCACCTCCGGGAGCACCCATCACAAGGACATTCACTCGTACTGAATATTTTGGGTACATTAGTTGCAGCTCCCTCTTAAGGTCTTGATACCTTTTCTCCTTTTTTTTCTCCTTGGCAGTGATGTTGTATTTGGAAGGAGCCGAGAATTCTATCACGAATACAGTTTGTTTGTCGATGTTTCGGAGAACAATGTCAGGCCTCGAGTGTGTCACGTAGACTGCTGTCCGAAAATCGTAGTTGCAGAAAATTTAGCACTTCTCGTTTTGGACAATTGATTCTATCTCCGTTGAAGAGTTCGGCAGGGCAGGGTCGTGGACAAAACCGCAAGAGCGACAAAGATGGTTATAAAACACTCTTAGGGCCTTATCGTGTCTGTAGATATACGTCGTTCCTGCATGGGTGGGACATCACGATAGTATGTGTTCTAAGTATTCAACGTGTGTATAACACGCTCTGCATATATCGCTAGGAACTTCTTGACATAAAATGCGGTTACGGTATGCTAAGGTGGGAATGACTCTTCCCTGGCATGCGAAAATAAAACCCACTGTACCTGAATTAGGCCCTGATAATTTGAGAAAAGCAAAAGTTTGTTCCTTCGACAAAGACTGTTTTTCTACATTTCTGTGAAAATTTCCGTGCATTTTCTTGTCGAATAGCTCTGGATGGAATTTTTCAAATTCTACTTTCTTTACTTCGGTTTTCAGAAGTGAAGCATCCAGATAGAGTAATGCACTTTCCTCACTTCTGACGTTAAAATTCAGGCCAAGGGTCTTAGATTCCTGCTACGCGGCTTTGTAAAGGAATGCTCCTTTGCTAACCATCTCGTGATTCCTGACCATTTTTAGGAGAGGATCTTTTCCATTTGCAACGATGTAAGCTGTACTCAAAACAATTGTTTGATTCATCTTGAAGTTGGTACTTCATCAAATTCTTTTAAATTTCTTAGAATTTTTCTAAACTCATTTCAAACTCACTGAAATCAATGCATTTTTTCATATTTTTCATTTATTATTACATTTATTACGGTAATATAATTTATAAATAAGTTAAGTGTTAAACAAATTTAAGAGCCAATTATAATGAATTACATTCTAATTATATTCACAATTTTTGGAGATGATAAAGATGAGAGAATTTACCTACAAATAAGATATGAAAAATCCATTATGTACTCCTTTAACAGAGAAAAAAAATGAAAAGGAGCTTCTTATTGGATTAAGTATAAATAACATTGAAAAAATAATTATATCTTCAACCAATAAGAGGAATTTTTAACCAAAAAGATGTAGTTTCTACCATGATTATTAATTTTCCATAAAAAAAGACGAATTTTCAACGAAATAGTTACACTTTCAACCAGACATGAATTTTCAACTAAAATGATAAATATTAATTAAAGTAAAATACGTATTAAAAAAAGAACAGTTTAACTATTAAAATATTAAATCAATTTTCAATTGAAACGATGAATTTTCTACCATGAAGATTACTTTTCTACCAATAAAGACAAATGTTTAACAATATGCATGAATTTTCAACAAAATACTTATATTTTCAATCCACGAAACGAATTTTTAACAAAATAGTTCAACTATTGCCCAAGGAGTGGATTTCTCAACAAAAAATATGAATTCCCTACAAAAAATGTAACAACTGATATTTCATCTAAAAAAATTAATTTTAAATAAAAAAAATGAAATTCATTAAAAAGAGACAAATTTTCACAAAAATAGTTGAATCCTCAACCAAAACAGATTAATTTTTAACAAATAGTTGCTATTTTAATAAAAAAATATTGAATTTCAACCAAAAGAGATGAATTTTCAAACATCTTTTCAACGGACATAAATTATTCTCAAAATTTTGAAAAATCTTCAAAAATTTAAATAAAAATTGATTAAAATTTTCAAGATTTCTTTCGATATTTTACAAAATCTTCTGAAGTTTTTTTTAAATCTTTTGAAATTGATTCTTCAAAATAAAACGTCATTGAAAATGTTTTCAGAAATCTGAGAAAAGTTTTTTATTTTCTTGAAACCTATCAAAATTCTTGAAAAGCTTCAAAATTTTTTTTTTTCGAATTCTTCAAAAACTCATATTTTGTTTTCAATTTTTTGAAATCTTTTTCAATTCTAAATATCTTTTGAAATGATTTGAATTCATCCTAATTTTTTCAATTATGCTAAATTCTACAAGATCGCCTTAAAACTTTCCATATTTTCTTGTTGGCATTTTTTAAAATCTTATAAAATATTTTGCAATATTTTTTTATTTTCTTCAAAAATTATTTTGTCAAACAAAATTATCAATTAAAATTTTTCTAGGAAACTTTAAAACAAATGAACTCACCTTAAACCTTTCAAAATTCTTAAAAATCTTTGAAATTGTTTGTTAGAAATATTCAAAAATCTACCATTTGTTTTCAATTTGTTACAATCTGTTCAAATTTTAAATTATCTTTGATTCTTTTCGAAACTTCTAAATATCTTTTTAAATTATTCGAATTTTTCCTTAAATTAGGATAAAATTCTGCAAAATTTCCTTAAATTATTACAAATTTTTTTCGACATTTTTTGAAAGCTAATGAAATGATTTGAAATCCTGTTCAATATGCTTCAAAAATGATCTTTTTTTTTCAAATAAAATATAAACTGATTTTTACCCTGGAATCTTGAGAATTTTTTTTTCTTGAAATCTCATAATTCTTGGAACTCTTCTACATTTCTTCTGATTATCTCTTAAACGTACTCTAATTTTTTTTAAAAGTTTGTTTCAAATCTTCTACATACTTTTTAGAAATTTTAGAAAATTATTGTAAATATCTTTCAATGTTATATAAAAATTTATTTTTTGATATAAACAATAATTTGAAAATTTCCCCGGAATTTTATGAAATTGTTTTATTCTCTTCTAACGTTTAAAAATTCTTACAAATATTCCAAATTGCTTATTCAAAATCTTCAGAAATTTACATTTTCTTTCATTTTTTTTAATCTTTTGAAAACTTGAATTATCTTTCAACATTTTCAAAACTTCTGAATATCTTTAAAAATTATTCGAATTTTGTCCAAAATTTTGTTAAAATTCTACTGCTTTCTGCAAAATTGCCTTAAAATCTTTCACATTTTTTTCGACATTTATGGAAATCTTGTGAAATATTTTCAAATCTTCACCAACTTTCATTGAAAATTATATTTTTTAAGGGCATGTAGTGCAATATGACGTCACGTATTACCAACCATCCCATGTTATTTTATTCCGCCAATTTAAAAAGAGGGAAATTAAAATATCGTGCTAATTTTTTTTTTACATAACAGGTAATATTATGGGGCAGGTCTGTCTGGTCAATTGATGTTGCTATATTATTGCTAAATATATATTTTTTGAATATTGGCAATGTTCGCCTCGAAGCTCTTGTATTACAAATGATTTCAATATGGCGGCTGCAGTGGGACTCCGATACCGTGTCGAAAATCGAACGATTTGGCATATGACTCATTGAAAATTTGTTGACCATATTGGTAATTATCAATTTTAAATTCAGTGTTATTTGATACCGTTATGTAAAAAAAGTGTTTATTTTCAATGTGAATTTTATTCCTAATAAAAAATAACCATCTTTCTAGCCTGATGAGGCCAAAAAACCAATCTGGCGAAACGTCGTAATACTATAAACTGATGTTTTGATTATTTACCCCCAACTGGCCGTTTGACTACTTACTACGATTATTTTATCAAAATCAAAAAATTTTCAACCAGAAAAGAGAAATTCTCAACGAAAAATATTACAGTTGATATTTTGAACCAAAAATATTTTATTTTTTAATTTAAAGCAATTAAATTCAACAACGAAAAACGATTTTTAAAAAATAGCTAAATTTGCAACCAAAAGTATTTTTTACCAAAAGAGATGAGTTTTCAACAAAATAATTGATTTTTCATCCAAGAAAGATAAAATTTCTACAAAAAGATATGCATTTTTCAATCAAAAAATGATAAGTTCTGAACTAAAAAAGAAAGTTAAATCCTATGTATCCTATATATCCGATATATCCTATATATCCTATAGATGACTTTTCTGCAAAAAAAGATGATTTCTAATCCAAAATAATGAATTTTTTATGCAAAAAAGACAAATGTTCAACAAAAAAGTTCTTTCTCAATAAAATAGTTGAATTTTTAACGAAATAGTTCATTTTTTAAACCTACAAAGATGAGTTTTTTATCTAAGTAGTTACATTTTTAAACCAAAAAGAATAATTTCTTAAGTGACTGTTGAATTTTCAACAAAAAGTTCATTTTTAACCAAAAAAGACTACCCTTATATAACAAAAATGAATTTTGAATACAAAATACGAATTTTCAATAAAACAGTTGAATTTTCGCCTAAACAGGATGACTTTTTAACCAAATAGTTGAATTTTCAACCTATAAAGATGAATTTTCAACTAAATTGTTAAATTTTCAAGCCAAATGGACGAATTTTTTAGTAGAAAGTCAAATTTTCAACGAAATAGTAGCTCGCAATGAAGCGAAGAAAACGAGAAAACCGGGAGGTTTTTTTTGCAACCTGGGGGAAAGGAGAAATGGGGATGTTGCATGAAATGAAAAAAAAAAGATATTTTGATTCTCCAGTAACTTGTTAACACATTCCAAGAAAGCAAATTTTTTTATTAAATAAGAAACATGTTTTTTTTTATAAATAAAGTTCGAATATTTCGCCCGCTCGCGGCATTTCGCGCCAAACGCATCGATTGGCTACACCTTCGTGACGTCATTCTTCGCGGTAAAATTCAAACTATCTAAATTATGTGAGTTTTATATTTTAAAATAAAACCCGTTTATGAACATGTATCTGAATGTATGAATGTTTCAGAACGGCTTTCATGTAATATTAAATAATAATTAATAATAATTACGAAAAAGAAAATGACAAAAATCTCCTAGTCTATTCTTCTTTTTATTTTTGACCTTTTTGATCTCGCATTCGGTTTTTTATTTTCCGATTTCTGATATCTCGTTTTTTGGAATTTTTATGTTAGTTTATGGAATCATCAGTAGCCCTTAAATTGTATAATATTTATTTGAGGAAAACTTGGCTGTTATTTTTTTAGAATGTACTTAACAACATAAACTACTTTTCTCTTTCCAAAAAGTTCTATGGTTTTTCATTCTAACGAGCATTCCTCTGAAATGGATCACCGCCCACTTTACCTTTTTTTCAAAATAAATTCTATTGAGATATACCTACTGTGATCAAAGGGCCGATCTACTTTCATAAATATAAAACTCGGATACTCTTCTCAGATGTTGAATTTCCTTTGAAGGTCCTTCAAGACGCGACGAACAAATGATGAAGAGAATCAAAGAAATTTCTATAAAGGAATGGAACTTTGATTGAAAATAGACTGTTTGAATTGATTTATTTATAAACAGAAATTGAGCCTTGATTTGAATTACCAGCAATATTTAAAGTCGGTGCTTTAATTAAAAATAAAATTAAAAATAGACATTCAAAAGTTGATTAATAATTTCTCTATTTTTTTCTCTAGTTTCGTCAATAATAACAAATTCCTTGTTTCTTGAAAAAAGTTTCTTTAATCTTGGCGTCATTAAATATTCCTTTGTGCAAATATTGCACAAATGCCTTGGAAATTTCGCAATACAAGCAATATAGTGCAAATTATATTCTACCTTGTCGTTGGATCGATTATGAATTCCAAGATTCTCTACAGGGTTTCAGAGCGAATAATGACTGCATTAATATGCATAGAGAGTAGCTCAAAATAATAACTTTATATTTAGAGAAAATTTATAATGCTTCACGGAAAATTCAATTAATAATAATTAATAATAATTTATTATATTTATGAGCAATTCAGTTAAAACTTATTATATACACATATCTTTTTCATCAGAAACATTACTCCATATGTTAAAAACATACATTATAGTATACTAAATTGATTCTTTAAAAATATTGACTTGAAGCATATCCTTATATTAAAAAGCGCATGGCGCCATTTTCGATTATTTCTCGATCCATCTCGAAATTACTCGAAACAATTTGATATAAACGTCCTTATGAATCGCTACTGTAATATTTCCTTTATCTGATTTTGTGATCATTAATTCCGGATGATTTTTTAAGAAAATCTTTGCTACAATTAAACCTTCATTCAATTCCTTTTCTAACAAAGCTTTTGGATTATCATTATTTAAAAAATCATTAGATAAACTCATAAAATGTGATCTAAATCCATCAATTTTATTCTCAGATATTTTTTTAATATTGGATTAAATGTCTTTAATGATTTCAAGTAATTGAATATAGTTTTTCCCCCAAATTTGTTTCTAAGACCATCACCTAATCACAAAATGTCATTAACTCTGTGTGGGATAATTGAATTAGAAATATTCGAAAACCAAGGGTCTGGTTGATCTTGAAAAAGAACTGAGTGAATATTTAAATGCAATTTTTGTACATTTCCTTGTTCTTTAAGGATGTTTAAAAATTTGCGATCATGTTTTATATTATCTTCAAGGACATTTTTATTAAGTCTTGTTTCCCTTTCAAAGCATTCCTTGATAATAAAAGAGGGAACTTGTCGATCTAATTTTTCTATAATTTGTTTTATCTTAAAATTCAAAGAATGTATTATTGTATGGCAATCTTCGATAGTCAGCTTCAAAAGAAATTTTTCAAATCTTTCAGTATTTTAATCCAATTTTTCCTTATTTCAACCAAAAACCAACCTCTCACTTTTTCCTTTCTCCGTCTTTTTTATACTACGAGGGGACCAACATGTTTTGATGTCATTTAGACCTCCTCATCAGGGATTATTTACATGAATTCTGACTTCCTGACGATTTCTGTCGAGAAAAATAACAAGAGTGGTCAGAAATGGTGAATAGTTCTGACTTTTGTATGACGATTCCTGGCTTTTTTTAGTAGGGAAAATAAGATTTCCAAGAGTTCCTCCAAGAATTCTCTTCTCGCGCAGCAATCTGAGGTTTCTCAATGAGTGCCCCCTCGATTAGTAATAGAATCAATTAAATCGACTTTTGTTTGAATTACAGAAATCTGGAGGCTATAAATCGGACTAAAATTGAGGAGATCGATTTTTAGGCTGGGGAAATTCACAAATTGGTATTTCCATGCGAATTAACGCTTTGCAAAGCCGCACCATTACGTTCGACCATCGGTCGAGGCAACATGCCTGCATATAGTTCACTAACGGCGTAAGCACCGTGGTATTTCCAGTTTGGGTAACCGGATTAGAGCAAACCGATCCTGATCCTAGTCCATTACCAACTCAAATATAACCACCAAAATCCTCACATCATGCAGACTCCCTCCGCGATAATTTAACGGATGAAAAATTTCCGTTCGCAAACAGTGCAGATTTCTTCCCTTGAAAATAAATTTTCATCATCAACTTCAGCGCACAGACAAAAAACTTATATGCCTTCTAGAAATAATCAATTGGACACGATTTATAACGATTAAGATTGACCAAAAGTTGGATCGGCTTAAATTGTTGATAATTGTGTTAATTGTCTCCAATCGGACTGAATTGAGTAAATACACTTGCCTGACGTGCGCCCTCTGTAGTTTTCGTTTGTAACCAGCCCCGTGGCACTCTGAATTGAAAGTGGCCGGGTTTACACCGGCGACAGGAAGGTTAGTTTCACGCGCGTAGAGAGCTCCGAGAGCGCGTGAAAGAAGGATTGCCAACTTATAAAATTCTACATGAATTTTGTAAGTTGGCACTTCAGCTGATGGAAACTGTCGGTAACGTAGGTCATCAAAGTTAATGATGCACAGTTACCGGCAGTTTCGATCAGCTGGAATATCTGAATTTCATAAGTTGGCAACCATTCTTTCACGCGCTTTCCGCGGCAAAAGTTTCTCTCCTCAGCCGTCCTACGCGCGTGAAACCAACCTTCCGCTCGTCGGTGTAAAGCCGATCAGTGACGGAAATGTTGAGTACGGGCGGGGGTGGCGCTGGCTGTACTTTTAGGCCGAGAATTATTCAAATGCATGGGGAAAGTGTCAAAAATGTGAAATTTTCTGCTTTTTATATTATAAAAACGGATTTTTCAACAAAAATTTCTGCTTTAGAATTAAGTTTTAAGGTTTTTAGACTGAAATTTTATCAAGTTTTTTTTTCATTGTCTAGAATAATGGAGAGAATTGTGCCGCACATTTTGCCTTGAGAATTTCGAAGATTTCAAAGAATAAACAAGTTTTCTTAAAATTGCTTGTAAAATTTTTCAATTCTGCACGTTTACAACATTTGACGAAAAATTCGAGTTAGCTTAAGAAACATTAAGAAGTTTCGCAAAGATTTCATAAAATTTGAAACGAAATTTCCATTTCATAAAATTAAAAAAAAATCGATTTTTAAAGATTTCCGAGAAAAAATTTAGAATCTTTTTTAGAACGAAAGGTTTCAAGAAAATGAAAACTTTTCTAGCTAAAATTGAACAAGATTTCAAAACATTTCGAAAGATTTCCAAAATTGTCAGAAAAGTATGTGGAAGATTAGAAAGCAATTTTTTTTCATTTTGTCGAATTTAAATTTTTTTAGGAAAAATGCAACTTGTTTTAAGAGATATTGACAAGTTTTACACAAATTTCAGAAATAATTTAAACGGTCGAAAGGCTAATTTATAACTGAATAAGTTATTTATTATTCATTTTATACAAAACCTGGATGACCTGGAAAAGTTCTTTTTCTATTCAAAGATTGATTTGAAAGACTATTAATCAAATTCTTAATAATGGCTTTGGTACACAGCCGCGAAAAATGGTGGAAATTAAACATTTATATTGAAAATTATTGTTTTCTTTGTGTTCAAAATTTGACGATACACATTTTTTTAATTCGTTGTCTTTTGGTAGAAAATGAATCTTCTTGTTTGAAAATTCCTCTTTTGTATTAAAAATTCAACTATTTGGTTAAAAATCCCTTTTACCTGGTGTATTTAAGTATATTTTTTCAAATTCGTTGTTTTTTGGTAGAAAATTAATTTTGTCGGTTAAAAATCCATCTTTTAGATATAAAATGTGACTATTTTTTAAAAATGCATTATTTTTAGTTGAAAATTTAACTGTTTGGTTAAAAATGATTATTTCTTTGGTTGAAAATTTAAATATAGTTTCTTTTGAATTCGTTGTTTTTTGGTAGGAAATTAATTTAGAAGGTTAAAAACAATTCTCTTTGATTGAAAATTTAACTATTGTTTTGCAAATTCGATGTTTTTGTTTGAGAGTTTAACTATTCTATTTGATTTTTTATTTGTTGAAGATTAATCTAAATTATTAATTTTTTTCTTGATTATAATTAATTGAAGTGTATATTTTTTTTTAATTCGCTGTTTTTTTTTATAGAAAATTAATTTTCAAGATTAAATTTTAATATTTTTTATTGAAATGGAAATATTGTTTTCAAATTCGTTGTTTTTGGTAGAAAATTTAACTCTTCTATTTGTTTTTATATAAGTTTAAAATAAATCTTTTTAGTTGAAAATTCATTTTTTATAGAAAATCTAACTATTTCTTGAAAATTCGTTATTTTTTTATAAATATTGTACATATATTATAAAATCTTTTCAAGCTGTAAAATATTTTTAATCACTTCAACACTTCTAAAATTTCTAAATATCATTTTCTCCAAAAATTAATTTTTAAGAACAAAAAATCCTTTCAAATTTTTATATGAATCTAAAGAATATTCTTTCATTGAAACCTTTCAAAATTCTTAGAAAGTTTCGAAATTTGTTGTTCGAAGACCTGAATGATTGCATTATTTGTGAATATGACTTTTAGTGGATGTTTTCAACTTGTCCTTTGCTGAAATTTCAAAAAGTTTTCAACAAAATATGGATTTTTTTAGATTTCGAAAGAAAATGCTTTTTAAGAATTTTGAAAGATTTGAAGACGATGAAAAATTGTTCTTAAGTTTCTTAAGATTATTTACAATGCTTTTTTTAAAAATAAATTTGAAGAGAATATTTAAAAAGATTTCAAGATAATACATTTTATTAAGGTTCCTGGGAAATTAAAAATAATTTGTTTTGTTGGAAAAATTAATTTTAAGCGAATATTTAAAAGCTTTTAACAAATCGTCAAAGAAGGTTCTGAAAGATTGTAAGGCAATTTTTAAAATTTTGCACAATTGAAAAAAATCAGGAAAAATATTTCAAACATTTTTAAAGATTTCAATAAATGATAGAAATGAAGAATCCCGAAAAAGAGTCTAATAAATTATTTTAGTAAATAACGGTGAAAAATGATAGAAAATTAAAAGTGTTTATAGAAAGTTAGTTGTTTTTTTATTGTTCAAAATTTAACGTATTTTTTTAAAATTGTTATTCCTGGCAGAAAGTAAATCTTCTTGTTTGAAAATTCATCTTTTGCATCAAAAATTCAATTACTTGGTTACAACTTAATTTTGTTGATTGCAAAATTTAACTATATTTTTTCAAATTCGTTGTTTATTGACAGAAAATTAATCTTCTAAATTAAAAATTTATCTTTTTGGTTGAAAATTCAATTATTTTTTGAAAATTCGTTGTTTTTAGCCTATTGTGCCACGTTCTTACTTATTCGCTTTCAGCAGTTGACCCTAGACCTCTTGACGAAGCCTAGTATGTCGACTACTAGACTAGTATGTCCCATAAAATGGGCCCTGAGGTTCTGTTGTCAGAGCCCAGCTAATGCCGGGCACTGGCATAGTACATGCAGGGACGTTTTATCATCCCTGCCGCATCTTCTGAATTCCGTCGTGGGGTTATACCCCATTTTGTGCATATGATAGCTTAAGTGGTTGTGCCCCGTTAGGATCTGTACCACTGTCCTTATATCTTTCTTGGGTAAACCCAGGATTTCCCTGGCACTGTCCGTCCTATTGCTATAACCCAGGATTGATTTCGCCTGACGGCAACCCTGGATCTGCTTCCAGTATTCCCGGTGTTTTTTTCGGATCCAGCTTTTAATGGCCAAACCGATACAGCAAGACGCTATTCCCAGTACCGTTTCTGGTCCTGTGTATTCACTTGCTGCGCGGCGTTTTCCCAACTGGTTCGCCCTTTCATTGCCCTTAATCCCTGTGTGACCAGGGACCCATATGAGAGCCACATTGTTTCATTCTGCAAGTTGGTTCAATGCCTTTTTGCATTCCTAAACCAGTTCTGATGTTATGTCTGGTTTCCCTATTGCAGTTAGTGTCGCTTGGCTGTCAAAACGGAATTTCCAGTAACATCCAGATATCAATTTTCAACTAAAATGATGAATCTTAAAAAAGTATTCCAACAAGATTTAAACATTAATAAACCAAATAGTTTGATTTTCAACCATAGATATGATTTGCTAACCAATAAGAATAATTTTCTGTCAAAATACGAATTATTATAAAAACACATAAATTTCGAATTAATTTTATGAATTTTCAACTAAAAAAGAAGTTTTTTATCAAACAGGCAATATTGAAATTTGCAGTATAAGAAATGACTTTAAAAAATGAATTTTTGACCAGTTTAGTTCAATAACACAGACGAATTTGTAACAGAATAGTTGAACCTTGAACCAAACGGAAGTACTTGTCAAGTACTTGAATTTTATACAAAATTCTTGAACTTGTAACTCAAATAGGGGATTTTTCTATGAAACAGTCGTATGAAACTTTTGGCTTGAACATTCGACTATTTGCGTTTTGGTTGAACTTGAATTGTTTGGTTGGGAAATCTGACATTTTCTTGGAACTTTCATCATTGTAGGTTGAAAACTGAACTGTTTAGCATGAAAATGTAACTGTTTTCTTTCAATTCCAATTATTTTCCTGAAAATTGAACTATTTTCTTAAAGAGTCATCTTTATAATTGAAAATTCAGCTTTCTTGATTAAAAATTGTTTTTCGTTGAAAATTTTTTAAATAGTGGTATTGCACTCGGGGTCTTCTTCATTGGTTGAGAATTCTAATATTAAATTTTTGGTGAAAAATTCATCTATTGTGGTGGAAAATTCTACTACTTGGTTCAAAATGAAACCATTTTTTTGAAGATGTCTCCTTCTTGGTTAAATTGAACTATTTCTCATTCAAAATCAAAATATTGTTCGTCTGATATGTCAGCTATACTATCTTTTTCGCTGACAATTCACCTTTTAGATTAAAAATAAATCATTATTGAAAGTTTTCAGTACTTTGTTAAAAAATAATTCTATCTGTTCAAGATTCATCTCAAGGAATATAAATTGCTGAAAATTTCTTTTTGCTGTCGTTAAATTTTTTTTTAATGAAAATTCAACTGTTAGAATTTTTGAAAATTCGTCTTTTTTCCTGGAACTCACCTTTTTTTGATTTGAAATAAAAAAAATGGTTGTCTTTGTGATTTGGAATATACAGTATACTATTATACATACATTTTTCTTCCGTACAAATTGAACAACTTGAATACATTTTTTTTCTCAGATTACTGAGAAATCTTTCTTGGGTTTAAAATTTAAATTCTGTTACAAAATCTTCTTTTATGTTTTCAAATTCACCTTTTTTTCGAAATTACATATCCTTTGTTAAAAATGAAACTGTTTCATTGAAAATCAATCTGTTTTGTTTCAGTATTCAACTTTTGTTTTAGGAAATTCATCTTTTTTGGTATAAAATTATTCTTGTTTGTACTACTATTAGTAATCTATTCCGTTAAAAATTCAACTGCTTTGTTGAATATTCATAGTTTTTGCATGAAGTTAAGTGTTCTTGATTTTCAATTGCAACCTTTTTTTTTGTTGGAAATATTTACAGTATTATATTCCCAGTATTGCAGTTCTCGTTCAGAATTCATTTTTTTGGTTGAAAATTAATCTACTTGGTTGAAAGTTGAACAACTTTGTAAAAAATGTATTTTTTAATGAAAGATTCACTTCTATGGTTGGAAATTGAATGTTTTATTTACATTTACTTTACTTTTCATTTTTTTAACTGACAATGCAACTATTTGGTTCTTTGATTGCATTTAATTGGTTTTCATGTAATATTAAATCTTTTTCACTTGAACTATCAATTATGCAAATTTTCGATGATCATTCATCTTTTATGGTTGAAAATTCAACCACTTGGTTAAAATGTCAACTGCTTCCTCAAAAATTCATCTCTATGGTTGAAAAATCATTTATTTGTGTGAAAACCCGTTTTTTGGGCTAACATTTATCTTCATTGGTTAAAAAAATTAATCTTTTTGATTAAAAATGGAACTGATTGACTACAAATTAATCTGTTTTTGGTGAAGATTCAACTATTTTGTTAACAATTGGTCGTTGGATGAATTATGCTACTCTTCATTTCAAATTTAAACATTGTTCATCGAAACGTTTAAACTATTACATTTCTTCTAGGAAAATTACACATTTTTGTTGAAAATTGTAATACGCTGGTTGGTACACATTCATTTTTTTTTTGTTGCAGATTCATTTCTTTGGTTGAAAGTTTAGCTAGTTATGCTTTTCCTAAAAATCATTAGATGATATTAATCATTAGAGGAATTATAGTAACAAACAAATCGCTAAGAAATTATGAGAAATTCATTATCGAAACATCATTATATCATAGCAATAATATTCATTATTATTAAATTCAAATTTATTCAGAAAAAAAAGGATCTCTCTCCTTTCACTCAACTGGGATCCCAGTGGAGTGAGAGGAGAGAGATCCTTTTTTTCTGAATAAATTTGAATTTAATACAAATTTTTAATTTATATGTCCATCTAGTCTGTATGACGAAAACTATTTTTCTGTATTAGAGGATGAAACTTTGGTCGATAATGTAGATTTCCATTTTCTGCAGGCATTTAAATCTGGAATCTGAGTAGCTTTAAACGAGCAGCACTGAAACGGCACTGGGCAGTGCCGTTTGGGTGCCGTTCAATCGGCAGGGAAGAAAAATAAATCAAGGATAGCCAATATCCCATGGAAAGATATAAATTTAAAGCGTATAAAAGTAAAACTGAATATGTATGTCAATATAGTTATTTGTAACACAAGTGCGCAAAATAGGTGATAACGTAGACAAGTGCTTCGAGCCGCAGGCGAATGATGCAATCACCCGAGTTATCAATCACCCATGCGCACGTGTATCACACGCTATTTTTTGCAACGCCCGTCCAAAAAGTTGTGTAAAGAGGAATTACCGAAAAATACTAATCTTAAAAGAAGATCTTTTTGAATTTTGTAAACAAATTAAAAAAAAAATGTTTGAAAAAAATGTTGAAAAAAAAATTTCTGAAAAAAAATTTTGTTGAAGAAAAATGTTTGAAAAAAAATGTTGTAAACAAAATTTTTGAAAACAAAATTGTTGAAAAAAGAATTTGGAGAAAAACAATTTTCGAAAAAATGTTGTTGAAAAAAAAAACCTTAAAAAGAATTATGTAAAAAAAATGTTATGAAAAGAAAAGTTGGTGCCCTTTTGCTGTGCTGAATGTTGGCGCTTATGGCCTTTTGTAAGACGGACGAAAACGGCTACGAAACCTTAAAAACGAAACTTCAATCATTAAAAGATTTGTTTAGTATAATAATGAAATAAAAAAATCTAAATTTATTTCAAGAAGATACCAAAACTAGTGTTTAAAGTTACCTAAGCCAGTGTCTACAGTACCTCATCTCGAAAGTGCGCATGCGCAGCTTTTTCACCAGTGCCTTGCTATCTTCAAATTGCGCATGCGCGAACATTGTTTTGCAGTCAGCTCAAATAAAGTCCTTTAGACACCATACAGAAGCATGAAAACGTCAACTTTTGAGGTAGGTGTTGCAAAAAAGAATAAATATTATATTATTTTCTTTAATAATGTATACAATCTTCATTATTTGTAAGTTTCTTTTTATAAAGAGTATGTAATATAATTTTTGTGAATTAAACTCCAGAACTCGAGACTCAGAAAAGTCCACTATTTATAAATTAATGTTTATTGCATGTTTTTGTAACTTGTGTCGGATGTATTAGATTTATACTTTTATACTTTTATATTTATACTTTTACATTTATACTTTTATATTTATATGTAATATTTATTCATACAAATGACATTTGGAATTATATAAATATTTTGAATTCTTGATCTATAAATTCTAACTCATATTATTATATTGATATGATTGATATCACTGATGATTCACTAACTTCTGTTTATAATCACTATTTCTACAGGAATGTGTGCAAAGGATATAACACTCGAGATGGCAATTCGTGAAATATATAAAAATAGTTAACAAGTGCGCGAAGGCTTACTTTTGGGTTAGAATAACATGTTGTCGTACTTATACCCATGTTCCACATGCTCGACAACGTTGCGGATTATGAAGTACAATTAACATGTATATCATTTTATTAAATAATTTGTTTGGAAAAGTGATAAATAATGACGAATAATTAACTAATTGCTCAATATTAGTTGTTTCTGTAAGGCAATTGGGTATTTTTAGAATAACGAATTCAAAAATCCCGCCCACATAGTCACGTGATCAAATGTAAAATACATATGTAGAAAACTAAGGACGTAATATGCGTAGTAATATGCATTTTGTCGAAAACCATGTTATATACGTGTTGTATTATATATATACATATTCATCCCTGCTGCCCACCTGTCATTGTGGTACGCAGTGGACAGTGGACGGTTTCGAGCAATTTTCTCTCCAAATCGTAGAACTTTAGATAGGGATCACGCAGAGGAATAATTTTTTGATTGAACATGAATTTTCACCGAATATAGGAAAATTATTTAGAGAAGAGTTAGAAAATTTTGTTTACTTTGAAAATCTATGTTAAAATTTGCGTTTTTGGCAAAAAAAGTCGTTTATCGATTTTATTAACACGGCGCTTAGATTTTACATTGTATGTGCTACTAATGTTTTTATACTGGGTGTTTTTTCTAACTTGAGACGTCTAAATATCTTAAAAAATACGCATCCTATGAAAAAAATATCCGTAATAAAAACTTTATTTTCGACGGGGAAAAGCGACTGTGAAAAAAAAATACCCCCCCCCCCGGAGGCAGGGGGGATGGGTCTTTTTTCGCGAATCGAAAAAAAATTTTCGAATAAAACTTACGTATTTTACAAAGGAGAATCTGAATCTGTGATAAAAAATTGGGGTTCCCGTTTGAAATTACAAAGTTACCCCCCTGCTTCAGGGGGGGGGGATTTGTTCAAAGTCGCTTTTCCCCCTCGAAAATAAAAAGTTTTTATTACAAATATTTTTTCATAGGATGCGTATTTTTTGAGATATTTAGATGTCTCCAGTTAAAAAGAACACCCTATATGTAAATTACCTACGCGATTTACGTCCCTATTTTTTTACATGTAATTTACGTTTTTAAGATGGCGACTGCGCTTATATAGAAAATAAACATAACCTCATTCTTTAATACACCTGCTTTAATTATTATTCAATAATGGGTACACTTACTAATTTCAGAGAATTTTCCGCGTAATTCAAATATTGTATTTTAAAATATCGTATATTTAAAGAGAAAAGGGGAAGTTTGTTGAGAATAGGGAAATAGGAGAACTTCAAGAAAAAGGGGAAACTAATAAAAAAAGGGGAAGACTGTGCACCCTGCAATAGACATTTTATTTTTTAACTAAAGTATTTTTTTGCATAGTTTCAAATGTATACTTCAAGATAGTAACAGCGATTTTCGTCAATCTTCACTTTAAGTATTAAATAAACTTTTTTGTTTTTAAATCGATTTTTCACAAATCTTGCTTTTGTTTATTGTTTATATTATTATTAAAAATTTACAACAAAATTTTTAGTGTACAGGAATTAATTTGCAAGTAAACAAGCTTTAAATTTAAAAAAAAATTGAAAAAATATTAATTTGTTCAAAAAATAGACGCACGAGTGCGTGAGAGACCCAGGAGTAGTGTTTAAAGGTCAGAAAAGAACCAGTAGTTTTTAATGGTTAAAGCAAACAGGCTCAATAATACACTACTTTAAAATACTAAAGGTAAGAATATTTGCTCAAGAGTGCGTTTTAAATTATGTAAGTGAAATATTGAAATAAATTGGAGGTGCAGTTCCAAAAAGTATTAATCTCCGATTGATTTGATACTAGATGTACCCACGTATTTTGACTATTTGATTACGAAAATCATAGTGAAAATACCGGAAATTTTGATTTTCAAGGTCAACACACCAAAAAACTGTGTTTTTTTTCATTTTGAACTATATTTCGATAAATATTGGTTTGAGAAGAAAAAGTCTTAAATATATTTTGCCAAGACTCCATTAGCTTCGGTTTACTAAGAGAAAACGGAACAATTAGCTTCCCCTACCAGGACAGAAAATGTTGAGGTCGGTGATGAATTGCGAAAAAGTATCTGGTCACATACCTTCTCCTTTCCAACTTTACATGGGGGAGGGGGGCGGGAAGGCACCCATGTGACTGGTCACAGAAATAATGTTTGTCAAAACCCTACCCTTTTCCTACGTCACGTAGGGGCGGGAAGGCACGCCTGTGACTAGTCACAGTAATATTCAGCGAGTCTAAACATATTGGTATACAAAGTTTCAAATAAAACGGAGATAAGTACTTTTCGGAATTTTATCCGCACAATTTTCGAAATACCACATATATTTCCAAATAGAAACAAAAAGAAACGATCAAAACAAAAACTACACATCCTATCAAAAAATAATTTTTAACAAATTTATCAATATTTTTTGGGTGAAGAAGTTTTGTCTTCAGTTTTTTCGTAATTTGGGTGGTTTTTCCAAGAATTAAATTTTTTTATTTTTAAATGTTATTTTTTATTATTAAAACAACAACTACGCGTCTTATCAAAAAATGATTTGTAACAAATGTGTAGACCTTTTCTGGGTAAACAACTTTTGTCTATTAATTTTTCTTTGCAACATGTGTAGTTTTTCCAAGAATTTAATTTTTTTAGTGTTATTTTTTACGATTGAACAAAAACTACGCGTGCTATCGAAAAATTATGACACCCGACTCTTGGTTAAGCAACAGTGTCGGGGTTTGCCTGCAAGTAGACTTGCTGCTAAATCGGGAGTATCGAAACGTAAACAGTCAGGGCCGTCTGAACCGTTTCCAATTGGAGTGCATAATATTGCGCAATCTCCGCATGTGAGTACCCGCGCACTGATTCTTTCCACTATGCTGCTGGTGTTTTTCAGACAAGGTTCGCAACAGTCTCTCGCCCTGCGCGCTGAGAAACTGCGTGGGCCAGCGGTTCTCGGAATTACTAAACCGCGAGTGGCTAAACATCAAGTCAAATGTAATAAAACATTTGTAGGCCTTTTTGGGTGAATAACTTTCACCTGCTCATTTTTTTCGTATCTTGTGACGGTTTCTCAAAAAATTAGTTTTTTTATTTCTAATGTTATTTTTTACGATTAAAGAGAAACTACACGCTTGATCAACAAATGATTAATTATAAATTTGTAATTTTTTTTCGATGAACAACTGTTGTCAATTTATTTTTTTTCGTACCATGTGTAATTTTTCCAAACATTTAATTTTTTTACTTTTAATGTTATTTTTTACGATTATTACAAAAACTGCGTGCCCTATCAAAAAAGGATTTACAAAGAATTTGTAGATCTTTTTTGGTTTACCAATTTCTTTATTCTTTTTTTTCTTTCTTGCAGTTTGACTGCAAAATGGATGTTTTGAATTTGTAGCGTTTTTTATTGTGGTTAAAACCAGAACCGTTGGTCAAAAAATGCTAAACCTTGCGATGCAAGGTTCGGAAGCTTGCATCGCAAGGTTCAGGCAAGCCTCCAGAAAATAAGATAATGTCCGCCATGCGGCAATATTGCGAGGTAAACTTGAGGGAGACTTGCATCGTAAGTTTGAGGGTAGCTTGCGAGGCAAGTTTGAGAAAAACTAGCATCGTAAGTTTGAGGAAAGCTTGCAGGGTAAACTTGAGGAAAACTTGCATCGTAGGTTTGAGGGAAGCTTGCAAGACAAGCTTGAGCGAAACTTGCATCGCAATATCGGGCCAAGGTTTGACCTACCGTCGGGTGCATCACGGTGACTTGTGGCTAACCGACTGCTGTATCCAGAGTCAGACCGACTGCATTCCTGCGGTCGTACCAACCAATCTGCCACCCACAGTTCATCCGATGGTCGGCCCAAAGTTTGGCCAGAATTGGGCCGACAGTCGGCTTTTCGCCCGCTGCCGATGTCAGTTGCGAACATCGGTAGGACCGTGGCAGCTTAAAAACACCTTAGTCGGCCCAACTCTGGTTACCGCAGATCGATTACCAAAGCAGGGCCGACTTTGGGCGGTTGGTCAAGCTCCGGCATTCGACCGTATTTCGCACCTGGGATAAGTAATTCAATCACCAATATTTTTCTCTAATTAATTTCCTTATATCTGATTCCCTACAACTTTCCCTATATTGATATTATTAATGCGAATACTTCATTCCCTATAATACTTATTCGCATGGGTCTAGTACTAGTAATTTGAGATTTTTAAAACTCTGAATAGAAGTATTTGCATGTGTGCTTGTTCAAATTTGGTCGTTTATTTCTTTGAATTGATTGTTCAATTCTAATCAATTAATTTTTGGTTTAAGAAATTAGCATATAATTAATGACTGGCAATGTAATATGTTGATACATTTATGGAAATCTGTGAAAATTTTCGGAATCATATCATTGACAAGATTTCAATTTAAAAGAGAATTCAAAAAATGGAAACCTCGAAAAACAATCCACTTTTATGTTAATAAAATACACGCCTAAACATTCTAATTATGAATAAAAAAAGGTTATTACTGTATCACCCGCTGCTATAATTAAATCTGCAACAATTCTAACAAGGTCCTGATTTTTTATACCAGCATCTATCATGTTTTTAAGAAGTCCATCACCGTTAAGACGTGTCATTAGCGATAACGCGTTCGTCACTTTTTTCAAAACATCATCCAAGTTTCTAGCAAACTGATTCCACCACGGGAAATTGGCTTCCTTTGCCTTTTTTGCCGATATAACGTTCAGCCGACTAGAATACTTGAATATTTTATACATAATGACAGCCAGATCATCGGTCTCCCTCAGTATCTGCGTTTTATGTGTGATCCAAGTAGAACCTATGAGAGTCGCCAGTATCGCTGAAAAAAAAAATGATTTGCATGAACTGTGTGTAACCTCGAATGAAAAAAGGAGTGGAATAAACTCAACGTCACGAGAATAAAGATTCTCATATGGTGAGATGCTATACTCTCAATTGAGTTGTACGCATAAGACATTTTTAGTAAAATTGAAGGACATTGTTGTTAATATTATTTTAAAAAAATAAGAAACATAAGATTTCCTACCTGTCGAAAATTTTCGGTACGACTAGCGCGCGTCGTATTAAAAATCACGGCTGACTTTGAAAGGGGATTACTTGCTCAAAAAAGGAGCAAGAAGCTTTTTTAAAAAACCGCAGCGAAGCCTATTAAATTCCGCGTCTAGCGACCTATAATAGAGAAATTTTCCACTTTTTGAAGAGAATAGATCATTTGAGAAGTTAAAAAAAATTCAAGAGTTTCTCGAATTTTATACCTCGATTTTAACTTCTGTCAAAACGTAGGAAAGTTGTAGCAAAAATCTGAAACTCATACCACATAGTCCTTGAAGTCTTATCTTTAATTTAAGTCAATAATTCTTGAAAAATTTGTATGGGTTCTCGAGATACGACTAAAAATGTCCCAGTCTCAAATGAGACTCCGGATTCTAGAACCCCGCATAAAATTTGCCTGGCTGCTTCAGGCTGCTCGAGTTGGCCCCTGATGGCTTGAAAATCATTTTTCAAAAACTCAACTTTTTAACATTTCACTTTGTAGGAAATTGCATGGCGCATCTTTTCTCTGGCGACTAAAAAGTTGTATCTTTTACCGTTTCTGTTAAAAATAAAAAAACTGGATATTTACTACATATTTTGACTTTAACTCGCTCCGAAAGACAAAATTCTTAATGATTATAGATGAAAATTTGAGAACTTATTTTTCAAACTATTCTAAGGATAATTTGCTATTGAAAATTCATCGGTTTTGTTAAATAAAAAAGTTATACATTTTTCTGTCAAGCAGCATAAAAATAATGTTAGACAATTTTCAATCGCTTTGTTTATCGAAGGAGTTTTGAGTAAGCCCAAAATTCCAGCAAAAGAAATGTTTATCAGGATATAATAAAGTTTTCCGATAATTTCTGATAACTTCGGAGCCTCGACCTGCTCAACCTGTCATTTTCTATAAGTATCTAGTGAACTGATGGAGATAGGAAAAAATGGACATTTTTGGATTCGCCATCCAAAGAACATAATTATTGCAGATAAATAAACCTATTAATACACAAAAAAAAATCTGCCCTCTGTGAGGGCACATTCTCATTGCGCGCCTTGCGCGCGGCTTGCAAGTTTGAGCGCGCCTAGAGCGCGCGACTATTGGTTCGCGCGCTTCGCGCTCGATAATATATTTATCTCGCGCTTCGCGCTCGGTCTTTGTATTTTCCCGAATTTTAAAATTAAAGGTCAAAGCATCAACAACTATAATTTGGTGATTATGAATTATCTTTTGTTAAAGCTCCTTCGGCGATCTACTGTAATTTCTCATTCTCCACCACTCAACGTATCAGTGCTACGAAGCCTGATATTGTCCTCCAAGATCTGAAGATCAAGATCATTTACGTGATTGAATTCTCGGCACCAGCCGATGGCAATATCAGGGCGAAGGAGGAATAAAAACGAGCGAAATATCAAGCTCTTCTTTTCGAGCTAAGCAGGCTATACCAAGGCTACAAAGTCCATCTTGTAGTTCTAATAATAGGCTGTCTTGGAGGTATGAAAGCTTCATTTCTTAGTCAACTCAACAAGATTCCGGTTTGCCAGCGAACCGGATGCAAAAGGCTGTTCTTCTGGGATCACTTCATCTGTTCCGTCAACACTGTTCCTCATAACATTCTAGAAAGATTGGTAGCTCTAAAAAAGTATCCAGAGTTGAAATTTTCATCTCCAACTGTCCCGTCTGCCGCGTAACGTCATCCGCGGCTGGAGACCTGACTCCAACGAACAGTCGCACGATGTTGTCTCGCGTAAATTTCTTGCCCTCGCTTACCTTCTAGGACAGAAAGAGCAGAAGTGGATGACGTACATGTTCCAGTTGCGTCGGGATTGGTTGCTTCAAGGAACCATGAGCGTAGCTTCCGGAGCCTACAACTCACATAATACAAAAAGTTATATTTTAATTCTTTTTATCGTTTGCTTTCTTTATATTTTTATTGTATGCAGTCCGATTATATTTGATCAATTTTTGCTTTGTCAAATTATTGAAAACAGAAATTTTGATTAATTGAAAATTCTAGTGTAATGTTGTTCGGAATGCAGATAGGTGAAAATTAAAAAGTTGACAAAATCATGCCTTTGGAATATTATACACTTGTGTTTGGAGGAATTAGTTTTTTGATTACAGGGTTTTATTAAGCCTATTTTTGGTCCCAAAACTCTATGTGCAAAATATTTTAACTCTAATCAGTATCAAAATAAATTCGATTAAATAGGAGTGAATGTCATGCGGTAAGGTGCCCCTTACCATATTTTTTTTACATTTATAGGGATATATCTTTTAAAGGAAAGCTCAAGATAATATTTTCAGTATACGAATAACTTTAAGATTAATGGCAAAATTTGAGAATAAAGTTTAGTTGCTGTTTCTAATTATAATTACAGTTTATTATATACTTTTTATATGTCCCCGAGTTTTTATGTAATCCGTTAATAAAACAGCTTTTCATTAAATTTATGATTTAAGAGAATAATTTTCCCACTTAAATTTATTAAAAATGGAAGATTATTAAATACATTTCGAGATATGAAAATTTATAATTTTAGGTAAGAGAACCTAATAAATCCGATATCTTCAAGATTA
This sequence comes from Andricus grossulariae, assembly GCA_011634705.1. Classification (NCBI taxonomy): domain Eukaryota; kingdom Metazoa; phylum Arthropoda; class Insecta; order Hymenoptera; family Cynipidae; genus Andricus; species Andricus grossulariae. The sequence goes on along the minus strand of JAABKJ010075445.1, from coordinate 85,376,740 downwards.
ATAGTTGAAATTTATTTAAAAAGCAAAATCGAATCGATTACGTTTCAGAAGCACAGCTGGTTTCCCTCTTCAGATCTTAAAATAGTTTCAAAATATTCCGTGCAATTTTCTTTATGTGTGAGTTCCATGTCTTTAGAAAAACAGAAAAAACTTCTTAGGTAGAGCTGTAGAAAGATTTGTATATTTAAATATATTTTTCTGTAATTATTTTTTTATATTTTAAAAAGCTGTTTGAAATTTTAATGATTTAACCGTAGTTTTTTATATCGGCAAAGGTTCAAGTTTAAGGGTAGAAACTAGCCCTCGCATCGGAGGGGTGGTTTTCAATTGTGTAATTTGAAAGCCTAAAAATTTTCTAAGTGGTTTTCGATGTTGCTGAATTCAAATTTGTGATCGAAATCACAAAATTCAAGATGGCGGATCCAAAATGGCGCCTCCCTCCGTGTCAAAGGAGTGTTGCTTCACTCAAACAAGAATTAGTCGAGTGATTCGGGTACTAAAACGCTCCTATAAAGTTTTCAATGTTGCGGAATTCAAATTTGAGGTCAAAATTTAAAAAATCAAAATGTCACTATTGTCATACACGGTGTCCCATTTTGATGTCACCCCAAATATCTTCTAAAATACTTCAACTACGAAAAAATGGTTCGAACAAAGGTTAACCAGGACCGAGGGGGACAGAGGACTGTACCATCAATTTTCACCTTGAGGTCAATTTTGAAGGTCATTTGAGGGTAAAGATGACTTTTTTTAATGGAAACCCCTATTTTTGACTCCGGATTTGAAAAGGGCGGAAAATTTTACGTCAAAAATGTCTTATGAGGAATTTTCTTTTGTGACCTTAGAAAGGTCAAATATAAAGGTAAAGTGTTTAAAAAACGATCATATGATCTTTTTTGAAAAATGTAAACCACCTTGACCTGCAGGTAAATTTTCAAGGTCATTTAAAGGTTAAAAGTCAAAAAAAGTCTTTTGAAGAGTAGTCAAATGAAAGGCAACTGTTTAAAAAGCTCTTAGAGCCTTACTTTTAGCGCGACCCGGAAACAACGAGGTGGACGTAGTAAGTTCTGTGTCCTTTGGGGTGCTTATTTACCGTGAGTCCCCTTGCCTCTCACGTTCGGGGTGCTTGTTTACCGCGAGTCCCCTTGCCTCTCACCATTGCTGCCTGTGTTACAATCAGTCACGGATGAAATGTTCAAAATGCTCTCCATTAGCTTCAAGACACAAACGTAGACGTCTTTCAAAACCGTCTACAGTTAGCCGATGTCATTTTTTAGATGACAGTTGCTCCCAGTGAGACCCTGCGGTGGTTGTTAACCTTTAGTTTTTAATTATCTATATATATTTACAATCGTCTTGTACTTTGCCTAAAGCACATTTCGCACATGCAGGTTTTTTCATCTCAGACAAAGCCCTAAATCAAAGATCATTTCGAGACTGCCTAAAACGCTTCCACAATGCGCGCATTTCGTAGCTAAGCAAACTTGGGCTTCCAGCAAATTGGAATGGGTTATGTCAATAGTTCCATGAATTTTAGTTAATATATTTTTAAATACCGCACAGAATTCTAAAAATTGTAGTACATTAAAAAAAAGTTGAATACTTCGTTTTTGAAAAAAAAATTGAAAGACCTATTTAAATAACTCTGAATATTGTACACTACTTTCGGGTGAAAAATTGCAAATTGAATTGAAACTGAATTGAAGAGGTTTTCCTTAAGTAATTACATTCACTTGATATTGCTCTTTTACGCACAAGAAACAAAATTTTGCAAAATATGCAACTACCCCATCTGCCGGTAACATATAAACCGGTATATGTTGGCGTCAACAGACTTTTGTCGAGCAATATTTTTTAAAAATGTTAGCTCAGTAGTAGAATATTTTACTATACTAAGTATTGCTCATCACATCCCATAACCACTTAAGCACTAATTTGCGAATTGTCCAACAGATGGCCGCACTCCGATCTCGATTACTCGATTTTCTATAATATTAAATTTCACCACTCACTCTTCTGCGTCACTGACACGCATTTTTTAAAGGGCGACCTGGAAAAGATGGTTTGAGATATGACCAATCACTCTTCTATAACATATTCGCTCTTCTGTCACCAGTCACTGACACGTATTTTTTAAATGGAGACCTAGAAAAGAGGTACGAGATATGACCAATCATTCTTCTGTGACCAATCTCACTTCTGTGACAAATCAGACTTCTGTGACCAATCACACATCTGTGACAAGTCACCGTCACAAACATGCATTTTTAAAGGACGATCTGGAAGAAGAGGTTCGAAATATGACTCTTCTGTTGCGAGTCACTAACACACCTTTTTTTAAAGAGTGATATGCATAATGGGGCTCTAGATGTGACAGATCTATTTTCTGTGACCGGTCTCTGTACTACTGAAGAAACCAGCGCTGTCAGACTCGTTAGTTTTTGCGTGAAACGCATCCGTAAATATGCGCTTCCCACTTGGTGGTACTAAAAAATTCCGACAGAGTGCAGCTGCGCATTCGCCTTAATTTAACATTATCACTTATGGGAAATTGTACAAATAATTTACAAAATGTTATTTTTCAGTAAAAACAAAAATGGTGAAACTATCACAACAGACTAACAGAAATTTAGTAATATTTAAGATGCATTTTGTCAAATTTTGATACATCAAAAAATACTCGTACACTCGTAGCGAGCCATGGATATGATTGTTTAACTTAGAAATTTTAAGGAGAATTTTTGAGAATATAGGCAACAGATTTATAAAAAAATGTCCATTATTTTTAAATTTATAGTTTTGAATCAATTACAAAAATGAGTGAAAATGAAAATTTTCAGTCCAACGGCAGCTTTTCTCCCAACCTGAAGAATTTGTGGCAGTTAAATTGAACTCAAAGTGGCATATTGTTAGGGGCTCAGGACTTTCAGATGCAGGCTCGACCATAAAGCCCCCTGCTACAGCTACAGGCTCAAACCTGTAGCCGAGCGTTCATTGAAGACCTTTAAACAATTTTGGGTGATTCTTGTAGGACTTTTGGCCTGGATTTATTTAAAGGTCAAAAATAATGTTGCAAAGTGTAATTTTTAAATAAAAAAATAAAAAAAAGCATTTTATTACCAAAAGCAAGGCTTTAGCAAATTAGTTCAACTATTAATTAAGTAGTTGAATTTTCAACCAAAAAAATAAAAATTCTTAACAAAAAATATAATAGTTGATATTGTAATCCAAAAATATTTTTATTTCGTACAAAATAGTTGAATCCTCAACCAAAAACTGGAATTTTTAGCCAAAAATATTAGCTTTCTGCCAAAAAAAGACGAATTTCTAACAAAGTAGTTATATTCAAGTTATATTTTGCAGTCAAGAAAAAAAATTATGGATAAATTATAATTGAAAGCGAAAAATAATTCATAATACAAAGTAAAAATTTTGAATAACTATTTATTTTTTAAGTGTCTTTGTTTATGTGCTTCAAGGTTATTGTGTAAATATAATTTTCTTAAGTTTCTCCAGAAAATTCAAAAAGATTTTGGAAGATTTCAGATATGTCAAAAAATAATCTAGACAATTTTAAAGAAAATTTCTTTATGTTGCAAGAGTCTGGGTTATACTTTAGGGCTCGGTTCAGGTTTTCTTTAAACTTTTCTATCTTAATTCATACCTCAAGAGAAGACTTCAAAATACTACACAACGTACTAAAAATCATTTTATTTTAAAATAAAAAAATATATATTTCTTTCCACGAGAACGATTTGGCGACGGCGCTGGTCGGAAATTACAAAATTTCTATTTTTGGGCCATCCTAATATATATATATATATATATATATTTGTGTGTGTGTGTGGTTGTTGTTCTTGTTTTTGATTTTGATGTTCTTCATCTTGCTGGTTCTGCTTCTGCTGTTGGTGGTAGTTCTGATACGGCGCGCTGGCTGCAGCGCCATCTCCAACTTGCTGTATCATTTCTTCTTCATTCCTCTCAGTCTCTGTTTCGGAATGACGTAACGTCAATGATTTCATAAAGATATTTAATATTTAAACAAATTTCAAATCTTTCAAAGAAAAATCTTAAAGATTTAAAAAAAAATCCCACACATTTCAAATTTCTTCAATGATTTCACAAAAGACTACAAATGTTTTACAAATATTTTCAAGATTTCAAAAGCTTTTTAAAGATTTCAAAGATTTCGTAAATATTTCAAAGATTTCGAAAGAGTTCAAATATTTCAATATTACATTTGTTGTTTATATTCTCGTATATATTTTAAGACTCTTAAGAACGTACAGATATTGTTAAACAAGAATATCGTAAGTAACAAGATTTAAAAAAAAGAACATTTCACAAAGATTTCAAAATATTTCAATATTTTTTATAAAGGTTTTGAAGATTTCGCAAATATTTTTAAAATTTTAAAAGATTTCGATTGTTTGAAAGATTTAAAAGATTTTCAAAGATTTCAAAGATTTCAAAGATTTCGCAGAGGTTTCAAAGATTTTAAAACATTTTAGGGATTTCAATAATGATTTTTTTCAATATTATAAAGATTTAACCGAAATTTTACAAGATACAAAAACATCACGAAGATTCCAAAATATTTCAATGATTTCATAAAGATTTTTAATATTCGTATAAATTTTCAAATCTTTCAAATAAAAATCTCCAAGATTTGAAAATATCCAATAGATTTCAAATTTGTTCAATGATTACGCAAAAGACTTCAAACATTTTACAAATATTTTTAAGATTGCAGCAGATTTTTAAAGATTTCAAAGATTTGGACGGTTCTAGAGATTACACAAAGATTTAAAAGACAACAATTTTATGACATTTTTCGTTCAGATTTTTTTGTTTATATTTTAGTATATGTTTTAAAACTCTCAAAAATGTATACAGAATTTAAAAAAAAAATATCGTAAAAATGTTTTAATTTTTAAAACTGTTTCAAAATAATAATAGAAGTGAATAAACAATTTTTTTGAATGAATGTAAATAATTTTACCTTATTTTTTGAACGAAAATGAAGATAAACGACATTTTTGTATGATATTTTTGTTGAAAGTTATCCGTACATTTTTAAGTGTTACAAAATTTTATCACATTTCTAATAGTTAAAAAAATGTCACGTTGTCAAGTATTAAAAATTGTCGAATTTCGAATAATTTCAGATTCGAAATTATTCGAATAATCCCGACCATATTTAGAGAGGACGTCATCCCAGACATCGTCTTGAACAGTATCACTGAGGAACCATCTTCTCGAATCGCTATTTTTATCCTCGTTATCAATCTCGTCCTGAGGAAACTCTTCTTCCTCATATTTTCTATGTTCATCCTCCTCGTCCTCATTCTCCTGTACAACAACCTCGTCTTCAGCTTGACATTCTTGTTCTTCTTCTCCTTCATCATCCTCATCCTCGACCACTGAACGATGATTCATGTTATCGTCATGATAACCGAATCCTTGTGAGTAGCCTGCATGATTTGGTTCAGGATGATTTGGCTGAATAGCTATCGCCAATGCTTCGTTGAACACTATAATTTTAAACAACAACAAAATTACTACATATTCACAAGACATCATGAATAAGCTCAAATTCACACACACACACACACGCACTCACCGGAGCACTGAAAACTATGAAAAGCCACTTACTGATATTTTGCAGAATTATATCAGCAGATTATCCACTTCGTTCAATGCAAATATTGTATGCGAGCCTTGAGGCATTGTTTGAGGCTAGGAAACGCGATATGCGGAATATCTCTTCCAAATTACATGTATGGAGAATTTTCCGCATATACCACATGCAATCTTCACCTGTCAAACGACCACTGATTTCGATTAAAGCGCGGATTAATTCTTCCGCAAGAACCATTTTAAAAACTTTAATTTTCGGAGAAGTCAAAAACTGAGACGACCAAGGGGATTGAGCCAAACCTTGGACGAGAGTACTAGAGGTTGACTCTTTAAGGGCAAGGGATATTCACCCCTCCACCTGTACAGTTTGTATTGCAACGACTCCTTAATTTTGGAAGCTTGTACACTGCGTGTCATTCACTGGTTACAGGGCTATGAATTCGTAGGATAATGAGTCAGTAGTACCTGATTTAAGACAGTCTTCCTATGTAAGGGGTAACTACCGACCTTTTGAATTTCGTGCAACGACACCGTTTGCGAGGTGGTCGTACTCTTCATGTAAAATTTTTTGTATGTGTTTCTGGTCCTCAAACAGTTGTTCTGATTTTACTGAGTTTTCACACTATAGAAAAGTATGGAATTTTCAATGCTACCAGGTCTAATTTATGGTCTCCACAGGATACACCTCTTTACCCGGTACAACTATAAAAAACTGGAAAGCTTTAGTCTACATTTTGGTATGTAACTAAATGTTCACTGCAGGTGCTTCCGCTTTTCACAAAATAATACTTCGAATTTTTTAGATGACAGTTGCTCCCAGTGGGACCCTGCGGTGGTTGTTAACCTTTAGTTTTTAATTATATAAATATATATGCTTCAACATGAAATAAATAAATTTATGACGTGTTCCTGTATACCTATGCTTAAAAATTTAATGACGTAGAATAAACCTTAAGTTTGCATCAATGAAATTTCACTAACGAAATAGTGAGAAATCGTTCACTCACTGATTGTCACTGACTTTCAGTAAATTTAACTGTTGGTAAAACAAATTCACTGATTACTTTAGTGAAGTTCCACTGAAAATCATTGAGAATCAGCGAGGGGAAGATTTCTCAGGATTTATCAGTGAAATCTCACTTATTCAAATTAACAGTAAAAAATCTCAAAATTTTTAATTATTATTTGCACTGACAAAATTATGACTGAAATTATTTAGACTCAGTACATTTCTTGAACATATTTCTTGAAACATTCAATTAATATCTTGTTCCCTTTAGTTTTTTGCAAATTTTGATCCCGCTTTTGTTTATGTCTACTCATGTTTCAACATCTATTGTACGTGCATTAAATGCTAACTTCTCTACAAAAGTGGGGAAACTCAACGAAAAAAAGCACTCATAAAATAAAACTTAAAAAACAAGATTAAACATGTTAAAAAACTCCAAAATCTTAATAATTTTAGCCTCCAAAGTGAGTCATGTAGGAATAGGATATATCAGCTCCTAATAACGATAGAACGATGTATTTAAGCTTGAAATGTTTATAAGAAATCTGAAAATTCAATTGTTTCACAAAAGAGGTCGTAAAATTGATACAAAAGGCTTTATTGGATAATATTTTTTTTCTGGCATTCTTTTTTTTGCGCTGAGGGCAAGAGGTGTAAGCGATACTCTAAGATATTTAGACTTTGCATCAGATGTCGGAAGCAAAAGAAGAAAAAACAGAAGTTAGAGTTATCAAAGGCGTAGAACATTTTTGTTGTAGTGTTGAATGCAAGGAATAGAAAGTTCGGCTATGCCATTGAAAATTAATTTTTAGTTAATTTATTCAAATTGATATAAGAAACGAAACTCTCTGAATCAAAAAATAGCTTCTTTAGGACAATTTGTGTTGTCTTGTTGTTCAAAAATTAATAATTAGTGTGTTACTTCCGAAGAGATATAACTTAACTTATATTTTATTTTATTAAAAGATTGCTCCTCGTTTTAGATTCCAATTTAAAATAAAGTAGAAAACTGGGATGAAGATAACTACCAAACTACTAGAAATAAACTCATTACGCATGAATTTAAATTTTACAAGTGAGTAGATTACAAGGAAGATTAGATGAGGGTTATAATACGGCTGCATACTCTTCCTTGACTTCCTGTTCGTTCCTGTAGGGCTATTCCTGAATAGAGAATAATTCTGTGATTTGTTCTCGTATTGAATATCCGCTTACAATTCACATGTTGATTATCATCGATTGACGTTTTCAGGATGAAGATTTTACTTCCTCATGTATAGGAATGCATGATAAAGTCGTAAGAATGATACAGATATGACGTGCAGCTTCCAGTATTTTTAGGTGCAGGAGCTTGAAAGAATAGTCGGTTTGTATCGTTATCTTAGTGATAGCTTGATAGATCTATAACCAGTAGGCGTCTTTTCGTTGTGTTAGTGCAGCGAAAATTAGTGCTTAGTATTTAGGTTCTTGTGTTGTTCCTTTTAAATCTAGACCTTACAATGGCTTTTGGCTATTTATTTTGTTTTCAATTTCTACATTAAATTTTCTATAAAATTATATTTTAAAATAAATGAACAGAGTTAAGGTCAAACCATCGAGTGACAGGGTGAGGAGTAACACAGAGTGGGACAAGGCAAAGTCATTGATCATAGCCATTTTTATATAATAATCAACGGTATAATTTTTACGAAATAATTTTACACGGAAACTGACGAGAGTGCCATACTCAAAAACTGTACAAACCACCAGACCTAATTAGTTCAAAATTGGACTGGGCGTTCACCCCATTCTATCAAAGAAAAGTCAATTGAAGTTCAGATTTGATCATTATTATTCTTACAGTAAATTCGGAGTGGGCTTTCGCCCTACTCAATCACGACGATTTAAATTGACTAGACCATTTTAACCGGCAAGGGAAGCTTAAAACGTTGAGGTTGAATGACCTTGTCTGAGGTCAGCAATTACTTGAATTAGCGGTGTATGACTACTCCCTGGTGGAAGATTGAATCCGCACGAATCTGAAATTCTCACATAAACACACACACACACACATAGATTAATAAACTGAAAAAATGTCAAGGATAGAGTGTTAAAGAAAAATAAAGAATATATATGTATGTAATTAGAAAATAAAGTTTAAAAACAAACGCAGGGTCCCACTGGGAGCAACTGTCATCTAAAAAATGACATCGGCTCCCAGTAGGACTGCGGTAAACCCCATTCATGGCCACGTCTCGAAGTCTTGGAGAACAATGTCAGGCCTTGAGTTTGCAACGAAGACTGCTGTCCGAAAATCGTAGTTCCAGACAATTTGGCACTTCTCGTTTTGGACAATTGACTCTATCTCCCTTGGAGCGTTCGGCAGGGCAGGGTCGCTGCCCCGCAAGTTTTTGCAACAACCTTTTCGTTCTTCTGTCAGGATGTTATTCTCGCACAATAAGAGTAAACTTAATCTGAAATTCCAGCTGCAAGGCTCTTATAAATCGTTAGGAGACAGCCTATTGGTCGAAATTAACATGGATGTTGAGAATCGGTTTTCCTATGCAATATATATTCGAAGTACCTTTGAGCATAAAGCCTGGAATCAGATCTGGATGTTTAATGATCTTTTGAGAACACCTTGCCAACGCACGATACACACTCTTCAGATACTTTCACCAGAAATTGAGCACCAAGTCCAGACCTGGCGTTTTTCAGTTATCTGCCCTTTCAAATCTCTAAATTTTCTGAATTGTGATGTTAGTAGGCCGCCATTTCTTCTAATTAAGACCCTTAGATGTGTTGCTAGATGTTTTGCTCTTTACCTAGTTTACGGTAGAAACTTTTTTCATCTATCTGAAAGGTTCGACTTTGCTGCCTTCTTCTACTCTTATTGTACCGACACAGTCTAGCACTAAGAGCATTAAATCTCTGCGAGAGCCTAGTAACTGAGATTTCATGTGACTCCCGACTTACGGAAGTCCCTGTGGCGGTCAGTGGGATTCACTGCCGTCTACTGCGCAGTCGCTTGGTTAGTTTCAGTTAATCTCAGTTAGTTACAAGAAGTCCTTCTCTCGCTGGTTGGCGCGGCAACAGTGGCTTACTGCGCGATTAACTTTTCGAGGGTGTCTCATGGAAAGTCACACAAAATGTTGATAGTCGTAGGGCGGTCTCTATGAAGTCATCGTTATTTCGGCGGCAGTCATTGTTAGTCCGACTTTCTGATTTCTGAGTGACGAAATCTACGAGTCTCTTCCGTTGGGAGTCTATAATCTCATCCAATATTGTTGGTGTCAAGGTCTCGATGTTCCCAGTGTGGATGATTTTAGTAACATGGTGTATCAGCCTTCTGGTTTTATTTCTTTTCTTAAATTAATGCAATCCACCCAATTTTCTCCTCACTTTGATAACATCCACATCCAATGCAGATATTTCTCATTTGATGTATATTTGTTAGATATAATAATTCATTAAATTATAGTGCTCATTCAAACAAATTTTAAGTTCTTAATATTCAAACATTTTTTTTTATGAATCTTCAAATTGTTTGTGTTTTCAATACTATGAAATAAAAATTCAGGAAGGTGAACGAACGCGTACATTTACTGCCAGTGTATAATATTTTTCAGGGTATCTATTGACAAGTATTCAAATCTGCGTTCGGATTGGTTATAGATTGGTTTCAGATTGGTTTAGTTGGATGATAATTAAAAGATTGAAAACTTTCTTCTGATTGTTTCGAAATGAATTCTCATATATCTGAAACTTTCGCTGAGGTTATAAACTTATTTTCGAACCAAGTACCACAAAAGTTAAGCTTTTTGACTTCGTTAATCATGTTCATTGTATGCGTACAGTAAATCTTGAGAGCTTGTTTCAATAGCGTGTGACTAAACATAAATCATTTCTAGAAATATTATTACGTGAAATATAATATAACCATGATGTACTAGAATATCATTGTCTACTCTGGGAAAATGTAATCCTCTGTTTTTTTTGCAGAGTCGAATTCACAGTCAGAATGTTTGTTCAATGGCCACCCTTTTCCTGGTGCTCTTCTTTGTGGACCTTCTTCTTCATCTTCTTCATCTCCTCCTTCTAAAAAAAATTCTCGAGAAAGAAATTCTCCAGAAAGACGGTCTCCAGAAAGACGGTCTCCAGAAAGACATTCTCCAGAAAGGACCCCTCCTTCTGCTGAGCCTTCTTTTCCCGCCAGGTCAGGGTCCGCTCTTGCCAAGCAGCTCCCTTTACACATACTTGGATTTAAACTTGAAGAACTTAGATTTGCTCGACTTATTCCTTACAATAATCCAAACCGGATATTCGAACTTCGAAAATATACTTTTCCTCCCAATGCGCGAATTCGGTTGAAAACATATAATGGTATCCATAAGTCCATCCCAACCGAAGAACAAATTGTGGTGTCAACATCCAATGGTGAAGTCTTTGGAATATTTGAAAAAGCAAAACGAGAAACGCGAATTCGTGGAATATATAGAGCTGTTGTTATCGGGGAAAAACGGGTTAAAATTAACATGCACAACGGCACAGTTGATGCATTAACCCCACAAGAAATCGCAGAATGTCCATTAGGCAACCTAACCAAAATCGGAAAGAACTTTAGAATAGTACGTATGTAAACCGCGATTCTTTATATTGTTAAGCAGATGTAAAAAAAACTGTACGCAGCAAAGCAGTGCTCCCAAAATGCAGCCCCCATGCTAGCATGCCTCATATAGTTTGCATTATTGGCTCGGAAAGTCGGATCTAAAAGAAAATATACTCTGTTTCTACTAGAGCCAATTGAATGAACCAATAGTGTAGCGCTAGGCGGGCGTCTGTCCCTTGGTTTTAGTTTGCCAAGATGCGAAATTTTCTATATTATGTTGAACTCTATTACCTTAAATAAATGTGCAATTAATTCCTGTACCTCTGACTGGGACTTCTTATTCATGAATTGCAAAATAAATTGCTAATTTTATTCTTTGATAACGCCGGAGTATTTCTTATATAATTCGGGGTCCCTTCGGAAACGTCTTTCCATCTGGACGAGAGCCCGATAAGCAGCCGCTCTTGAATCCCCTAGATTCGTAGAGCGATCTTTTAAGGGTAGTTGAACGATGTAACGACCATCGTGACTATGTTGAAAAGTGGAGGTAAATAGCTGCTCACACTCCTCCTCTGCTAGACTATGTTCATAGATTGTTAAAGGTACGTCCTCCTGGACGACGACTCTCCGCAGCAAGTTCAGTAGTTCATAGTCTCCAGTACTTTGCAATCCGACGAGAGTCTGCACTGATGTAGTGAACTGACTTGATAGAAGTCCCGAAAGAATCCAACCCAGTGAAGTTCGTTGAGCCGTTGGGGTCCCTAAAATCCCTTTTTTGAGTCCCTCCTCAATGACATAGGAGTAAACTTTAGCCCCTAAAATCATTTCCATGATTCCACCCTTTTCTAAGAAAGGGTCTACCAATTCTCAACCCCTGAGATGATAATTGCTCTTACCATAAAAGTTGTCTGAGGATTAGTTCTAGAGCAAACCTTTATTTGGACTAGTCCTCTGGTCGGACTTGTTCTCAAATTGTCCACACTGAGCACCTAAATGATAGCTGGTTGTCTCGAAAGCCTCAATCTCTGTACAAGCAATTCATATATGAAGGATGCTTGAGCCCCCTGGTCCAAGAATTAGAAAAAGGTAAGCTCAGTGGATTCAAGGTGGAATAGTTGGTAGGATTAGTTGGATAGGAAGCAGTTTCTGTGGAGCTAGGTAGTGATTTGTTATCCTGGGAAGGTAAGTGTAGCATGGTATGTTGCATTCCGCTACAGGTGTGGCACCGCTTTGCTGGAACACAACTGCACAGCATGTGCTTTCCCAGGCAGTTGAAACACAGAGTGTGTTTTCGTACCGAATTCTTCCTCTGCTTAACATCCTTATTTTGGATGTATGGGCGAAAAATAATTGAATGCTTACCTGAGCATAATGAGCACAACAACTCTCTGAGAGTAGCATTGTGAGCATGGGTGGCTTGCCCACCTCTCTTACCATTTTGAAGACGCGTACTATCCTTGATAGAAGATATAATCGAAGAAGAGGTTATGTTCTCCACGGTTTCCAATGTGCGGAGCTTGCCTGTCAGAAACTGTCTGAGCGAATCGAATGTGGGTGCGAGCAAAGAGCGAACTTCTCTCGAGCCTTCTCGGCTTATTGATTCAAAAGAATACAACTTTGCGAGATAGCTGTTTATCAACAATCAAGTATTGTCACACCGCTTCACTAAGGTCTGCCAGGCCCTTTCGAAATTATTTCCAGTAGTCGGGATGCTGGCGATCAATTAGGCGAGTTCACCAGTCACACTCACTTCAAGGTAATGTAGTTTCTGAACAGTCAGCAAGTCCGTGTCTTTCCTTACCATTGAGTCAAACAGGTCACCGAATGTAGTCTGCTCCGTATACAAGCCCGAGAATTTGGGTAGTTCTAGTCAAGGAAATGATTTCTGTTTATTCGCAACCCCCTACATCTCTATAGAACTCTCTACCGTGGACATGTTGAACGAGAAAATTAATACGTATTGCTTACGTTAAGAGAGAATGTCTAGTCTATGGCACTCCACAGGAGTCCGAAACGACATTTCGCGAGCACGTGTCAGCAGCAGCAGGAGCAGCTGCTGCTTTGAAGTGAAGACATGAGGTGAGACGTTCGAAAATGGATGGATAATGTCAATAGTACACTCAGTAGTGTGAGTCCGTCAACACCGCTTAACGCTCCCGTTTGTGTGAGTCACGATCTATAGTGGCTTCCGCCCAATGAAGCGGTTCGAACTGGAAATAGCCGTTTCAACACCAAAAACGAAGCTAAGATTCGAACTTTGTTCTTTTTGTATAACTGAACTTCTCCACTTTTTGCACACACTTTTTTATCCTTTTTTCACATCACCATCGTAATCTGGCTCGAAGGACCGAATATATTTAATTCAAACTTACAAATTGATCCCACAGTGAAATTAGTCATGTAGGGTGAGAAACAATCAGTGGCAGGTAACACATTTAGCATTGTTACTGATTAGTTAAAAAGTAACACATTTAGTAACGAAACTACAGGGAAGGGTTACGTTCCTACATAGAAGTGATTCGGACCGTGCACTGAGCAGTTCTAACTGTCAGCCCACCCCTCCAGGTACTCGATCCTCCAAAGGGGTGAGTATGTAGAAACACCAGGACCGCACATGATTCAAAATCACGAGCGACCGCGACAGAAAACATAGAATAAGAACTATGTGAACGAAAATATCTCGAACAAACATTCATGTAATGACTGACCCTTTTCACATGCAGCTGCAGCTTGTTACCGTACTATATTAACATTATATAATTCTATTATATTATATAAATTTATTAAATTCATTTAATAATTTATTTTATAACTCAATGTATTCAATGATATTATACTATAATAGGAGCATTGCAGGACGGTGTCATTTCCACCTTAGCATACCATGAACGCATTTTATGTCAAGAAGTTCCCAGCGATAGGTGCAGAGCGTGTCATGCACACGCTGAGTACCTAGAACACATACTACTCTGTGGAACCTACACTCTTCAATGTTGGCGCGCATTTTTATGGGTCTGCATCTTTCTTCGAATGTTCTTCTCAGTGCCTTTCTTTTGTGTGTGACTAAAGTATCCCTCTTCAGATTCCAGCAATATCAATCAATCTTCTTTTTGTGTAAACTGGTCGACAGATTATTATTTATCATGAGATCGGCGGGGTATTGTTGACACTGCTTTTATTTAAAAGACCTTTTCCCAACGCTAGTCTATAAGTGAAGCCTACGAAAAAAAAGGAATTATTCAGGTCATAAATTGAAAAACACAGACATTGTAAATTGTATGGTCTCAAGGTATGCTGACCTAACCGTCCGGATAATTATGTATGGAAAGTAAAAGATAATTGTAAGCAATATGAGATCTCTGAAATTTTCGTTACATACGTCACTGTGAAACGAACACATCATTACGAAAAGTGAAAGATCACCGGAAACCGTATAATGAGATCTCTGAAATTTTCGTCGCATAGGGTATTGTAAATGTGAATGCACGCATCATGAGATTTTACTCATGATCTTGAATTTTACATGAAAACTGAAAGGTAGTTAGAAGCACTATAGCGGGCTTCCTGAAATTTTCGTCAGATAGGTCAGTGAAAAGTGATTGCATCATGAGACACTAATCGATTAAACACTTATGTACGTAATATGCTATCTGGGCGAGGGGAGTCGGCGCCATAGTGCGGTGAGGGGGGTTAAGGAGTAGTGGAGGGGGTGTCTGTCTATAGTGGGGCCCTACGACTCATTATGAAGGTCTTACATGTGTGTTCACACTTCATATTAATTAAAAAGAGCAAGAGGAATAAATCTCGCGTAGCATGTGCGTAAGTTAAATAATGATTAATATTAATAGTATGCCAATAATATTATGCAATTCATGAATACGAAGTTCAAATTAATGTTCTAATGTTCTATTGTAAGTTTTTAAGTTGCATATGATTTTGATGGGAAAATATTGTATTATTTTGTCCAGTACAATAAACTTGATTAATTTTCTTCAGCATTTTTTCTCTGCATTTCTTATACAACCGTAATGTATACTTCATTATCTTCATTAGTAGTGCATATATATAATTAGAATTTTATCCATGTCTTTTTTTCCAGATGCACAAAAACCTTTTGCCTAAACAACTGAAAGGCTTGGTAAGATAAGAGTACCCAAGTGCGAATTGCCGGAACTGACCACACGGCCCAGGCTTGGTCCAATTTCGGCAGTCAAAAATCGGCTAATGTTATTGGGCCAATATCGGCATTTTAATCGGCCCAGTGTTGTGCCCGCACAGACTGCCTATTTTGGCTGTTCAAATTTGTCGACCTACCGCCGATGCTTTGCCCAGTGATGGCACATTACTGGACCAAGTGTTACTTTTACTACGGCAAACCATGTTTTAAGAGGAAGAGCCAGAGTTTGGCCCGGACGCGGCGCACTGCTGTTCCTAACTTCGTCTTTACTTTGGCAATATATGTTTTAATAGGAAAAGCCAGAGTCTGCCGCAACAAAGGCGCATCACTGGGCTCAGTGTGACTTTTACTACGGCAAACCATGTTTTAAGAGGAAGTTTGTTGATGTTTTTCGATGAGAAATGATAATCTTATGACGGAAAGGTCTTAGTTTGTAATAAAATTAACAAATAATATATTTTAAGGTTATGTCTTTCTTTTTCGGTGGGAAGTGTATATTTTCTATCGAAAAAAAAGCTAAGCAAGAAATAAAATATTCAAATAAGGCAATTTTTTAGGTTGTGTCCTCCTTTTTAGACGAGAAATAAATATCCTATGATGGGAAAGGGATAAGTTAGTGATAAAATTCACAAATATTGCATTTTTAGGTTATATCTTCACCAACGGCATTAGCTGCGCGCTAAATCTCGACTCGGGAAGAGTCGAAATGGCAAGCCATTTCGAGCGCGGATAGCTCTCGGATGGGTGATCATCTGTGGCGTACGGCTGAGTTGTGTATTCGCTGCGTCCTAATAAATGTCGAGCGGGAGGTTTGACGCCGAGGATGATTGTGTGCATTCTCTGGGTAGAGTCGAATGTCTGCCTTCAAACACGACTGTCAAAAAAACGGCTAACTGGAAATGTGGTTTTCTGCAGTTTTCCTTTCTCCTGGCTTATCGTCCAGGCAAATGTGAGTATTTCTAATAAAATCGGATGCAGCCGCTGGTTATCACTGGTTGTGACTCAATTCATACAGTGATCCTAAGCTCACCTGAGTGAAAGAAAAATGTTTATAGGCGCATACCCAGTGAAATGAAGTCGTCTGACGGTATGTGTACTCATGCTAAAGGACTTAAATGATACTTTAGCAGCGAGGGTGACTCATGTAGAGATCTCTGTTTCACAGTGTTTTAAAATAAAAAGCATAGTACAATAAGTTTTTACGGCAGTACTACGGGACTTATATGGATCAGCTTATAAGCTAGACAATAACAATATTATTAGAGGTTATCTATGCCTCTGGTAAAGGCAAACTTCAAACAGCCATAAATATCGTCAAGAAGTACACAGAAGAGATTGGGATGGACTTTGGATTGGATAAATGTGCCAAAATTCATCTGAGGTTCAAAACTTGTCTTTTCTCTTATAAAAATCATGGCATCTTTAGGACTTGTTGACAGGTTCCAGGAATTAATTCAATGGTTTTCACTGAATTTTATGGTAATATTCGAACATTTTTCTTATTAATCTATAGTGATTTGAATTTGAAATTGTTATTCTTTTTGAATTCGAAGGAATTCGCCATTGATTTTAATCGTTTTTAAGGAGCGTCAGAACTTTTTTTTTCCTCTTATAAAAACTATGGCATTTTGAGGACATTTGGACAGCGTTCAGGGATTAATTTAATGGTTTCACTGAATTTTATAACAATATTCGAATATTTTTCTAAATAATTTATGGTGATTCGAATTTAAAATTGTAATTCTTTTTAAATTCGAGGGAATTCTCGATTGATATAATGGTTTGAAAGTAGGTTTAAAACTTTTCTTTTCGCTCATAAAAATCACGGCATTTTTAGGCCTTTTTGACAGGTTCCACGGATTAATTTAATGGTTTTCACTGAATTTTATAATAATGTTCGAATATTTATTTAATGAATCTATAGTTATTTGAATTTAAAGTGTCATTCTTTTTTAATTTGAGGGAATTGTCGATTGATTCGAATAACGTGAAGGGAGTTTCAAAACTTTTTTTTCCTCTTATAAAAATCATGGCGATTTTAGGTCTTTTTGACTGGTTACAGGGATTAATTTAATGGTGTTCACTGAATTTTATAATAATATTCGAACATTTTTATAACTGACATATAGTGATACGAATTTCATATTGTCATTCCTTTTGAACTCGAGGGAATTATGGATTGATTTTAATGGTTTGAAAGAAGGTTTAAAACTTCTCTTTTCTCTTATAAAAATCATGGCGTGTTTAGGACATTTTGACAGGTTCCAGGAATTAATTTAATGGTGTTTACTGAATTTTATAACAATATTCGAATATTTTTCTAATTAATTTATAGCGATTTGAATTTTAAATTGTTATTCTTTTTGGATTCGAGGGAATTCTCGATTGATTTTAATGATTTGAAATCAGTTTCAAAACTTTATCCCCCTCTTATAAAAATCATGGCATTTTTAGGACTTGTTGGCAGGTTCTAAGGATTAATTTAATGGTTTTCATTGTATCCTATAATAATATTCAAATATTTCTTAATTAATTTGTAGTAATTTGAATATGAAGTTGTTATTCTTTTTGAATTCGAGGGAATTCTCGATTGATTTTAATGGTTTGAAAGGAGGTTCAAAACTTTTTTTTCCTCTTATAAAAATCATGGTGGTTTTAGGACTTTTTGACAGGTTCCAGGGATTAATTTAATGGTGTTTGCTGAATTTTATAATAATATTCGAATACTTTGATAATTGATTTATAGTGATATGAATTTCAAATTGTTATTCCTTTGGAATTCGAGGGAATTCTTGATTGATTTTAATGGTTTGAAAGCATTTTCAAAACTTTTTCCCCCTCTTATAAAAATCATGGCATTTTTAGGACATGTTGGCAGGTTCTGAGGATTAATGTAATCGTTTTCATTGAATCTTATAATAATATTCGAATAGTTCTTAATTAATTCATAGTAATTTGAATATGAAATTGATATTCTTTTTAAATTCGAGGGAATTCTCGATTGATTTAATGATTTGAAAATTGTTTCAAAACTTGTCTTTTTTTTTCTCATAAAAATCGTGGCATTTTTAAGACATTTTGACAGGGTCCAGGGAATAATTTAATGGTTTTCACTGAATTTTATGACAATATTAGGACATTTTTCTAATTAATTTATAGTTATTTAAATTTCAAATGTCATTCTTTTTTAATTTGAGGGAATTCTAGATTGATTTGAATGGATTTTATGACAATATTAGAATATTTTTATAATGGATTTATAGTGATACGAATTTCAAATTGTTATACCCTTTGAATTTGATGGAATTCTGGATTGATTTTAATGGTTTGAAAGAAGGTTTAAAACTTGTCTTTTCTCTTATAAAAATCATGGCGTTTTTAGGACATTTTGACAGGTTCCAGGAATTAATTTAATGGTTATTACTGTATTTTATAAAAATATTTGAATATTTTTTTGATTAATTTACAGCGACTTGATCTGACTTTGAATATGAAATTGTTATTCTTTTTGGATTCAAGGAAACTCTCGATTGATTTTAATGGTTTGAAAATTGTTTCAAAACTTGTCTTTTCTCTTATAAAAATCATGGCACTTTTAAGACATTTTGACAGGTTCCAGGGATTATTTTAATGGTGTTCACTTAATTTTATGACAATATTAGAATATTTTTTAAATTAATTTATTGTTATTTGAGTTTAAAATGTCATTCTTTTTTAATTCGGCGGAATTCTCGATTGATTCGAATGGCGTGAAAGAAGTTGCAAAAAAATTTTTTCCTTCTATAAAAATCATGGCGATTTTAGGACTTTTTGACAGGTTCCAGGGATTAGTTTAATGGTGTTTACTGAATTTTATAATAATATTCGAATACTTTGATAATTGATTTATAGTGATATGAATTTCAAATTGTTATTCCTTTTGAATTCGAGGGAATTCTGGATTGATTTTAATGGTTTGAAAGCAGTTCAGGTGCCATTCAGCTTTCGGCACGGTTGTCACGCCTCCGCTTAGGGGTTATTCCTTCGGGACCATCCCTGGACAATCGTCCGCGACTGCTTATTAATTATTATAACCATATTAAGCAGAAACCCTTGTATAAATATATTGTTTAATTGTTTTCACAAAGAAGCCTCTAAACTCTCTAGTCTCTCTTGGATATAAATATGTTTTTTCTTTTGTTTTCACGAAGAAACCTCTAAACACTCTAGTCTCTATCGTATGTATATATATTTTCGTCCCTTTGCCGTCACAGATGGTACTTTCAGAATTTCTAAATTCTATATACTTATAATTTAATTTATTCAAATAATGTGGTCTTCGTCTGTGCAATTTCAAGTTTCACCTTGTGAAGCATTGACGGTCTCCAAGATATCTTTTATTTATTTCGGTTGTGTCATTGCTTTGTCTTCACAAATAAACCTCTAAACTTTATAAATGTTATGTATGCATGTGTGTTTATACAATTTTATAGGGGTATGCATCTATTGTGCGTGACCGAGGTCAACTTTTCCCCGATCTTTTGTCTTTCACTTCGTGTTCAAGTTCGCCTGTGGCTCCTTCCGTTTCTATGGCAACACTTCCCCCATAAAAATCCCTATCTTTCGCTTTGTGTTGGCCGATTTTCTACCGTTTTTCTATTTCCACTCACCTTCTACAGTCTTATTGTTTTGCTCCTTGTATGCTCTTCTGAATTGTCCTTATTCTATTTTTGATCTTCCAAATCTTCCTTTTCGCACTCGCACTCCTCCAGATTCCCCTTCGACGCACGAGTTACCTAGTCATTTGAATTTCTATTTTTTTCAGTTCACCGGTTTTCACTTAACACTTTTCAGTTTTTGCGCAGTTTATTTGCGTGAACTGGTGCCCATGACCTGTAAGAATTGTCGAGAATTCTATGGGCCATGTGCACATAGTGAAACACTTTTATTTATTGCTTCAAAACAAAGTTCATCCTATCACGTAGATTATCACATAGATTGGGCGTCTAGCTCTTCGGTGCTATATATCTTCAAATGCTATATTTGCAAAAGAGTATAATAATATTACAACCAATATAAAGGGTAGCATTTCAAGCCAATTTTGGTCCTCAACATCTGGTATGATGTTACTATTTTTACTGAAAATAACGTTAATCAAATACTTTTATCATATATCGGGCCAGCTTAAGGCCCCAGGGTCACGGTTCAAACGCCTTTTAAAAACAAAACATAATTTTTTACTAGGGCGCCCTCAGTGGGCACGTAATATTTAAATGGTCTTAAGAACGTTACGGTAACATTCGTAGAAAGCTTTATGTAAATATCGTATGCTCAACGTGAAAGTAAGGGAAAAGTGGAATTTTTGCTTCAAAAAGTTCCATAAGTCGTATTTTCAAACCGATGCTAAAGATTTTGCTTCTAAATTGAAGCTAGTTAAATTTCGAAGATGTATGTTGAGGCCGATTAAAAAAGGCCATCAATTTGTCATCTGAGTTGAAAGCTACAAAAAAGGCATACTTTTTTGAGTTTGTGGTACCTATACTTCACTCTATGTTATCATCATTTGGTACAGCAGGAATATAGATTACGATCAGTCGGTAAAGTAGGAATCTGCATTACCTTCGGTAAGCAAAGTCAGTATCTGACATAGATTGTTGCCACAGTCGATGATGTAGGTTTCTACTTGGTTGCTGAGCAGAAAATGCGAGAAAGTCGAACCAGTCTATCCGTGTGAAACCTAAGTAGATAAAAGAGTGACTGGTAATTTACCGGGGGCCAAAAAAGTTTCGTGTCCCTAATATATTATCGCATTAGAATACATCTGCGTTGTTTCGCGGACTCGATGAGCGTGATGGGACATCATCACATGGAACAAATTTGAATGAACATGTTTCGTTCCTAAATTTGGTAAATCTTTCATCCAGTGATGTTAATATATTATTTATTTTTAGTTTTCAAGGTAAAACTGTTATTACGTTGTCTGATTTATAACTACCGTCTATTTTCTCTATAGTTATTGAATATAATATGTTATTTTACTTTTAAACGATAAGCAAACTAAGATACCACATTTACCACATGCGCCAACTCAACTACATCTATTAACACATTCACCACAAAAACCACATCCATCACTACCGCTACATCCACTGCGTTCAACACCATCACAACCACCACATCCTCCATCACATCCACCGCCACCATCACCAGATTTGTTAGAAACTGCGTTACCAACTTTAACAGTTCTATTATTTATAACTTAATTAAGAAAATTTTTTATTCTAATTAATGACATAAGAGTCCGTTGAACCCCCTTGAAAAACAACTTATTTTGTCCCGAAATTACTTTTTGACTTCAGCATGCACAGCGTGTTATATCTGAAATGAATTTGGTCTAGACACAATTTTAATTCAATCGGATGAAATCTTGCAATCCCACATCGAAGGTACAGGTTACACATTGCCGATATATATGCTGGCAGTAAAGCGAGTGTAAGGGAAAATGGGAAACTGAGTGACTGTTTCGATATTGTGCAAGGCGTTAAACAAGGATGCGTTATGTCCTCATGGCTATTTAAACTATTATAAATTTTTGTACGCTTCGATGTAACCAAATCTATGATCAATAAATAATACTTTTAAAAGCAAAAAAAACCGAAACTCACTCTGCCTTTCGACTCGTTCGAGAACGCACGACCGCTTCTCCTCCCTTTGAGTTCCAGTCTAGGGAGAAAGCGTTTAATATATACAGTATTCTTTAATTTACTTCATCATTGACTTCATCTGCCATATATTCTCAATCTGCTCTTTTCAGAGAAAATATATTACGTACGGATTTTTCGTTCTTGAATTTTCAACCAATTCGCTCTCTCTCCCTCTTACACTCTGTATAATAAACGATTCGCCCAGGTAGCTCCAGTAAGTAGTACCTGGGAATCAGTTATTATATTGAAAGATAGTCCCCGTTTCTTCCAAGGGAATATATCTGGGTGGCTTCAACAACTAGTACCTGGGGATTCTTTTGGACGGGACGGCGCTATCAAAAGAGGAAAGCGTGGCGCATGTGGTGCGGACGCCCGTCATCGGGTCGTCAGCAGGAGCTAACGATCGACTCAAATAACGACTGTCAACAGGAGTTGACAGTCTCCAATCTTACTCGTCAACAGGGGTTGACGAGTTCCAACTCCGGTGGTGAGCAGCAGCTCACCAGACCATCCCTTCTTCCGTTTTGCACTTCCTTTCCTTGAATACTTTCTTGCACCTCCCATGGAACGTATTAATTATGTTGATATCAACAACATTTTGTTTTGTTTTTTGGCAATGATAACGTAACAATTTCAATAAACTTGATGGTTACATTGTTGTTTAGTGAAACAATGAGCGCAAACATGCCAAATGTGAAAACATTAAAAACTACAAGTCATAAGCAGATGACAAGCGTTCTTAAATGCACTGAATATATTGAGTGTTCATAATTAGAGCAAGAGGTGATTATAGCGCCATAATTTTGAACAAGGAAACAATATATTATTGCTGAAGGGAAATTATTATAGAGTATGAAGTATATACATGATAATTAAACTAGAATATTATAATGTGATGGAAGCCTGGAAATTTCATATCTTAAATTTAATCAATTTTTATATTTAGTGATGTAGAACTCCGGTTATTTTTAATTTCGGTAAAGGATCTTTAGTGCTTTTGAATATGAGGTTCTTGGTTTTTAAAGGTTTATGAATGACTAACTTTGTATTTCCTAAGTAAATTGTTAATTTTGTTGGAGATACCAGGAACGTAAGGACAAACAGTGAAACCAAAATTATTTTGGATCCTATTGTGTTTAGATTCAATGTTATAAGTCACATGTACCGCTTTCTTTATTAGCTGTTGGACCAATAGTACCGGATATTCATTATTAAACAAAATGTTACTCAACAGATTAAGCTCTAAATTCAAAATAAGAAAGTTTTATTGCACGATCCATTAGTCCATATATCATGCCCTTTTTATATGACCGAGGTTGTTGCATTGTATTCAAAGTTCATGACTTTATATTGCGATTAATCCTCTATTAAATTAATCTTTTTGTTATTGTAATCAGATCTGTTCATGGCAACAGTGGTGTTACCTTTGCGGGGCTAAAATCTAGTTTTTTGTTAAATCTTAAGATATTGTGTTTAAATGATGAAATGTGATCAAAAAATAAATGGGAACATTGTATATGAATTTCATTTTGCTTTTCTTCAGAAAAGTTTCGAATTAAACCCAGGCAATAAAGTCATGAGGAGGGAATTTGCTATTGTTCATGTATGTATTAACAAAATTAGGTCCTAAGGAAAGAACTCTTGCAACATCATCAGGGATGAACTTATCGGATAAATTTTTAAACAAATTGTTGGGAATGATTAATTAGTTTTGGAAATCATGCTTTTGTCTCTTTAACCAATCGAATTTTTTGCATAGTGTGTATTTTAATTTAGAGAAATTCCTATTATATTTATCGTTCTGTAGAATCATAAACTAAGCGAATATATTGAAAGGTAAAAATCTGATGATTGTATCATGTAGAATTCGTAATTGCAAGTTAATATTATGAATTTCATAATGAATATCTTTAATAATAATATTGAACAATCGGATTTTATAACTATCATTAAGCCTTCTTGCTTTTAGATTGTTTAGGTTATTGAAAAAATTTATTGTATTGGAACATTTTAGATTACTTATATGTGGAGATACATTTACATAAATTGGACAAACAGGGGGACAATTAGGACAAATAATGAAAGACCACGATAGAAATGTTCGAAATTATGATATATCCAGGACGTTGGTAAAACATAGCTTAGAGTTTTCACATAATTTTGATCTCCTTATATTTTTTACTTTTATACTAGCTTATTGTTATTTGTATGTACATCACAATTATATTAATTCGGATCTTGTAATATGGCTTGAGAAGGGTCAATAAAATACCGAAATGTTACCTTTATTATTTTAAAATTTGTTCATCTTTATTGGACTTTGTTTCCTTCATTTATTTAAAATGACCATATGAAGCATTACGTTCGGGAAAATTATTAATTGGGTAAAATTGGGAATTTTGCCCAGTTAATAATTCGCGACATTTCAAAATAATAATACCTTTTTCAAGGTATTGATAATTATTCAAGGAATTGAAAGGTGTGAAGTTAATAAAAAGAATAGCTTGAAATTCCGGGGGATATTTTAAATGATGTTTTATTTTAAAAAATTAATTTTGAGAGAATATTTGGAACGATTAAAAAAAAGTAAAAAAATGCTGATGAATAAATAAAAATAGAAAATTTATTCATATAGAATTATTCGAGTAAGTTTAAGAGATATTCGACAGTTTTTTGATGATTGAAAAATGAATTAAAACTTGAAAGGATTTAAAAAATGTATAGATTTTTGAATATTTTAAACAAAGAATTTAGAAGATTTTTGAGCGTTTTAAAATGCTTCAAAAGGATAAAATAATTATTAAGATTTCTAAGAAAATTGAAAATGGTTTTTTGGTCTAAATAATTAATTTCAAGAGAACATTTTGAAAGATTTAAAAGGATTTCCAGAATTTGCAAAGACGAATCTGAACGATTTGAAGGCAATTTGTTTAACTTTGAAGAAATTTTAGATAATTTTAGAAAAATTTTGAATAACTTTAATTAATGATCAGAAGTTTTGTCAAAGTTTTAAAAATAATTTGAATTTTGAACTTATTGCAAAAAAGTTGAAAAAGAATGTGGAGTTTTAAAAATTTCCAATCATTTTGAGGGTTTTGAAAGGTTCAAAGATAATATATTTATTTACAAATATAAAAAATTTCGAGAAAAATTGTATGGTTAAAAAAAATTATAATCGTTTAATTTTTATTGTTTCTGCAATTAAATTTCGGTAAATGATATAATTTTGTGAATTTATTAGTTTGGTAATTTATGCTCCAATTTAAAGAATTGATTATGATAGCGTGAATTTATACTTTTTGAATCAGAAACAGATTACAGAAAATGCATTATTTTTGGCACGTTGGAGAATAGTTTTGATTGCAAACAAATCTGGAATCGAAAAATTTTTGTCTGGCAGAACTGTGGGTGCTGACATATCCTTGTCTTGCTCTTCAAATGATGCATTTAGATGTCTCGTCCTAAGAAATAAAAGGTTTTCACCTTCAGAGTTGAAGTCAGTAACAGCAATGTCCTCACTTAGCCAAACATAAGGGGCCAAACCTCTTAATTTCAGAAATTCTCTAAGATCTGCCCCACGACAATTACCTTCAATCAGGGATATAGCGTCTGCATTTCTTGTTCGACTTACTGTGCTCAAAGATGGTAATAGTAGATTTGCGGCTAAAGTTTCATACAGAATACATCCTCCGATTATAAATAGGTATGTTGAGATCAGTTTTGAAGATTTCTTATATCTAAAGCCACCCGCCTTGTACTCTAACTTTTCTTTGGCGCATCGAGTCAAAATGGACAAAACAGAAGATTTTTTCTTGTCAACTTGAAGATATTCAACTTCCTTTGAACACTCTTCTGCACTTAAATTATTATTACCACAGGAACGCGGAATAATACCTACAATGTCGCCATCTACAGTGTCGCTTTCTTCGATTTCCATTTGAATTCGGGACGATTTTTCGCTTAAACAGTGAAGGCAGTTTATCCGGAAACTACTTTCACCTAATATTCCCCCATGTGATTTTCCATGTTCACGTCATAGTACCCGTAGATAATGCAGGGCGTTGATACTCTTGATATTGTTTATTGATATTGATTGGAACCAATGATTCGTAGCGTAAATTATCATTTATCTCGTCTGTCGGTTGCAAATGGTGCATATTTTCTTGAGGAGCTTCTGCTTCATTCAATAATTGTATCTGTTTTTACGGTTAAACCCCCATAGTACGAAAATGAGTAGAGGTAAGGTGCCGTTTAAAATTCGAGATGACCCACTGCTTTCGTGTAGATCCAGCTGTAGTTCATTTAGTGAGGCTTCTAGCGTTGGAGCAAACAGGACATATAATAGTTGCCACATAGGTTAAATCGCTATCTACAAAATTCTTTGTAGCTGTAATCAAGAGGTTTAGAATTAACAAACTCTACTATTTCCACTAAGAGCAGTTTGTCTCCCACTATAAAAACAAAGTCCTGAGGTTTCTTTTGGAAAATTCCATAATACTGTATCATGTATATTTCTCCTTTTTCCAGAAGATTGGGCATTTCGGTCTTAGCAAAATTTCCTAAGTCCCCAATGATTTCTTAAGAAATTTTACGAAATGATACGGGATTATCCAAACCATTAAATCTTCAGATGAGTTTGATGTGGTTTGGAACGAACGCTTCCACTTCGTTTTGCAGCTTTTCCCAAAAGTGTATTCGATACTCTCCGGCGTTTGAATTGGGATCATTTTGCAACTGTTCTCCAGCAGAACCTCCTTAAATGGTTTTTGCCATAATTACGAATTTTCGATAATTACCTCAATTCGCTTGTATCCTTCCATACCTTGAACAAACAGATTTTCGGAACTTTGAATACAGGCATTAATAATATTAATAATATTTAAGATCAAAATCAAAAAAGTCAATAGGATCCTATTTGAAAAAAGTCGATTTAAAAATAAAAATGAAAAAATTTTTTTTCTAGAATTCGCGAACAAGTGCCAGTTTTTCCACCTGTTTTTGGTGTAAAAAGTGACCGATTTTTGGTCGATGACGTGGCGCATGCGCAGTGCAATTTATTCATTAATTCCAACCGAGCAATTCACGCCTACCCCGAAAGGGAAATGGCTTATTGGTATAATAATAATAAAAAAATGATTAATTTTAGAAAAAAATTATTCTTCAAAGGAAAATAAATTAAGTTTCATAAAATTCATAAGAAGGATAATTGAATACTGCTGAAAATTCTTATGTCATCTCGTATTTCTTTCTGAAGGAGATTCTCGCGTGTTGAATAGAGATTCAGTTTATAAATGTTACAGTATCGTAACAAGGGAATCGCGTGCCCGTAGCTTATTTCCCTGCTAAACAAATTTACACAAATTGGACTTACTCTATTCTCTCTATTGGCCAAACCAATAAAATTTCACATGATTATTAGCGATTTCTATTTTATAAAAAGAAAAACCCTCTTTTTAGATTGAATTTACGATTTTTAATTCTAAATCTATTAGTGACGCAAAAATTGAGGATCCGGATCAAATAACCAACTATAAAACTACTAGCAAAAATAGCATGCTTATTATCGAATCCTTATTAGAGAGCGCATTAGCGTAACTGTGAAGTTAGCTGACGAGCGCAGCTCGGCTCTCACATGCGGAGAACCCCCGTTAGACCAGTGACAAGGGTGCGCGCGCACGCCGGGCACGCTCATTGGTTCGCGGCCCCCACTGTGACGCGGTCGGTCATTCGTGTGAGAGCCGAGCTGCATCCGTCAACTAACTTCACAGTGGCTTTAATATGCTCTCTAATTATTATATATTATACCATTAAGCTTTTTTAATTACCTTTTGAGGTAAGATATGCTTTAATTAAAAATACTATAAAATGTAATTAATAATCATAAATTAAAATAAATATTAAAATAGCTACATCGGCTTTCATACAATTTTAATTTAATTTTAATCAGCTTTCTGTAATCTTTAGGTTTCATTTAAATATAAGATTCTATCCCAGAAGGAATAAGAAGTAGAGAAAAAAATTAATAAGTTATAGTGTGGGATTTCATATCGCAATAAAATTTTCTTGAAATAAATAGTATATAAATAGTCTATCTTGAAGATTTTCAATTAAAGATCCTTCAATTTTTAATATGCATAATTGAAAATGTAGTTTTGACTGCTTTCTTTGGATAGTTAAATTTTGAAGATTTATAATTGAAAACTACAATTTAAAAAATGTAAAAAAAAATCTTAAAATGTTGATGATTTTGAAGATCTAAGGTTAGGGGTTCAATTCTAAAACTACCGAATTGAAGACATTTCGAATGGAAATCATCAAAATTATAGAATTTTTTATTGTATATATTCAACATCAAAAACTCCTCAATTTTAAAAAGATTGAAAATTCAGAATTTTGCGATTTCAATTTTTTTGGCAATTATTTCAATTTTGAAGATTTGCAATATAAAATTATAAAATGGTAACCATTTATAATTGGAAATTCTTCAATTTTACAGATTTGAAGTTGAAAAATAAATTCTAAATCTTCCAAATCGAATAAATTTAGCAATTCAAAGTTCTACAATTTTAAAGGAGTATAATTAGAAATTCTTCAATTTTCACGATTTACAATTTAAAATTCTTCAATTTTGAAGATTTACAATAGTAAATTCTTTAATTTTAAAGCTGTATGAATAAAAATTTAAATAATACGAATGAAAATAAAAATAAATATAAATATATATAAATAAAAATAAAAAATAAAAAAACTATGGTTTTAATTCTAAATCTGCCAAACTGAAAACATTACGGAAGTAAATCATTACAATTACAGAATTAATTATTCAAGATTTTCAAAATAATAAACTCTTCAATTTTAAGAGATTCAAAAATGAAAATTTGTCAATTTTGAAGATTTACAATTTCAAATTATTTGAATTTAAAGATGTATAAATAAAAATTCCTCAATTTTGAATATTTTGGAAATCAAAAGTCAAGTTTTTAATTCTAAATGTTCCAAATTGAATAAATTTCGAATGCTAATTAAAAAAATTACAGAATGTTAAATTTTACGACATAAGATTGTGATAATTTTAAATTGTAAGTTCTCAAAATTAAAAACTTCTCAATTTTAAAGATTTACAATTCAACGTTCTACAATTTTAAAGAGTTACATATGAAATTTATTCAATTTTCACGATTTGCAATTTAAAATTGTTCAATTTTTAAGATTTACAATTGTAAATTCCTTTATTTTGATGATGTATAAATAAAAATTCTTAAATTTTGAACATTTTAGAAATCAAAAGTCAAGTTTTCAATTCCAAATCTTTCAAAATGAAGAAACCTTGGAAGTAAGTCATAAAAATTAGAGAATTTTTAATTGTAAATTTTCAAAAGTGAAAACTCTTTAATTTTAAAGACTTCAAATTCAAAATTCTGCAATTTTCAAGAGTTTCAATTAAAAAGTCTTGAATTTTGAAAATATAGAGTTACAAATTATTCAATTTTCAAGATTTACATTTTAAAAGTAGGTAATTTCAAACATTTTGTTGAGTAGTTTAATTTTTAAGATAAAAAATTTTTCAAATTCAGCGACTTGCAATTTAAAATTCGTTAATTTTAAAGATTTACAATTGAAAACTTTTGAACTTTACAGATTTAACCAAGAAGGACGACTTTCTACACAAAAATATGACTTTTTAACTAAATAGTTTCATTTTTATAAAAGACTTAAATTTTTAACCAAATAATTAAATTTCAAACCGAAAAATATAAATTCTCAACGAAAAAGACCAATTTTCAACCATAAAGATTAATTTTCTACCATAAAAGACGAATTTTCAACAAAAGACATGAATTTTCAAACAAATAGTTGAATTTTTAACTAATAAAGATAAATTTTCAAAAAAAAAAGAAGAATTTTAAACAAAATAGTTAAATTCTTATCCAGAGATGAATTTTCAACTAAAAGGATGAATCTTGAAGCAAAAAATGAAATTTTTAACAAAGTAGTTCAACTTTCAATCAAGAAGTTAAATTTTCAACTAAAAAGTTAATTTTCAACCAAATATTTGAATTATCTACCAAAATATTGGAATTTTAAATACAAAAAGACGATTTTTCAAAAGAAAAGAAAAGAGTTGAATTTTTAAGCTTAAAAAGGCGAATGTTTTAGAAAACGGCTGACTTAATCCCAAAAAGGAAACAAATTTTTTGTTTAAATAGTTGAATTTTCAACGACAAATTTAATTTTAAGAAAAAAGTTGAGTTTTCAACTAAATAGTTGAAGTTTTAACCAAGAAGGACGACTTTCTACACAAAAATATGACTTTTTAACTAAATAGTTTCATTTTTATAAAAGACTTAAATATTTAACAAAATAATTAAATTTCAAACCGAAAAATATAAATTCTCAACGAAAAAGACCAATTTTCAACCATGAAGATTAATTTTCTACCATAAAAGACGAATTTTCAACAAAAGACATGAACTTTCAAACAAATAGTTGAATTTTTAACTAATAAAGATAAATTTTCAACAAAAAAAAAGAAATAATTTTAAACAAAATAGTCGAAGTCTTATCCAGAGATGAATTTTCAACTAAAAGGATGAATCTTGAAGGAAAAAATTGATTTTTTAACAAAGTAGTTCAACTTTCAACCAAGCAGTTAAATTTTCAACAAAAAAGTTAATTTTCAACCAAATAGTGGAATTATCTACCAAAATAGTGGAATTTTAAACCCAAAACGACGATCTTTCAAAAAAGAGTTGAATTTTCAAGATTAAAAGTCGAATGTTTTAGAAAACGGTTGACTTTTAATCCTAAAAAGGAAAGAAATTTAAAAAAAAAATAGTAGAATTTTCAAACAAAAAAGATTTAGTTCCAGCAAAAAAAGTTGAATTTTCAACAACAAATTTAATTTTACGAAACAACTTGAGTTTTCAACTAAATAGTTGGAAGTTTTAACCAAGAAGGACGCCTTTCTACACAAAAATATGACTTTTTAACAAAATAGTTGAATTTTCAATAAAGTAATTAAATTTTCAACCAAAAATAGTTGGATTTTCTTATTTCTAAAGGAATCTGTATTATCATTAGAGAATAACAGAAAATTTTCAACGTCTTTTTCAGACTAGATAGAGTTATGAATTAAAAATCAGTTTTAATTAATTTTTTTCTGAAAAAAAGATCTTCCCCTTTCACTCCGCTGGGATTCGAACCACAGAACTTCTGATTTCCGGTAATGTACTTTTCCCATTAAGCTACTAGAGGCATCGAGAGAAGAAACTTTATTTTTTTGGTTCGAATCCCAGCGGAGTTGAAGGAGATCTTTTTTCAGAAAAAAATTAATTAAAAATGGTTTTATTGCGTTCTATTAATTCGCTACGCATCTAAGCTAAAAAAAGACAACCAAGAAATTTTTTGATAACAGGGGAAAAAAGGAATTATTTAAAAAAGGGGAAAAAGTGTGAAGTCTGTAATCTACACAAAATTCTTATTTCAATATACGGATCGAAAGAGCCTATCCACTGATTCATTATACAAATTTCTACTCAATGTAATGTCACCTCTAATTATTTTATATTTCTCGCTTAATTCAAAGATTTGTTTTTAAAAAGTATTATTTATGCCAGGTTTAATTAAGCTCAGAAAATGCAGGATGGTTGCAGTCATCAGACAGGATTGATCCCACTTTACACAATAATGCGGAACCATCTTTGCGGTTAATAAGAAAAAAAAAAAAAAAAAAAATCAAGTTCAAAGACGAGGCGGGTAATAATTTTTGCACGTCAGCGTGCCTTAATTTTGAGGATAATTAAACGACTCGAGTCACTCCACCTGCCGATCGATAAGAAGCTTTTCGCGCGTCATTTCTTTTTAAAGTGAACGCAGCTTGTCGTTCTTTATTAGCCAAATGACACTAAAGAAGAGGCACTTATCGAATTATTTCACCACTCTAGAAAAATTTAATTTTCAATTAAAATATCGATCACAAAAAAAGAACAAAACAATTTTCGTTTAGTTAATATTTTTTCATAAAATATATAAAATTGAAATCAGTTCAAAAAATTTGGTTTTAACACAAATTAAATTTAATTGATTTACAATTATATCATCAAGGTGACCGCAAAAGTTTATTTTAAAAAATTATTGATTTAATATAATTTATCTGGCAGAATCAATTGAGGACTTGCAAAGAATGTTGAATAAACTTAATACAAGCATGAAGAACATGGGCCTTAAAATTAACAATTTTCTTACCTACTTCATTGAATTTTTAATTGCTGAAAATAAGACTATAAAAAATGTGTCTTTTTTTGTGCACACCGCGAGGACGCGAAGAAAAATTTGTTCTATTTTAGGTTATTCTTCGTCAGAGAAAACAAACGCCGGTCGCCCCCTAAATTGCCGCCCCGATTGAAAACAATTAAGAACATTAGGAATGGAAACATAACCCCTATACACAATAGAAAATAATTGAAATCGATTAACAAATGGTACACCGATTAGGAATGATTGCAAACGATTTAAGTTTTGACAACTGTGAATTGTTCTGAATCGTGTTCAATTGATTATTTCTAGAAGGGAAATTATATGGAAGGATGTGCTCCAAGTTTTTTCACGTCCGGGAAGTGATGAATAAAAAAAATTTCGAATCGAAAAAAAAAAAAATGTCTTAATTCTTTGTGACTCTTCCAGACTTTATTAATGCGGTTAGTATTTATAACGCTAGGTTTCGAAAGCGGACCGCTATCCTCATCAGGCGATTATCTAGTTGTTAGTTACAATTTTGGAGTCGAAGAGGATTAAAAACCTGTAAGATGCGAAGTTATTCAAAATTTAAAAAAAAAATCGAATGTCAGTGTTGGAACTTCATTTGGAGGTTAGGATGAGTTTCAATGACATTATGTGCTTTTGATGTCTAGTTATAGTTTTCTTGAATTTTATATTGTTTTTTATTGTGTAAAGTTAAAGTATTGAAATTAAAAAAACACTAACTATTCATTTTGGTAAATTTAATTTTAAAAATTTGTTGTCAGTGTTGGAAAGTTCTGAGCGCAGGTCGTTTGTATCTGAGCGCAGATCGCTTGTATTTGCGCTCAGGCAACAAATTTTCAAAATTAAACATACCAAAATGAATAGTTACAGTGTTTTTTTTTTAAACTTCAATATCATAACTTTACACAATAAAAAACAATATAAAAATCAAGAAAACCATAACTAGGCATCAAAAACACATAATGCTATTGAAACTCATCCTAACCTCGAAATTAAGTTCCAATACTGACATTCGATTTTTTTTTTTAAATTTCTCTCGGAAAAATATTTTTTAGCATATTAAATATCCAATAAATTAATAAGTTCCGATGAAAAGTGAAGGAAACATTATTTTGATGATTAAATACGAATACACTTTACACAGAGTACCAATAATAATTCTACAAAGTGAACATTGAATTTTTAGCATTGACATATGAAAATATTGTAAACTGCGAAAATAATAAATTTCAATTGAGTTTTATTTTTATTGACATTTATAATGATTATTGAAAATGGAAATTAACGCTTAATTGAACTAAACCATAAAAATGTATATATATTTTTTTAAAGCTAGAAAATAATTTATTTTGTTTGGTTATAAATATTTTGAAATAATTTTCAATTGTATCTTAACATTAATTTTTCAAAATAAAAACATCATTTCAATTTTCTCAGGAATCTTTAGAGAAAAACTTTTGTATGTTCTTGAAACTTTTCGAAACTCTTAAAAAGTTCCTTTTTTCCAAACTCTTAAAATGTTCCTTTTTTTCGAAACATCAAAGATATACATTTTGTTTTCAATTTCTAGAAATTGGTTCAAGTTAAAATATTTTTTAAATGCCGCTAAAAATGAAAAATTTGCTTTTAAACCTTCCAAATTCTTTTTCGACAATTTTCGAAACCTTTCGAAGTATTTTCAATTTTTTTTTCAAAATTAAATATTATTTAAATTTTTCCAGGAATCTTAACATAACTTTTTTATTCTCTTGAAGTCTTTCCAAATTCGTAAAAACCTTTTTTCAAAATCTTCCAATATCAACATTTTGTTTTAATTTTCTTGAAATCGTTCCAGGTTTTAAATTACTTTTGAAATTTTTTCAAAACTTCTCAATATCTTTTTAAATAAGCAGAATTTTTCCTAATTTTTTTTTTTCAAAATTCTGCAAGATTTATTTCAGTATTCCCAAGAATCTTTAAAAGAACACTTTTTTATTCCTTTGAAACCTTTCAAAACTCCTAAAAAGCTTTTTTTTTTCAAATCTTCAAAAATCCACATTTTGTTTTGACATTTCTTGAAATCGTTTCCAGTTTTAAATTATTCTTGAAATTTTTTCAAAATTCTTAAATATCTTTCAAACTGGTTCGAATTTTTCATTAAATTAAAAAAAAATTGCTTCAAGATCTTTCAGATTCTTTTTCGAAAATAAAAAATCATTTAAATTTTGCCAGGAATCTCAAAGTAACTTTTTTATTCTCTCGAAACCTTTCAAAATTCTTAAAACCCTACTTTTTCGAAATTTTCATAATCTACATTTCGTTTAAAATTGTTTGAAAACGTTTTAAATTCTTTGAAATCTTTTCTTAATTACTTTTGAACCTTTTCAAAACTTCTTTATATTTCTTGAATAAACTCGATTTCTTTAAAATTTGGTAATCGTGCAAAAAATCTTCTTTCTTTTTCGAAATTTTAGGAAATCATTCAGTCCTGCAAAACAAAAACAATTTCCCAACAATCTTTCAGATTCTTGAACATAATTTTGGATATCTTTTGGAATATTCTATTAAAATAATTTTTGCTCCATTTATTCACGCGGCCCTGTAATCTAAACTCAGCAATCCGTCGTCGCAGAGGCCTCACCACCAATAGAAACGCTGGAAAGAAGAAGGAGAATGAACACTGAGACTGAATCCCGGCTTGTCGCTGCTGCGCTCGCTCTTATCTGCCTACCACAGCCGTAAAAAGTCGACCAGTGTTATTTTATATACTTTTTCGTGCTTCAATACTTAAGTAGTTCTATTTTTGAAACAGCGAAGGCACACTTTACGACTCCTCATCACAACGAAGTTCGTCAACGACGCTCCGGAATTCAGCGGGCAAGGCCAAATGTTATTTATAAAGTAGGAGGTAACTTCGCTCGACACGTGGCCATCATTATTGGACTTTTAATAATCTTGCATACCTTTGCCACTGTCGAGAAAATTATGTCACACGTGGCCGAGACGCATATTCTCTAAGTCGAGTCTTTTTCTTAATTTTAGAATATATTTCAGTGAAGTGATCATAAACATTATTTTTTGAAACGTCTTCCCAAGTGTGAGTTTTATGTATAGCTAGTGAACTGAGCCTCCAGTCAAGTCTTGCCACAAAATGTTTGATCTCTGAACTGAACTCCGTTGAGCCTACCTGATGATTTTATTCGATTATGTAATGGAGTCCCAAGTTGAGTTTTATCCCAAAACCCAATTTTTGATCATGAGTGATGCCGCTTTCGTGCGTTAACCTGAAAGTGTGCAATTTTATTGAACTGAGCACCCTGTCGAGTTTTGCTCCAAATGTGTGTTAACGTTAAAAAGATGTACCCAATTTTACAGTATTGAAAACTCATAAATCGCGTTCCTCTCAAGCATCACTCAAACAAGAACTTCCCCTTTGCCCCCCTCCCCCTATTTCATGAATAAAATTTATAGAAATTTAGAGCGTCGAGAATTGTGGATACTTTTTTTAGTGTATTATTGATCTATGTTAAGATTTTCAACTTTTTCGGAATGATTTTGTTGGAATAATTTAAGAAACGTTTTGTTGAAGTTTAGTACGGCAACTGAACTATGTTTGGTAAAAAATTTAGCTATTTTGTTAAGCTTTTAATTAATTTGTTGAAAATTCCACTATTTTTGCAAAGCCTTCTTTGTGGTAGGAAATTCTACTCAATATAGAACTCCTTACAAACGTGGAAAGATGCAGAATAAACGTGAAATATGTGTAAAGTCAATTTGGGCTACAGCATGTACGGTCTAAAATAAAGGCGTGGAATTCGAATGAAAAATTGAGATAAACTGATTTTAAATTTAGCTCCTTTATTTTAGGTCGGATGGGCTGTAGGACAAATAATATTTCAGTGAAATGGCAATTCGATGAAGGAAGAATTATGATAAATGGCGATTCGAGTAAATGAATGTTAGATTATGCTCTTATTCGGAACGAAAAGTGGATAGAGCAAAAACCTCGTACCCTCGTATGGAGATAGGATGAAAGGGTTTTCTGCTATAGGGCCATCCATATATTACGTAATCAATTTTTCACCCATTTTTGATCCCCCTCCCGGTGTAATCAACTATAATCATTTTCGTGACCCCCCCCCTTGATGACGTAATCATCTTTAAGACTCATTAGGATACCTGATTTTCTAG
Source organism: Andricus grossulariae (assembly GCA_011634705.1). NCBI lineage: Eukaryota > Metazoa > Arthropoda > Insecta > Hymenoptera > Cynipidae > Andricus > Andricus grossulariae. Next base: position 85,340,210 of record JAABKJ010075445.1, on the reverse strand, counting down.
ACTTTACACAGCTCTTGAAACAAATCGTTCCTTGAAGACATTTTTTCTTAATGTCAATGTGGAACAGATTTTTAAAACGCTCTCACACCTTTACGCACTCTATCAGAGTTTTAAGAAAACTTTTTTTCAATGCGCGCGGAATATTAAGAAAAAAATTAAAGAAAGAAAAGATTGATGAAAATAAGAACTTATACATATGACTGCGTAATCACTCAAACAAATATCCATTCCCCCATGTAATCATTCGTAATCATAAACATGATCCTTCTAACCCCCCCCCCCCCTATGATGATTACGTAATACATGGACGGCCCCTATGAGAAAGGTATGACAGACTGAAGTCCAAGTTGGCTCAAAATGCTGGTACTGATGAAATACAGTGTTGGCGCGGAGGGAGTGTTCGATTTACTTGTGCACCAGCTTTAAAATTTATAAGTGAAATAGTTTATTTTACTGTATTCTACATTACACCAAGCCAAAGGGAAGCGTGGTACGAAAATAGTGACTGCCCGAGTATTAGACGTTGCTTGTGTAAGAACTGTATCTAAGCTCTATGGAAATGTTAGCCCTTAGTCTAATGACGGATCCGCATTTTGGAAATTGAGACAGTGGGGTTTGCAGGGGTTTTTGAGTCAGGACAGGTCAGGTAGGAGAGAAGGGATGGAACATTTGGAAAGTTCGGTCATTTACTCAAGGCTCGACAAGGATAATATGCGTCAAATATGGTTTCAGGAATTGAGCGATGCGGGTCCCAGCTACAATCATAAACTAAATTTTCTAAGTGCTAAAATCCTTCAAATTCTGGAGACAGATGCTCCGACAGGGCTAGTGTTATTGATTGATAGCGATTGCTTTCGTGCCGATCCATGAGTCTTTAGGCGGGAAAGGAGGCTGACATATGCCGTATCTAGATACAGTCCCTTTTTTATTAAAGTATCTAGATACAGTTACAGATATTAGAGAGATATACAAGAAAGGCCGAGTACTATGCGCACTAAATTCTCCACCTACACCACAACGTATCAAAAAGGAACGAATCCATCTACTGATGGTTTGAGAGCTTGCAGCCTTGTGGGGTCTTCTGGTCTTGAATAACAAATGATTGGTATCTCCACGCAGCGGTTGACTAATTCTCAAATAACGCTCTAGGGTACTAGCAATACACAGTTTTGGCTTATCTTTAAACTTAGGCAATAATAAGAGAGGCTAAGTAGCTCCTGGCCGTGAAGTCCTAATCAGATCACTCATTTTAGGTTCAAAACCATTCGAATTTTTAGAAATATTAGTGAGTTTCATTAAAGATAAAGTTTAAACTCTGCGAGCCGTCCTTGACGCTAAAATAATGACAAGTCTGTCCGTCAGTTCGGTCAGTTTTAAATAATTCAACGGATATAATCTCGCAACTGATCCTAAATATGGATTCATATCCCACGTTTTATCATATTTTGGCCTGACTAGCCTGGATCTAAACACTCATTTGAAAAATCTGGATAACACCGGAGCTTTTTGAGATTTGATCACCGTTAACTATCGAAAAAGCCGCTCGACAATTGTTGTGCATTCCATATGAAGCACCTGAATTGAAATGCTGTATTAATCAAACTGATACATTTTTATCCTCTGCCTCGTAAGGACTGCGCTTCATGAATGCGCAGTACTGAACCCATTCTCTTAGTGGTTTACTTCATTGTTTCCACGTATTTTTTTTATATAAAGAAGCGATTAAAAGATCTATAGAGTCCTTTGCAATGTTTTGTTACCTATGAGCCTCCCTGATAACGTGCCGGGAATTAATGTCAAATTTCTGGCTAGCGGATGCTGTTGTAATCTATTGGGTGATAAAAGTAAATTAGGTGAAGGTTTAAAAACCATGGGTTTTTCTACTAACAGTGATTTGAACACCGAAAACCAGGGCTGTGTACGCGTGAAACCTCAGGTTGCTCCAATCTTAGGTAAACGCATCAATGTTAAACGCCTCCAGAACACGATGCCACGAGAAAAATTGCTTACATTTTTCATTGCTTCTGGCTGCAAATAAATCAATCTCAAACCACCCCCATTTCTCGCTAATTCTACCAAACACCTCGTGCGATAATTTACGCTCAATTTGAGTCAGCTGAGAAAACTGAATCCCCCCATGTGATTAACGTACGAGATTGCCGTTGTCTCATCAATTATTAAAAGGATTTCACATCCTTGAAGATCTTTAGCAAAACATTTCAAAGCTAGAAACGCGGCCATGAGCTCCAGATTTATGTGTGAACTACCTTCTGCTTCCCTCCAGAATCCCTGTACTAACTCTCCTTTGCAAATATATCCCCATCCTGACAACGAAGCATCTGAAAAAATGTTTATTTCAAAATTAAAAGTTCTGATTGGATTAAACGCAAGATCGATTTCACTCTCACACCAAAAAAAGTCATCCTGCAGTGCCTCTGGCTGCTCAGTGTATAAACAGTCGTATTCCACAGCTAGGCAACACGATGTAATGCTACTAAAAAATTGTGTCGATTCACGAATTTTACATGTCTTTCTTATTTTGAACCTTCGAATCCGCGTTAATTTTTTTTCTCGTTTTTTATCTGGAAGTTCGCATTTGAGATCTATAGAGTTTTAGATAAACCCCAAGAATTTATATCTATTATTAGGACACTCTTTTCACGATTTATCACGAGACCCAAAGATTCTAACAAACTTAAACTTTACAATAAATTGTTACGTTACGTCTCAAAATTAGGCCCTAAACATAACCAATCTTTCAAATATAGTACTGAAATCCAGCCCCGCTCTCTTAACTAGCGAGCTACTGGCTTTATAACCTTTGTGAGCACGAAGGGTGCCGTACACAAACCAAATGGAAGACACAAAAACTCGTGAGGCTGCCCTCTCCATCGAAACCTGAGGTATTTCGTGCTTTCAGGATGAACGCTGATCAAAAAGTACGCATTCTGTAAATCCAGTTTAGCCATGACCATTTCACTGTATAAGAGCTTCGTCGCTGTACGAATATATTCTAACTTGAAATGTTCTGTTGACATGTACTTGTTCAATTTTTATTAACTTAAGGACAAATCTTAATCACTCGTTTGGCCAGTCAACCAAAAAAAATGACGACACAAACTTATTTTTACATAGTGAACATGGCCTAACTGCCCCTCAATATACCAAAATTACCAATAGCCTCTTTAAAATCATTAACTTCTTTAGACCCAACTGGCATCTCCGGCGGCAGGTAAGACTGACGCGGTTTACTTGGAAGAATCAACTTATATTCTCTACCGGCATCTAAACAAATCTATCCCACTTAATATCGTACCAAAAGCTGAAAAACATTTTGAGTCGCCCCGCTACCTTCCTTACCTCTAGGACTTTCGTGGAATGTTCTGCGATGTCTCCCGATAACAAGTGTGACCTAGGTTTCTCTGAGGACCCTGCGATCAGTCCGAATGTGCTATCGATGGGAGATATTGGTTCCGCTGAAAATTCCGGGGTTTGCCAGTCTGTGATTGACCCTAACTTCTCACAGGCGGGCCCCGCCAGTTTCCCGCCGCAGTCATACGTGGCTGCGCATTTGATCAGAAAATCTTGTTGTAAAATTGTTGATCTTAATTTTTTACTAATTAAGTAAAATTCTTTGATATTTTTTACAGGTCCTCCCATCACATTAATCTCTTTACCCCAATTTCTGTCTATTTCAATAAAGACCATTTTTCTCACAAAAAACAATCAATTTAACAATTGAAAGATATATAATCCTTTTATATTCTTTAACAAAAATTTTTGAACTCTCTGTATTTGTCTTCTTTTGTAAAGTCCAAGCTATACGTTTTAGTTTTTCTCCTTTGTACACTTGGGAAACCACTATTAAAAACATGTAACGATTGTTCAATTCACAATGTAAGAATTATATTTTTTTGCTGCGAAAGGAGTCTGGGATTCTCTTAAAATAAATTTTAGTGGAAGACATTTGCATTTACAACCAAATAGTTGAAGCTTCAAGGAAAAGAGAAAAATTTTCAACATTGTCCAATTTGTAACCAAACAGTTCAATTCTCAAACTACAATAATGAATTTTCAACCAAATGGTCAAATTTTCAAATGGAAAAGAATAAACTTCAACCACAAACAGTTGCATTTTCAAGAAAATAGTTTCATCTTCAAGCCAAAAAGACGAGCTTTTTAGAAGGTAATTGCATTTTTAACCAAGATCTTTTCCACACGAAAAAAATTAATTTCCAATCAAGGGGAACTAATTTTCAACAAAACAGTTGAGTATTTAAAAAAATATGACTTATAAAAAAATAGTTGAATTTTCAATCAACTGTTTGAAATTAAAAAAATTAATTATTAACCAAACAGTTGCATTTAAAACCAAAATAGGTAAACTTTCAAGCATAAGGAACGGATTTTCAAGAAAATAGTGGAATTTTCAAGCTACAAAGATGAATTTTCAATCAATTGATCGAACTAATAAACAAAAAAGATTATATGTCTACCAAAAACAGTAGCGTTTTGAACCAAATAGTTGAATTTTTAAGCCCAAAAAACGAATTGTACAAAAGACAGTTGAATTTTCAATCCAAAAGGACGAATTTTTCATCAAAAAAGTTAAATTTTCATCTGAAAAAGATATCTTTTTGACAATATAGTTGAATTTTTAACAAAATAATTAAACTTTCACCAAAATAGTTAAATTTCCAAGCCGAAAAGACGAAGTTGTTAGAAGACAGTTGAATTTCCAAGCCAGGAGAACGAATTTTCATCAAAAAAGTTTAATTTTCGATTAAAAAAGATGTATTTTTAACAATATAGTTGATTTATTAACAAAGTAATTGTACTTTCACCATAGTAGATAAATTTTCAACCAAAATACTTAAATTCATAACAAAATAGTTGAATTTTAAACTAAAATTATGAATCTTGATTAAAAAAATTAATCTTTAACAACGAAATTTAACTTTCACCCAAGTAGTTGAATTTTCAATAAAAAAAATTTATTTTCAACAAAAAATATAGTAGTTGATATTTCAACCAAAAACTAAGCATCTAGTAGAATTTTCTACAAAAATAATAGAACTTTCTACCCATAAAGACAATTCGTAAAAAAAACAGTTGAATCTGTAAGCCCAAAAACGAAATTTCTACAAGAAGGTTGAATTTTTGACTTAAAAATATGAATTATCAACAAAAATGTTAATTTTCAATCAAATAAATAAATTTGAAACTAAAAACGATCAATTTTGAATCAGAAAGAAATAGTAAAATTTGCAGTTCAAGAAACTCATTTTCACAAAAGAAATGAATTTTAAACAAAATAGTCTAATTTTTAATCAAGAAAATTAATTTTGTACAAAAAAAGACGAGTTCACTATAAAATACATACATTTTGAACCAAATATTTGAATTTTTAACTAAAAACCATCCATTTACAATAAAAAATGAAATGATCCAATTTTTAGTTGGAAAACTATTGCAAAAAACAAATTTTTAGTAAAGTAGTTAAATCCTAAACCAATAAAATGATTTTTTAACAAAGTGGTTCCACTTTCAACCAAGTAGTTCAATGTTCAACAAAAAAAGACGAATTGTCAATGAAAACTTGCATTTTCAACTAAAAATTATAAATCTTCAGCCAAAAATAAATTACTTAAATCTTCAGTTAAGAAAATTAATTTTTAACTAAAAAGAAAACGATTTTTCAACAAAATCGTAAAATCTTCAACAAAATTTTCTTATTGATTTCTTTTAATTTAGTTCGCATCTAAGCGAAAAAATGAGAAAAAAGGAAAGTTTCTCAAAAACAGAAGAAAAAATCTGCCCGCCGCGTGGGCACATTCTCATCGCGCGCTTCACGCGCGGCTCGCTTCGCTCGAAAGATTGAGCGCGCCTAGGGCGCGCGACTGTTGGTCCTCGCGCTTCGCGCTCGACAATATATTTATCTCGCGCTTCGCGCTCGATGATGTGTTACCTCGCGCTACGCGCTCGGTCTTTGCATTCCCCCCACATTTGCGCCCAGACCTTTCAAAATTAAAGGCCAAATCATCAACAACTGTAATTTGGTGATTGTGACTTCTCTTTCGTTAAAGCTCCTCTGGCTTTAACGAACACATTCTCATCACGTATCTCGTGCTTCGCACTCGATTTTTTCCAAAACCTGAAGACATAAAAAGTTCCATTTTTACCCAAGAAATACAGCAAAAATCGCTGTTTTTGTCATTTTTACGTCCACTTTTGCATTTTGCTGAAAAATATGAGCCAACTGGGTTATTTGGACCCCGGATTCGGATTCAACGACCCCAAAAACATATAGATATGCGGTGTAGTCCGCCGGGCAGACCACTTTTTTTTGTGTGCCGGTGTAATCAACCCGCTTTTGCTCCGACTCTTTTTTTAGTCCGCTTTTGCTAGCAGCCCCTTATATGACATAGGACATAGATCACTTAGGCGGAATTTTATTGTTGTTGATATAATGCTGTTTCTGACAAGGCTTCAATTCTAAGAACTTAAAATAAAAAATTCTTAAATTTGAAAGAAAGGGAACTTTTATTGTCTCTTATTTGAAGATTTTATCAATTTCTATGGCTTTAGATTCTGCTTGATTACGGATCGAAATTTCAGCCCTATTTAAGCCCTGCATAATTCCATATAGAAACTACTTAAGCCCTGCCAAACCCGCATTGTCCTCTTTTGAATCCCGTCGGACCTACTTTAACCCTATTTAGAACCTTCTAAAATTCTCCTACTCATATTTTCATGACCTACAAGACCTCAAAATTCTCTGTGAATTTAAGGAATTTAAATAAGACTTCTTGATGTCCTGTGTAACCTTTGAGGCCCTCTTTCTCTTCTCTTAGGACCTATGTTATTATTCTGTATGTATATGTGATTCAATTTTAGTTATTACATTTTTTAATACACAGTAAAAATACTTATGGATATTAAGGCAAAGTAATTCTATTTTTTGACGTTAATAACATAGTTTCTGAAAGATATTAATGAATATTATTTTCTCTCCTTTCATTGGTCGAAATTAAAAACCTTAATATTTTATATAAGAAAAAAATGTATGTTGTTGAGAGAGAAGCAATTTTTTTCTTTAGATCGGAAAAATAAGAAATGCGTTGTGCAAAAGTAATAATGTCACTTGTCGTTATACACTTCACCATTTAGTTTTCCTTTAAAGTTACAGAAAATTATGAAACAATAAACACTTGTGAACAATTAATTCGTTTTTTGATTCATTCTTGACTGAAATATTTTTAATATGCGTTGAAAAAAAATGAAAATGGCTAACCGTTTGTAACTTTCGTACACCAAGTTAAGGGAAACGATTATACCTTGTTGCAGGGTAACTTACACACTACTAACTTTAAAAATTTTAACTAAATAATATTTAATTAATTATTAATTATTTTAATGCTTCGGACTCTGCTCTACGGATAGGCGGTCTCAAAACGACAAAACTGGTTCTAAACTCTGGAACTCAAGTCGGAGCCAAAAGTAGGGGCTCCCCACTTCTTTTGATTGCAACTCACTCAACGAAATATCTGAATTCTTTAATGAAAAGAGTCTGAAAGCTTGAAGTTTTCCAAATTAATTCAACGATATGATCACTCCATGCCTAAAAATTTGTTGTTAATAGTTACATGTCCAATACTCCCAAAAAACAGAGTTTCTCGGCCTCCTTTTTCAAGCGTCGACTTTCAATTGTTCACAGAATGAGGTCGACGTTAGAAAAAATCTGAAAAAAATCCCAGATATTCTTTCAACATTATATAATGCAAGACATTTTTCAAAATTCTGAAATTTTCAATAATTTACTTTTTACGGGGATCTATTTACAAATACTATATATTGAGGACAAATGAAGATAGAAACCCGCGTAATGACTCAAAATGCGCATTTTTGTGATGCGAGTACAGTCTGATAATTAAATTTATGATGCAATAATTCTTACGCAAGAAGTATCATTTTGAATATTTCTGACTCTAATCAGTGTTGGCGCGTGGGAGGCACAGCAGGGCTACTTTTCCAATTGAGTGCATGACTTAAGACGAAGAAAATAATGTAAATGTATATTGTCTGCAGGCGATAATTTCGAAGTTCTGAAAAATACGAAATTTTGGAAATTAGGACTATCCAAACATTTCCGGTAATTTATTGTAATTGACGGTAAATTATGGTAATTAATCAGTCATTCATGGTAACTTATTGTTTCAAGTTGGTCCCATCTGACAAACAATCTGTCAACACGATCAACTGATCGCTTGACAATTTTAATTTTTCACCTCTGACGTCAGTTCTTACTCCCTAGGGACTAAAAAGTAGAGCTTTAGCCCCGTTTCACAGGCATTGAAAATAACTGAAAGCATGCATGTGTTATAAAAATTATAATATATTAATGAAACTTCGTTAAACAATATGGTATCCTAAATAATATACTATAAAAAAATAATCAACATTTTTGGCCAGATTTCCACTTAATGAGGATTATCTACTGTGAATCACTATCTACTGTAGGACGGCTTCCCCTACTCATTTTTAAGTGAAAGTTTTCACTTTCCAATTAACTAAATATTCGTTGATTTTTTAAATTAAACCTTGCTCCTCTATTTAGTATCGCAATTCAAATTAAGGCTCGTTATTTAAAAAATAAGGCCGCTACAAACTGCCAATTTCAAAAATCCCTAACTTTTTTCAACTTTTCCCTGGTAAATTTTTTGGTTTCCCCTGACGTGATAAGTTTTTTATATATATATATATATATATATATATATATGTGTGTCTATTAAAAATAGTTGAAAATATGTTTGAGAATTAATTTCAATGTTTCTTAGACTATACGTTTTTTAAAGCGGATAATTTTTGATTATAAAACTCAATGTTTTTTTTCTAATTTCAGCAATATCTTCTGATATTATAATTATTATAAGATGTTTCACGAACATTGATGGAAGAAAAATTCATTTTTTAGACCTCTTAGAAATGAAAGAGATGCAAAAATTATCATGAATTGAAATCCAAATGTTTTCTCAATTTGTATTTGCAGACTGTTCTCAGGGAAACTGCAATTTGAGGATAATATGCTCATAGCATCATTCATTTATATCTATTCAAAATCATTATTATAACTTACGATCCTCTTAATACAATTTTCATCATCTTAAAAGAAGTATATTTTTTTAATTTGGTAAAAGTTTTGATATTATTGTAGATCATATATCTTTTTTAATTTTTATCGAACTTAAAGATATTACGAAAATGATTTGTAAGCCTCTATATTTTCTAGAAGAATCGTAGGAAACAATTTCTGAAATATGAATATGGAAAATGGAATTCAATAATTTATGAATTAAAAATGCTGTAAAGAAAAGTGTTTTTGAGAAACACTTGCAAATAGGTTTGAGTATTTATTTAAATAAACTTACGATAATTTTTCAAATTGTCTCACCCAAAGTTCAGATCCGACGTCAACAAAGAAATAAACTTCTTATTCGTACATTCTTTTATACCGCGAAAAGTAAGTGATACTTTGAGATAGGCTTTTTCATCCCCTTCACTAATAATATATAACCATGAATAACGTATTGTCGAAAAACTACATTTGTAGTTTGTTTTGTTATAAATTTGTAGTTTTTGTACTTCTAATTTGGGCTTTTTGACTATGTCTACGGTGCAAAGATAATCAAATATTTTTCAATGAAACTTTAGAGTAAAGTTTTCAATTCCCAAAGGAGGCTTTCTTTCTCATCATAATTAACGAAAAATGTAACATACAGTTGATATTTTGACTAGAAGGATTTGAATTTTCAATCAGAAGGGGTTGAGTTCAGTCAAGAAAGACAAATCTTCAACAAAATAGCTGTATCCTCAAACGAAAAAGATTCGTTTTTAACTAGTTCCTTTTTTCACCAAAAAAGATAACATTTTTTCTAAAAGAGACCAATTTTCTACCTGACACTTAATTTTTTCAAAACAAAAATTTGAATTTTCGACAGAGTAGTGGAATCCTTAAACCAAGCAGATTAGCTTTTAACGAAAAAGATGAATTCTTAATATAAAAGATTAAGTTTCTACCGAAAAACACAAATTTTCAAAAGAATACAAAAATTAAAACGAAAAATCGAGCAAAAGGGAAAAGTTCTTGAAAATCAGAGCAAAAAAGATATTCCTTCAGAACGAGAAAAGACGGGAATATGAAATTGATTTTTACGCTTATTAATCTATTATTGAACTGTTTCATTGCAGGGACTTTTTTAACAGAATTCGCAAACTTTTTTGAAAGTTATCATCAAGGAACGCATTAAACGTTATCTAAGTTCGTAACGTTACTTCCGCTGGTGCACTCCCCCCCCCCACCCCTGGAAAACAAAAAGAAAATTTTGTTTTCAAGTTCTAACTTTTTTTAAATAAGTAACTAATGTTAATTTTCGTTAATATAATTATTGTTTGCCAGGAAATAAAACTGATGGAACCATAGGTTGACAAATTTTTTTTCAACCTAATTAGACCAAAAATATTACCCCTTGACTTCAAAAACTGCCCTTTATAGTGGTTAAAATATTATATTTTGAATCTTGATGATTTCAGACGCCGTTCTTTGGATTTGCTGGTACTAAAATGACTTAACGAGATTATTGAATGAATATAATATTTAACCCTCTATGAAGGGTAGCTTTTAACGCTCAGGGGTAGTATTCGCAGTCAAATCGGGTGAATTTTTTTCCTGAACGTATGGTACCATTAGTTGTATACTCTGGAAAACTTTATTATTATTTTTCTTTCAAACTTCTTCTCGGGTTAAAAATAACCCGGCTTTCCATCATAGCAACGAACTAAGTCAAGTGACTGATGAGATAATAATATAATTAGTTGAATTGATACGATGTATGGAATCATTTTCAATGATGTTTTAGGTACAAAATTAGGAGCACGGTGGAGTTCGCAGGTCGTCTTTTACCCCTGTTATGGTTACACAGCGGCCGTGAGTGTCGGAGGTGACAACAGTCGCCTCTGGATGCTTTCTTAGAGGTACCATGTATCACTCTATGGGTTTTCGCTCGCCTGCTTTCTGATGGTCCACAAAATTTCTTACAAAGTGACAGGTGTTTAATAAAACTGCCTTCTGAGCTGCTGCCAGTACCCTACTGACTCCTACATGTTCAAGATGTTTAGTGCATCTTGCGTGCTCATTGTCTGTAGCCGAAATCACAATAGGGTGAATAGATGCATGTGCTCGATGGATTCGTTGGTATCTCCTTATAATCGGCACCGGTCAACCACGTCTTGTTATAGCACGTGTTTGCGATAATTTCTGGTGCTGATAACCCTGTCCTGTAGTCCAGTTGTTCTAGTGAGATTCTGACTACTGCCCTAATTGAAATGGGGACAAATGGGGCGGTTTCTACATGGGATCTCTTCAGTATTCTCAAGTTAAGCCATTTAATTTAGCAATACGTAACTAGTTATTACAGTCCAAAGTGTGTCCATTTTTACCCCTCAGTGTGGGGTTAAGTCATCCACTTTCAATAAAAAGGCAAAAATAGCTTTCCAATAATATCAAGTAGCAAAATACCATAAATTAAAAGCCTATACCGTTATTTTAGAGTGAATTGAAAAAATATCATGAGTAACAACATAGACATGCGTAAAAAGATACATAACATACATAAAAAGGACACAAAATTAAAAAATAATCCTGGCGATATTAGGAAACATTTTCGTGAATAGCATTTTGCAACTACTCATCAGAGTATTTAATTAGATGGGACGATCTAATTTGGGTATTAATTTGATGTGTCCACTGGTACTGAATACGTATTGATATTTTTGTACAAATAGCCCCTTTTCCAGCTCCCCATATTCGTACCGAAAAAATCTGGCTATTTGTACCGAAATTTCGGTACACGTAGCCACGGCCATTATAATTTCTCACCGTGTCCCTCCTTCTCTTACAAATTCGAAACTTTTTATAAAAATCATTCGACAGAGCTTACTGCTTCCAATTTTAGATAATTTTGTTAAGACGATGTACAATATGACAGGTTGCATAAATATCCAAAAAAATTTCACAAAAAGTTGCGCAAGTGTTCTTACTCGACTTATCACAAATACAAAAAATTACATAGAAAAAATTTTTTATCTTGTAAACGCTTTTCCTACTGTATAAATTAATACATTTAAATCAAATAGATTATAATTATTAAATAAATATTCATATTCTGAAAACTTTAAACAATTTTCTTCTATACATATATTTAATCATTTTTATCTGAGCGTTCAGCACTTTTCGAGAATATTTTCAATTTTTGAATATTCTATAGCCTAATATAGAATTATGGAGAGTATTTGAATTTTTTATACAATTCTATAATGTTTAGGAATAGCCTGAAATGTTCTATGGAGTCTCGTAGGATTTTCTTGAATATGCTTCTTTTTCGAAAATTCTCTGTAAATTCCTGAATGTTCTAGACTGTTCTGGAATAGAATATTCTACAATCTTTTTTTCTTGAATATTCGGCAATACATTGAAATATTCTGGAACTGTAAAAAATGGTTTAGAATTGTATTGAAGATTCTTTATTTCTAAAATTTGATACAAAATCTGGAGTGTTCTAGAACAAAGGATTTAAATTTCCGTCTGTTTAGTTATATACTTTTTGGAACATATTTAAATATTCTTCAATATTATATAATATCCTTGAAAGCTCTTTACTATTCTGGAATTTTTTAATTTTAAATATTTAGGAATTTATTTATTTGGGAATGTTATAGAATATTGCGGAATATTTTAGTTAAATCAAGACTTTTCTGGAATATTATGAAAAAATTTCAGTCTTCTAAAACGTTCTTCTGGAATGTTTTGTGATTTTCTATACAAGTCTAGAATGTTTTAGAGGTTTCTAGATTATTCTGTTCGGTTCTGGTATTTTCTTTTATTTTCTTTAACTCCTACAAGTCTGGGCAAATTCTGGACTTTTCTACAATATTCTGAAATATTTTGAAACTTTCTAAATTATTTTGGAATTTTGAAATGTTTGAAAAATTTCTAGATAATTCTGAATCGTCTTCGAAATTCTTTCATTCCTCAAATTCTCTCAATTCTGAAATTTTCTTGGTAATTGCATTCTAAAATATTACAGAATGCTCTAGTCTTTTCTATAACAATTTAAAATGTTTTTTGATCTTCCAGAATGTTCTAGATTGTTGGTGAAAATTTGGCTCTGTAGGGTTCAGTGAAAATGAATAGATTTTAATTTTAACTGATTACGGTGTTTCAACACACGCGATGATAACCCTCACCAAACTTTTTTTTTAAACATATATTTGGTTAATTATTTTTTTGATCGAATTGGTATATAATTATTTGATGTGATATAATTTGCATTTTTATAATAATAATATAACAATATTAATATGGATGAAAATACAAACTTTAGCAATACTTTGCAAAGTCTATTCCCGGGTAGAAACTGCCTCTTCGTGCCTAAACTAAATATTGGCTCTTACGAGGCCGCAGTCAGATTTTCTATCTAGAAAAATCTCGGCTTTCCCTCGGCTGGCCCTCGACAGGTAATTGTCGTGTGCTACTTGTCTTAAATTATTAATATACATACTCTTTGCACCATATTTTTTAATCAAACGCGATAAGAGAATTTATTCATAAAGATATATTTTGAAAACAATTTCTATCAAATAATTGTTTTCTCGTGGGGGCTTACGAGGCCGCAGCCAGATTTTCTAGCTAGAAAAATCTAGGCTTTCCCTCGACTGGCCCTCGACAGGTAATTATCGTATGCTACTTGTCTTAAATTATGTATATACTTACTTTTTGCACCATATTTTTGAATTAAACGCGATAAGAGACTTTATTCATAAAGATATATTTTAAAAACAATTTCTTTCAAATAATTGTTTTCTCGTGGGGAACGAGGAAGATTTTCGAGTCTCAAAATACGAATGTTTCCCCCAAATTTGTATTCTGAAACTCGAAAAACCCCCTCGTACTGATTATGATGGAAATATACCAATTTACCAATTTGATAAAATGTTCGAAATTTTAGTCAAATTTTAAATATTTTACCTTAAATTTGTGTTCTGTACTTCGAAAAACGCCCTCGTACTTACCTTTGTGGAAAGTTAACTATTATCAAATTAAAAGGAATTGTTTTCCAATTCATTAATGAATTACCTATTAACTGCTTCAATAAGGTTTTTAACATTTAAGTCGCTTTTTTGAATTCTTCAATTTCGACGCCAAATTCCTTCTCTGTACCCCGAAACCCCCCCTCGTACTGACTTTCATAGAAATCTATCAAATTCATAAAATTTTCAAAAATTCAATAAAATTTTGAAATTTTTGCTCCAAATTCGTGTTCTGTACCACGAGAACCTCCCTGATACTGAGTTTCATAGAAAGCGACCAAATTTATACAATTTTCAAAATTTGAATAAATTTTAAGAATTTTGATACCAAGTTGGTGTTATTTATCACAAAAACCTCCCTTGTATTAAGTTTCATGGAAATCAACCAAATTATAAAAGTTCCTAAATTTGAGTAAAATTTTTGTACTTTTGAATTTTGACACCAAATTTCTGTTCTGATCTCCGAATACCCCCTTCTTACTAAGTTTCATAGAAATTGAGTAGAGTTTTGGATTTTTGACCCTAAATTTGTCTTCTGTGTTTGTGTTCTAATCCCAGAAAACCCAGCCTTGTACTGAGTTTCACAGAAATGTACCAAAATAAAATTTTTTTAAATTTAAGTAAATTTTCTGATTTTTAAATTTTGAACTCATGATTGTATTGGAGAAATGTTAAATCAATTAATTCATGCAGTAATTCTAAAGTAATTTAACATTGCATTGCTTGTCTGAGTGTAGTAGAGTTTACGCATATAGCGTGGTCCAGAACCAAAGCGGATTTATTTTGCTTTCGTTTCAGCTTGCGTTTTGGCCTCGGAACGTTCGGTAACTATAAGTACCCTTAAAATTACTGCGCAGCCTTAAGTGTTGTTCCATGGTCCTCTACTGCGCATCCGTAAGTGCCATGGAACTACACTGCGCAGATTTTAGCAACATGTTACTGTCCTGCGCATCAATAAGTAACATCAAACCTTGCTGCTCATGCATAAGTGCCGTGTTACGGTACTGCGCAGCCGTATTTTCCATCTAATGCTACTGCGTAGTTGTAATTTCATTTTAACTTTTCTGAGCAGCCATATGTGCCATTGAACTCTGATGCGCAGCCGAAAATTTCATGTAACTATACTGCGCATCCGTAAGTGCCATGTAACTGCACTGCGCAATACCTCCAACTAAACTGCTCTTTTCTCCCTCTCAAATAGCCTTTATTAATCTCCCAAATATAATTAAAGGAACTTTTTAGGTTGGATTCAATATTAAAGGGTTCCATAAGTGTTCGGGTCCGGGTTCGTACTCGGACTCTTAAGAAATTAAAGTGTCCAGTCCGGACCCGAATCCGTAGGGAATCTTTTAAGCTCGGGTTCAATCTAAATGGTTCCGACCCCTGGTTGGTACTATTTTGGCAATATACCTACATCAGGGCTGGGATTCCGATGCCCTCTAATCTAGTTGATCGAATCTCTCTTTCTATCTCATGAAATTAGACTGAGATGTTTGATAGCTTTAAAAACGATCGACTGCAACAATCTCTTTCAATCTTATGTGTCAGAAAGAGAGATGTGACTCTCGATAATCGAGAAGTCAGGAGTTCTTTATCACCAAATAGTGTCCCTCTCGTTCTGACACATCAGATAAAAAGAGATAGTTGCAGTCGATCGTTGTCAAAACTATCGAACATCTCGGTTTAATTCCATGCGATAGGAGAGATTCGATGAAATAGATTAGAGGGAATTTTTGAATTTCGTCAATTGTATAATTTCGGGACTTTTTTTATTTTAGAATTTTCGAATTCGGGATTTTCAAATTTCGGCAATTTTATAATTTTGGGAATTTGGTAATTAAATATATTTAATTTTTAATCATTAATAATAAATTAAAAATTGAATTTTTTACTTTTTCAAAAAAGCGCACGAGCGCGCCTTATGCATCGCATGCGCAGTAGTGCAGAGGGCCCGCGTTGGGATCACTGCAGCAGTGGGACTCCGATGCTGTTTCGATGTCGAAAATCGAACGAGCATCTCTTTCTATCTCCACGTTTTCTTCGCGTATATTACCACGTATATTACCTCTCTAGTTTTCTACGTGATTTCGCGTATATTACGTCCTAATGGAAACTTTCAGTGCGCATGCGTCAATATCGAAAAATACCTCACATAACCTATTTTTCTTGTCGTGAGTCGTAGTCACCGTGTTCGCGTTTCAAATTTTCATTGCAGTAAATTGTAAAAAGATATATCGAGGGGGTAGGCCTAAAGGAAAAATGTGGGATCAATTATCCTACAAACTCATAAATCTCGTCACAGAAAAGACACTTTGCGAAAGATTTCTGTCCTTCTTTCTTCCGCTCAAAAAACATATCCTTCCATGGGATTACTGATTGAAAGGGCACAAAGTCTCATTTACTTCAAGAAGCACTTCACCCAGTGTTTTTACTCCCTTATCGCCAATACCAAATAAATAAAACACTACATTTTTATTAATGTCAATGCTATATTTATTTTGTTTAATAATATTTAATTCTGCCCCTGTATCTGCTATCAATTTTCCTTTTAAGTTCCCCTCATTTCCACTGTAAATTTTAACGCTAGGCGATTCCCTCTTGCGATTTGCATGATATTTTTGAATCACGCAGCGCAAGCATGCTACAATTGAGGAAAGCTCGTTGTCGCACCACTCCAGCTCGAAAGTGTAGTGCAAACCTCTGACACACTTGTTGTATCGTGTTTTAGAGACTGCAGGCTTGCTTCTCCTCAACCACTTAAAGGAGCCTTTCAGGTATTCTTTCGACATCGTACAGTATTCTTCTCTCTCTCTCTCTCATTCCGGAGGAAATTTGTTTACAATTTATTATTATTAAAACTAGGATGCTTGTTCAACCTATTGGAAAATAGGTGCATGGTTCTGTTATCGACTTCTGATTTACAACAGATTTTTTAGGACGATTTCTTGAAATGTGACCATGTTTGTAGCAGCTATAGCACTTCCTAACTAATTGTTTCCAATTCTTTGCTTGACCCTGTAATCTTTATTGGTGATCCTTCTCTTTTTTCCTTCCTCATTTCATAAAAATTTACTTCTTTGTTTAAATTCACCCGTGTAGTGCACGAATCGCAATTCAGTGCCTTATTACCAAAACCCTGCTGGAGCGGAGGATCCCTACAGGATCGACGAGCTGCATACGTAACATAAGCAAGGAGATATCAATTGATGACAAGCTCTAAGGTTAAAAATATTGCAATAAATTTCTTGACATATTTTATCTATCAGTGATAAATCAGCATCAA
Organism: Andricus grossulariae; assembly: GCA_011634705.1. Lineage (NCBI taxonomy): Eukaryota > Metazoa > Arthropoda > Insecta > Hymenoptera > Cynipidae > Andricus > Andricus grossulariae. The sequence continues at coordinate 85,322,782 of JAABKJ010075445.1, read as the reverse complement.
TAGTTTATACTTATTCATTATTATTATTCAATATTAAATATTTTTTACATTTTTCACATAATTTCTCATTTATTATTTACCTTATTATCATTATCATCGTAGTCAACGAATTACAGCCTAAAAGATTATCGCCTGTTTCTCATGTACAAAGATTTCGAATATTTTGCATTGTATTACTATCTAATTTTCAAGACTTTTTGATTAGTTCGATATGGAATACTCAAAGGTAAATTCAGCTGTATTTCAAATTGATCGATTTTGAAAAGTTAGATATTCATGATGCGAATTTTTAATATCATGATTTTTTGTAAGATGATAATAGTTTCACTTACTATTCACATGATAAACGGATTTCAATTAAAAGTATACTTATTGTCAATCGTTATAATTGATACTTAAGTATTTTGTGATATCCAGGTGTAATACCCGAGACGATTATCTATTGATCTAACTTGTAACAAAATCTATTAAAAAAGTTAACCATATTCATTGAACAAATTGTGTGATATTGTTTTTTGTGACAATACATTATTGAATATACAGACTCGAATTTAGTACGAAAATGTTTATTTATTGTCGAAACCTGATGAAAATAAGCTTTCTCTATCTGTATCCGAAAAAAGTGGCTGAGGCATCAGAAGAAGATTGAGCCCCTGAACACGATAATACATTAACTTTTTTGATTGTAATTACTTGTTATTTTTAAAATTTTGATTCGACTTAGGATCATGAAGAATTCTCATCTTTAGTTTCACATTTTCTTATACAGAATTAGCGCAGTGAAGAATTAGGGTTTAGGCGTGGCTAAGACGTACCACGTGAAAACTCTTTGAGATTCGCTTTGGCCGGCCACAGGGAGTTTCCTTTATTTCATTTCGTTTCATTTCGGAAACCGTGCCGCTATACATGTTAATTTTTGCTCGTACTATAGTGAGATTTCCTGTATACATTCCACGAAGCACTGTATTATTTTTCTCTAGTATTGCAAGGACATCACCAATGTGTGTTGTTAGAACAGTTTGTTCTTCTGTTGGCATGGGCACACGTAAATCAGTTCTTCCTTTTAAGTGAATTGGCTTATTCCCAGGAAAAGTATATCTGCGAACTTCGAATAGCCGGTGCGGGTTGTTGTGAGGAATAAGCCGTATAAATCTGAGTTCTTCAGGTTTTAACATAAATAGAGTAATAGGATGATTGGCAGGAAGAGATCTGGACCTGGCAAGAAGAGAAGGCTCTGCGGAATGAACAGTTTTGTCAGGAGAATGAGGTCTGGCAGGGCGAAGAGACAGGTCAAGAGAATGATGCCTGTCTGAAGAAGAACAAGGTGAGCAGCGATGAATGCCAGGAAGAGGTGCATTATTTGGTAAACTCTCCCACTGTAACCCTGATACTGCAAGAAGAAACAGTGGATTAAATTTTTATTTGTCCGACCCCCCTTGAAAACGCGCTATTGCATGCATGTCGGGCCAACATAAAACTTTACGCCGGGCCAACATGAAACGTTACGCCCCCTACATAAAACTTAACGCATGCTACACCTACACTGCACCCCACATGTGAGAACATGAAGGAATTGATCTTCATATTTTAAAAAATTGTATTGCTAGACCCGACAGTCTCCCTTCTGCAAAGTACACTATTTCTTCCTTTCACCTATAATCTAAAATTGTCAAGTACACCAATTATATATGCACTACGAATGGAGATAATGAAGTATAAATTAAGGTTGTATAAGAAATGTAGCGAAAAAATGCTGAAGGAAATTAATAAAGTTTATTGTGCGCGAAATTTATTCCCCTTGCTCTTTTTAATTAATATGAAGTGTGAACACTCCTGTAGGACCTTCATAATGATTTTTATATTATAATTTACAATTATTTTGTAATTATACAATCCATTGGTCATCTTTAAAATTTCACGCCACTTTTTTTATCTGCAGGAAAGTTATTTTTTACAAGTTTGCAGCCTTTAAAGGTTCCTATTAGAATTTGACAATGATAATGTACACAGACTTTGAGGATATTAAAATTATTATATTGTTCACTTCTAAAAACTTCAAAGTTTTATTGTACCTTTCAACAGAAAAAAAATTATTATTATTCTTCAGTTTAGAAAATGTGTACTCCACCAATTTTAAATCCCATCGGCTTTCCTTTTTTTCATACTATTCTATTATTTTTATCAATGCGATTACTTTTTATCCTTTTTATTCAATTTTATTAAGTTTCGAGTTTTAGTCCAGTCACTCATTACCAATAAACTAAATTCTACATGACTTTCATAACTATTTTTGAGTTATCTTCCATACTATATTTGAATCTGCCGCCTTATTTAAACCAAAAAAGCCATACAAAATTACGGCTCCGCCGCCTTCAAATACACACCGATCATTTCATTGAACTAATCGTCTTGATCATCGGCGCTCTTGGAGGTGCCAAAGTTTCACTGGTTAATAGCTTGTAAAGCATCTCTGCGTGTCAACAAAATGCTGAGACACTTGCGGGGAAAATGCAGAAGAAGGTCGCCCTTGGGTCACTCCGTGTCCTCAGGGTGCAGGTGCACGAGATTTTCGCCGGATCATCGTATTGAGTTCATGGCAGACTGTAGCCACCTATCTCACGGTCGTGAGACGTAGTTACTGTTGAAATTTTACCGCGATTTCGCTGGGAGCGGGTGCAATTTTTCAGATTAGCACCTGCTCCCAGCGAAATCATGCGGTTGTCCTTATGACAAACAAAAGACGCACGCCGGCCGTTTAAAAATTTGAGGTCCAAAATCAAGTGCATTTTCGTAAAGGAATACATTAGAAATTATTATTCGATTTGCTACGTAATGGAAATTCAAACTCAATTAACCCATCATCGCACGACTTCCACCAGTGACAGTTTCTATTGGATGAAGAACGAACGCAGAGAGCAAGCAGCAGAAATTAAGGAATCGAAGTGGTCGATACTAATGTAAAAAGGATCGATACTCCGATACATCGACATTCTAAGTATCGGCATCGAGAATCGAAGTATCAAGTACTTTGTATTCGATACTTAAAGTATCACATCGGTATCGCCCATCCCTAATTTGTGCACAGACCTTTTTAAATTGAAGGTTAAATCATCGTTGAGCCGTTTTCCAATTTTTTTTTATTCCTAATGTTATTTTTCACGATTGAAACAAAAATTACGGATCCTACCAAAAAATGATTAATAAAAAATTTGTAGCTCTTTCTTGAGTGCACAATTTTTGTTAGTTAATCTTTTTTCGTGTCTTGTATAGTTTGACCGGAAAATGGAATTTTTGATTTTTCATTATTTTTCTGTATGATAAAAATGTGAATTTTCAATTTTTTAAGACTTTTTTCATATCGCGCGTTCTTGGGTTAAAATGTTCATTTTCGTTTGTCTTTTGGAATTTTATAAATGCTATAACTCCGGTAATTTTTCTTCTATCGAAAAAAGTCGTTTGAATATTTTGTTCGCCTTTTGAGTACAATTAATACCCATCCATAGAATTTTTAAATATAAAAAAAGTGTTCTCAAAAATTTTCCAAATGTGCTCACTTTTTGAATTTTTATCCAAAGTCGCTGGCTAACGTACTTGACCTTCATTTTATGACACTCAAAAAGTATACCAAAGCCTAATCCAATATATTAATTCTTTTGAAAGTTGTCGTGCGAACAAATAAAAAATCTGCAGACTAACAGACAGGCAGACATTCTGTAAAAACCTGCTTTTGGTTTCAGGGGGTCTCGAAACGTGGACTTTTGTCAAGAATGGGAGGGGGGGGGGAGGTTAAATTTGACACAAACCTAATACGTTCTTATTATAGGATGAGATTGTAAAAATGTCGATAATGTAGGAATCGGGTAAATATGGCATGGTTATAGAGTTCTTAAATTCTCGAGAATTTAAGTTCGGGTTATATAACGGAAAATATGACAGAATTTAGGAGAATTGGCAAAAAAAAAAAAATCTACAGCTTTTGTTGGCCCTCGGTTAATGTCTATTTTTTAGATTTTTCCGACATTTCTAAGTATGGAAAGAATGTATTGTTTAGAAAAATTCATTATCTACGTCGCTTACTCAGAAAAGGCACACCCTTAAAGAACAAATTCATATTTCATAAACTATTCCTCGTAAAAAGTTCTTCGAGGACTCATTTGAAAGATTGCACAGGCCGACAAATTTTAAAGCCAGATACCAGACCTAACATTTCCGAAGGATTTTGATGCGCTGAATCCGAATCCGAGCTCAAAATTGCTCCTGTACGTCAGGTAATCGTGATTTTCAAAAATTCATTAAAAAAAAACTAGGGCCCAATTACAAGAAAGCCGCTATACGTGTCTAATATTTCTCGAGGTTCTATCGATTTATACTAGTCTCGTCTGAAAGTCAATATCGCAGAGCAGGCCTTCTCCTTGTTAGATTAGCTGGTTCCGTTTTTACTAAAACATACAATATTTTTAGGGTAGTAAAATTTAAATCTTATAATGAAAAGATAGAAAGTTTTATGTCAATGTTTGTTCTACTTAATTATGCTTATTGTTATAATAGAAAAGATGTATATATTTTCAATTATATATTTTTTATTGTTGAATACTAAATTCATATAAGTGCATGTAGTAGGAATATATTAATCATACGTAAAAATATCGGTATGCATCAGATGTAGAAATATTTAAATTAGGTCGTATTTGATTATTTGTTGCATTTCTAGTTGTGAAATGAGCGAAAATATTGGATTAGTATTTAATGTGAATTTATTGTATAATTAAAAAAAGAAAATGTTTGCTATAAAAAATTTACAAAATTTAGTAGGGCTTCCTGGTAAAAAATAGAATTTTTTTATGTTTGATATCTTCACAAAGCAGTAGAGTTGATTCGTTGCATTATGATTGTTGCTGTTTTTCTGGATAGCCGCCTTATTTTCTAACATGAATCTGATTAATTTGTTATCTTTGTGAAAAATCATAAGTATTAACTAGATAATCGTTACTTTTTGGATAGCGGTATGGATCAGCCCCGTCCGTATAGTCTGAGTGCGCAATCATTGGGCTTTCAGGAGTTGGAATAATTTCTGTACAGAAAGAAAGGAGAAGATTCCAAATTTATATGGTTCACATAATTTGTTGAAAGCCCTTACATTTTGATGTTGCGAAAGTTATAAGCGAGAAATGAATAGATGAAAAGTGATAATTTTTAAGTTTATGTAAAGGATAAGAAAAATAAATTTATAATTAACTTGATTATTTCAAAGTTCTTGCACTTAATATTTTACAAGGATACATGATGTATGAAAATAGATTAGAAAATAAGTCAGAAATTAAGGAAGAGGTAAAGAGAAAGAGAGAGATAAATGGAGGCTGGGTATTTGAAACAGTTTGGAATGCTAGATAGTATGGAATAGTGGTAAATGGGAGTTGGATGCTAGATAGTATGGAATAGTGGTAAATGGGAGTTGGATTTGCTAAGAGTAGAAATGGGGGTCTTCGTCCGAGGTCGTAATAGATACTGCTATGGGGTGTGGTCAAGAACTTCTTTATTTTGGTTGGTTTGTAGAAAAAATGTGTTCCAAAAGTGGGCTTCTATTGTCTATGGCTTCTATCCCATATACATATTGGGCATTTTAGAAGTAAGATCAGTTTTGTGAAATTAGTGATCATAGAATGTACAGCAGAAAATTTGATTATAGTAGAGTACAAAACTTTTGTTTTTCTTTCTTTTTTATAATTAGTTATAATTTTTTACATTTTCATCAAAGAAGGTATTATATTTGTGTAAAATTTGACCCCCCCAACCCGCTCCCCGTTTTTGACAAATATCCACGTTTTGAGACAATCTGAACCCAAAAACCAGATTTTGGCGAATATGTCTATCTGTCCGAATGGTGTATGTATGCATGTATGTATGGATGTATGTATGTATGTGGGTGGGTATGTAGATTTATAGTCTGTTAGCACGATAACTCTCGAAACAATTGACATATTGGATTGGGCTTTGGTATACTCCTTAGGTGTTTTAAAATGAAGATCAAGTTTGCTAGCCAGTTATTTCGGATAGAAATTCAAAATGTGAGCGCATTTTGAAAATTGTTGAGAACACTTCTTAAGAAAATTAAAACATTGTCTCGGCGGATATTAATGGTTCTCAAAAAGGCAAACAAAATATTTTCACGACTTCTTTTTATAGAAGGAAAATTACCTGAGTTATAGCATTTACAAAATACCAAAAAACAAACGAAAATGAACATCTTAAGCGAAAAAGAGCAGGATATAAAAAAAGTCAAGAAGCGAATATCGCTGATTTTCAAACACTCTACAATACTGACATAACAACTTTTTGTATTTCATGAAAAATCAAAAATTCTATTTGGATGGCACAAAAAAAAATAAAACATCAAAAATTTCATTTTGCGGTCAAACTATGCAAGATATGAAAAATAATGACAAAACAAAAATTGTGCATATAAAAAAGATCTACAAATTTGTCATTGATCATATTTTGATAGGATGCATAGTTTTTGTTTCATTCGTAAAAAATAGCATTAAGAATAAAAAATTAAATTTTTGGAAAGAAAACACACAAGAGACAAAATCGTAAAAAATAACGTGAAAAATAATTTGACATATGTATATATATACAATTGAAAACTAAAGGTTAACAACCACCGCTGGGTACAACTAGGAGCAACTGTCATCTAAAAAATGACATCGGCTCCCAGTAGGACCGCGATAAATCCCATTCATGGCACCTATCACAAGGACAATTACTCGTACCAAATATTTTGGATACAGTTGTTGCAGCTCTCTTCTAAGGTCTTGATACCTTTCCTCCTTTTCTTTCTCCTTGGCAGTGATGTTGTATTCCTAGGTGCGATCGAAGTTGAAACGATGGTTTCCAAACCTCTTTTTCTATCATATGAGGTAGACACGTGTTTTGTGATTTTGAGGTTAGTTAATGTTTCATATTCACAACTTTCACTTGTCAATACATTGTATGTATTTCGTCATCCTATAAACGTAAATTACATGTCAAAAACTAGGCACGTAAATTACGTAGGTAATTTACATGTAAAAAACACGTAAATTACCTATGGTATATTACGTACGCAACCCTGGCGGTGGCGGGTGAGGGAAAAGAGCAGAATATAACCTCACTTATTTCGGTATACATCAACTGCGAGATTAAATGAATTATTTGTTGTAAAATTTAAAAAATGAGTAAATCAAAAGATTGCACCCGGGGCAAAAAGCAAAAATTTTGCCATTTTCCCTCTTTGAAATAAAATTTAACTCCTCCCAAAAGGAATTTCTGGATCTGCCACCTCTAAACATTTTTTAATAAATCAAGAAGCTATCTAGCAAGTCAGTCAGTGCCTCCGGTGTATTAAAGAATGAGGTTATATTTATTTTCTATATAAGCGCAGTCGCTATCTTAAAAACGTACATTAAATGTAAAAAACTAGGGACGTAAATTACGTAGGTAATGTATCCCTGTAAATGGGGAGTGGGACGAACAACGTCCAAGAATTCCTGAATGCTTGCCACGACCAGGGTTGCACGGTTACGCGTAACTCGAACATTTATACGCATAATACGTATTATACGTGAAAAATGTAATAGACTAAATTTGAAGAATATTCAAGAAATTTGCTCAAAATTGGATAAAAAGTGACAGGTTTATGATACGAAAATCATCATGTGGAACATAACCTCAAGAAGGAAACGTTAAATTGAACAAAATAGTTTTGAGTGGAAGAATTGTTCAAAATTCATTTAACTTGAATTTAATTTAAGGTGACATTGTGTATAAAAACGATTGTTCGCAAGATTTCATGTAATTTTCGAGCCTAAAAGGTCATTTCATATCTGCAATAGTAGGAAGGAGAAGTTACGTTTTCGTGACAGATACGGAGGAAGATCATACAAAAAATTTAGAATTTTCTATTTTTTAATTTACTATCCTTCTTAAATTATTTAGGTTATAATTTTGTATTAAAGTATTTAAATTTTGAATTGATCATGATAAGCAATGAATTCTTCTTTGCATAAAGGTACGTTGCATTCTTCACACATGAAAATTGTTCTTTTGATTACTCCTTTCATTTTGCAGACAAAAAATCGTTTTGATACACAACTTCACATTAAATTAAGTGTTAACTAAAGGAATTTTGAACAATTCTTCCACTCAAACGTATTTTGTTCAATTTGACGTTTCCTTCTTGAGGTTATCTTCCACATGGTTTTCGTGTCACAAACCTGTCACTTTTTATACACTTTGAAGCAATTTTGTTAAAAGTTTCCTTGATCACTTGATAAAAAAAAAACTACATATCATAAAAGATGACGAGTTTGCAAAATGATAGGAGAAATCAAAAGAGCAATTTTCATGTGTGAAGAATGCGACGTACCTTTATGCAAAGAAGAATTCATTTCTTAGCATAATAAATCAAAAATTTAATAACTTTGCTACAAAATTATAACCTGAATAATTTAAAAAGGATAGTAAATTAAAAATTAGAAAATTCTAAATTTTTTGTATGACTTTCTTCCTTACCTGTCACGAAAACATAATTTCTCCTTCCTAGTATTGCAGAATGCGAAATGCCGTTTTAGGCGCAAAAAATGCATGAAATCTGGCAAAAAATCGTTTTGATACACAACGTTACCTTAAACTAAATGAATTTGGAACAATTCTTCCACTTAAAGGTATTTTGTTCACTTTGACGTTTCCTTCTTAAGGTTATGTTCCGTATGATGATTTCGTATTATAAATCTGTCATTTTTTATCCAATTTGAAGCAATTTTGATGAATATTCTTAAACTTTTTACTGATACTTTATTTTTAATACTTTTTAATAATTATTTATTTATTATTAAGAAAGAATGTTATGCAGGGGGCCCATGCACTTTTTTAATGGATACGATCCCGAAATTCTTGCACTAACAGTCATGTACTTTATATCGGTGAGGTGGTCACGTGGTGTAGATAACAAAGTGGGGATACACTAGTCAAGGCAGAGGGTTAAACTAAGTTTAATAAATAGTGCTACTGTTGATTCAACTGTGATTGAAATCAGTGAACACCTATCCAAATTTCCCATAGCCCATGAATCTTGAAAGTAAAAAATGCACGGAACAAATAACATTAACTAAACAACAATTTTATTAAAACACCAAAAGAAAAACAATTAGAAATCCATAAATAATTATTCTAATAATAGATGAAAAGGGATGGGAAAGAGTAAGAGGAAGGTTACCAAGGGGTTACAAATGCCAAGTTCAAAATGCAAAGAGGAAGAATGAAAAAAGCAGAGCAATGGGAGGAATGGTGATGGGAGTAAGGAATGAATGTATAGCAGAGAAGGATAAAAAGGAGATGAAAGAACACAAAGAAGGGATAATAGTAGAAGAGATAAATATGGGAGGAGAGAGGTGGAAGATAGTGGGGGTCTATGGAGACTTGGAAAAGGGGTTCGATTTGTGACAGATCACTCTTCTGTGACCAGTCACTGACAAGTATTTTTTTGAAGGGAGAGCTGGAAAAGGCATAGAGATATGATATATCACGAGACGTTAACCAATAAAGTTTTAAATATTTTTTAAAGCAATACCTACTGCCAAAACAGTTGAAATGCGAAAAGAAATTTCGTTGATGTCAAAATTTTCCATACTAGAAAATACAAGTCCGGCAAAATTTGCCGTACTAGAAAATTTAAATCCTGCAAAAAAATGCCGGTCTACAAAATTAAAATACGGCAAAAAATGCCGGAATACAAAATTAAAATAGGCAAAAAATGCCCTACTACAAAATTAAAATAAGGCAAAAAATGCCGTATCTGTATACACTACGATTTACAAAAACAATCTGTCAACCCCATTCCTGTATCACTTATAATTCAAAAAAGCTGAAAAGTGACGTGGTCCTTACCCCGAAGCAAACAAAGAATTGGATCAATAGTATAGCTTCTATAAGACTTTCTGTGTATACATATATACGTACACAAATTTTTAATTCAATTACGTAATTGAAAAAATATTTATCTGCACTGTACTTGCAAGTTTCCAACTAAAGTCCAAATTTCTTGAGACTTTCACCGTTTTCGGTGCGTGCTTTTTATTCTTCATTACAGGATAACTTTATTTTGACCAAAAATACTAAAGTGCAATTTGAGAGTGAACTAACTATTCACAGGCTAGTATGTTGATGTGCTAAATAATAAGGATCTTTATCCTTTTCTTTAAAATAATTCATTCTATAAAAACAATAAAATTATAATCACGGCTTTCACAAGGTGGAGGGGAAGGTGGTAATTTGTCATCAGTATTATAAATTCTAGACTGGCAAATTACGTGCACAATAGTTTTCCGATTAGAACTGATGAAACTCGATCAAGGAAAAAAATCTTTGAACGACTAACCACTCTGATAAAAAAGGTATACAACATATCATTTTAATGAGCTTTACCTTTTGGTAAAGCACATTGTGCCATATTCTGACAACAAACAGCTGCTCGACCAGCTCAAAAACTATTATTCACAAATAAAAAGGTTGTAAAAACCTTGCTAGATTGTGAAAAATAACGAAAATTTAATTTAATTCAATTCAATTTCCTATGTCTATAATAATTTCCGGACTTACTAACCTTTCAATCTCAAAGCATCAGTCTGGAGTCTCTTTGTTTACGTCGAATTTCCATGAGCTCCCCCACCACTACTCTCACGTTTTAATCGTAAAGGTCGCACACTTTCAGGAGGATCGATTTTCAACAACGTTGAATTGCAGTAAATAGGTATATTTTCACGGAAAATTTGTCGTTTTTTCACCGGACAAAGCTTCTCACTAAACTAGTTGTTGCTATTACATATTCGAGCATGCAGTAGACGCTGCTTGCAGGCCACTGTAAACGTAAACAAAGCGACTGGATGATGGTAGGGAGGGTCCATCTGCGACCCGATGGCGCGTGGTACTGGCACTAATATATTGATAAGTGCTAGAAAACCTAAAGCAAGAAACGCGAGGAAACGTATAAGAACAGGGTAGGACTCCGATACGCGTGTCCAAGCAACGTTTGCGTGGGAGGACAATGACCACTCGATGACAGTGCGAACTAGCTTACATATACACTTTATAGACAATCAAAAATGGCCTATCTCCGAAAATGAACTTATGTTCGAAAAGTCGAGTACAAAGAAATTAGAAACTCATCACTCCCACCTAGTCCCGAAAAAACATGTCTCGATGTTCTTCGACTGGAGTCTGAGGTTTGTTTGATAGGTTTGAGAATCGAGTTACATGGCCCGTTCACGACACTCACGACCCGCGCGCCTGGTGACCATGACTTTCGTCAGCAAAATACACTGCTCGACCCGACAGGGCCACCAACTGACAACATCGCCCACCTCTTTCCCTCACTTTGTTTTTCACACTCTCACTTTTCAAGCACTTGTCTAAGCACTGAAGACAGAAGACATGCACTCGACAATGATATCTTTCGTAAACATTTGCAAGCACTGAACCCACTGGTTGTTAAATTTGTTATTGTTGTTCTAATGTGATAGCTAGAAAAATATACTTAGAATCTCCTTGTTTTGCATGAACGTGAAGAGGTCACATGCACAAGTGCTTGTCTCATCCAATCGGAGAACCGCCTGCCACCTCACGTCGGGGGAATTCGCAATCTTGTCATACGAAGACGCGAGACCATTGTTTTTCCTTTTTCTTCCTCCTGATTTTCTCGGCAATTTCTACTAGAAACTGCCCTGCTAGAATGTATTAAATCGCGATTTGAGTTGGAACACGTCGAAACCCACTCGTTTTCGTGCGAATCAACACCTTACACCATGATCCAACCCACTCATGGTCTAGCCAAACATTGTCCCATTTTCGTTGTAATTACGCATACCAGATCCGCGGCCATGTTGGTTACCATAGTAACGCAATGACGCTACATTAAATTTGAACGGTGGCGGCGACGATCCATTCAACACTGTCGCTAGCCCGCCGCGCCGTGCAGTTGTTTTGTACGCACGTTGCACTATATTAAGTTTAATTGGAAAGTGTTAGTACCTTCCATTTTATACGTGTAAATAATTGAGCATTCAAATACAACATTTATAAATTTAAAAACTTAAACTTCAATCTAAAAAGTTTAGGATTCAAGAGTTCCACATTAAGTGCTTTAATTTGAAGTTTATTTTACATTACTACAAATGGAAAAATGTTTAGCGTGAACATTTTCACGTTTATTGTGATAGTATCAAATCAAAATGTCAAAAATACAAACAAAAAATTTTTTAAGACAAAATTCTAACAGAAATGGTTTACACGGCCCTGATTGTTTATGGTTTGTAGAGTCCCGAGCGGTTCCGAGATAGTACGAAGGCCATCGAGGGTACGCCCGAGACGGCCACTATAGCGAGACTGCAGTGTACGTCCTAAATATGTAATTCTTAAACAGGGTGTCTAGCGTTTCTTTAAAAAAAAATCCAGAACTTTTCCACGTTTTCCAGGGCAAGAAAGTTAATTTTTCCAGGTACCTTTTTTTTACAAAGACAACATACTTTTCACGAAATATAGTATAATTTGTAGTTCCAGTAGAACTAAAAGAAAGCTTCATATGCGAAATTTCTTTTACAGCCCCAAACTCTGATTTTATGGTAAAAAATCCAAATATCCCAAAAATTCCAATCCAATAATTTTTACATTCTCATGTCAATGAGAAGCTATTGGTTTTATGTGAAAAATGACTCTCGCGAATTCAATCAAATGTCGACGTTTTGAGGCCCCCTGAGTCAGAAAAAACGATTTTTACGTAGGTGTCAGTCTGTCTGTCTGTTTGTCTGTAGTCTGTAGTCTGTAATATCGTGTAGGAACGATAACTTTTAAAAGATTGATCAGATTGGATTGTGCTTTCGCACACTTTTTGAAGGCCTAAAAATAAAGAACGAGTTCGTTGACCAGCTATTTTGGATGAAAATTAAAAAAATGAGCACATTTTGAAAATGTTTCAGACCACTTTTTTCAAGATGTAAAAATTCTACGTACGGTTATTAGTAGTACGACTGTTGGTTCTCGTGCTGGACTACAGACTACAGACAGACAGACAGACACCATCGTGAAAATCGTTTTTCCTGACTCAGGGGGCTTCTAAACTTCGACATTTTATTGAATCCGCAAAAGTCATTTTTCACATAAAACTAATACCTTCTCATTGAGATGAGAATGTAAAAAACGAAAATTAATATTTTAAACCGAGCAACGCACGATATGAAAAAAAGTCGAACAAAGAAAATCGTTTCTTTTTAAGAGTTTTATAAGATTATCGTAAAAACTTTTATGTATTTTTCAAAAAATCAAAAATTCAAATTTTGATCGCACAAAAAATAATAAAAAATCAAAAACTCCATTTTGCTGTCAAATTTTGCAAGATAAAAAAAAGACGGGAGAGAAAAATCGTGAACCTAAAAAAGATCTACAAATTTGTTATGAATCACTTTTTGATAGGATGCGTATTTTTTGTTTTATTCATGAAAAACGACATTAAAAATAAAAAAATTATATTTTTGGACAAACGACACAAGCTATGAAAAAAAATAGACTGAAGTTGCTCATCCAAAAAACATCTATACATTTTTAATTAACCATTTTTCGATAGGACGCTTAGTTTTTGTTTTAATCGTAAAAAATAACATGACAAATAAAAAAAATTAATGTTTTGCAAGACTAGACAAGGAAGGAAAAAAATAATAGGTCAACTAGTTCACTCAAAGAGGATGTACAAATTTGTTACATATCATTTTTTGAAAGGGCGAGCAGTTTTTTTTCAATCGTAAAAAATAAGAATGAAAATACAAAAAAATAAATTTTTGGAAAAACGACACAAGAGAACACAAAAATGAAAACACAAAAGTTGTTTGACCGCAAAATATCTACAAATTTGATATAAACTCTTATTATAAAAATAAATCAAAAATTAGACATTTACTTTATGGAAAAACGACACAAGCTACAATAACTTTTTATTTAACAAAATTTTTCGCCAAAATTATATCTACAGATTTGCTAGGAACCACTTTACACCAGTATGCGTATTTTAATTTCGAATCATGAAAAATATCGTTGAAAGTAAACAAATTAAATTCATGGAGAAATGACACAAGTTGCACTAAAATGTATGATAACAACATTTTTTTTATAGGATGCACAGTTTTTTATAATCATGAAAACAAGACAATGAAAATACTTGTGTTTCAATACCAATGCACATTATTATACCATTAGGCCGTTTCCCTTTTTCCCCACTTGGGCCCAGTACTATCCAAGGTATTTGTTTCAGGCGTCATTCACTCTACTCACAATATTTTTATAAACTATTTGTCGCCAAACTTTTCTGTCCTAGCATACTACTCTAGCTTCCTTCAAGTCCAGGCATTTTTTCATGCAAGCTCTCGTGTTTCTATGGCTTCTTATGTCTCTTCGGAATTATGTCTCATTCATAGATTCTAACCATTCTTTCGGCGGTCTACCTCTGGGCATTCTGCCATTTACTTTACCTTAATACACCTGTTTGGTCAACCGTTCATCTTTCATTCTTTCAAGATGTCCGAACCATCTTAACTGATTTCTTTCCCATAAATGAAAAGAAAGAGAGGTATAAAGACCTTATAAGGGAGTTGCGACGGTTATACCCGGAATATTCTGTTAAGCTAATAGTCCTGATCATCGGCGTCCTTCAAAAATTTGCACATATTTAAAATACCTATTTCTGTAGCGCCAATTCCGCCATCTTGATGTGACGTAGGGCGCCGCCGAACGCTTGTAAATAAGCCGGGTGATTCACGTTTTTTCATGAAAACGAAAAGAAAAGAGCGCTACCATTGTTATTTTGTGCTTAAATGTCAGAACACCTATGTCAAAAATCCAGGAAAATTATTTATATCTATACTCAAAGGTGAGGAACGAAAAAAAACTGTACAAAATTATTCGGCGTGAAATGTCCCCTACCGCATCTTTAACGTCAACAGTATATTGTATCGAAGATCATTTAAACGATATTTAGATACTTTTATATTGAATAGAAAAATATAAAATATGTTTTTTTTATATCATAAAACTCATAATTGACTTACATTCAACGGTGTTACATATATGGGTTGCCGGGATGTATGTGAGCTATAACCTCGAAAAATCAAATCTTTTATTTACGCAACTAGTATTATAAAATAAATTATTTACAAAAGTAATTATAAATCTTATAATTATAAATTTTATAACAATTTTATAGAAGTATTTATAAAAGTATTTACAAAAGCATCTATAAAAAAAATTGAGGTTAGGTTTTCTGGATGCAATATTGCGCATATTGCATATATGTTACGATTCGCCTAAAGGAATTATCATTCTGAATTAATAAATTAAATAAATAAAAATAAATGTTTCAAAGGATTAACGTCATTCATCCCAACTGGCTTTAACGTAGCCAGGCATACTGATACTCCATGAATATAAACCCTTTTAGCCAAAAAACGTTGATAATTAATTATTTTGATTGTTTTTATCAAACTGACCATGTATTTGCTTCGGTTTTGACGGCGCGTGACGTCATACCACGTGTTTCGTTCCGTGAGGGCGCCACATGTTTTATTGATAAAGAACTCAACTATAAGGCAAACAAAATTTTTGGGGATGACCCTATTATTAATGATTTTAGTTTCTGGATTAAATTGTATCGAAATTTCCTCTCCTGAAATTAATTCACGAGAAAGCGGATTATTCGACAATTTACTGTGTCCTGTTCAAGAAATTTGTCCCGAGTATACACGTCAATACCAATCTTCGGAGGACGATAAACCTGAAACTAATTCATCTATTATTAACAATTATACAAAAAGAAACTTTATCCGTGACTCGTGGTTCCCAGTTAATGTTAAATTGAACTTCACTTCTCTCTACTCTCAGGCCCTGGAATTTGAAATAATTATCTACCAAAAATTCTTTACAAACATAATTGTCCTCGTATTCAGGGTCGAAAGTTGCTCTTACTTGAAGCGTTTTCATAATTGTGTTTTTTTTTAGACTCATAAATTATATACGGATTTGCAGCTCCACAGCCTTTCAATTATCGCGTTTCGCGTGCATGAGCGCGAGCTAATTGCTTTTGTGTTTTCCCTTCCCCTGGGAAGGACTGTGACATCATTTAATCGGCAAATCTACAAATAAGACTCCATTTTGTGCAAATCGTGGTGCAGTATTTGCTATTACAAAATTTCGTCTTATTTTCCTAACAATTTTAAATTCATTAGAAATATTTTTTTCTCTTAGGTCTTTTTGTTACGTGCCTGTTATTTATCAAAGGGAACAATACCCTCATTTTAATGCTCTTGCTTCTCGAGTTTGAAAAATTCATAAATCCATTTTGGGAATCTTGCTAATTCCTAGGATTTCTATGAATTTTTCTGTGAATAATATTGATCATTCGGACGTGATTACCACGTGCTCAATTTTCCTCAACCTCATTGGATGAGCTCCCGTATAAAAAAAGGGGTTGAAAATCCAAAGAGAGATTGTTTAGGATCATTAAGCACACCACCAAGTAATGTTCAAAATAGTTACTCACGAACTCATTAATGCCATTATACTTAAAATCAAATTAGAACGACTGTGTTGGCATTCTTGAGCTCCCGTACGAAGAAGGGTTGAAAAAGATTGAAAGAAAGTTTTCTCCAACTCAGCTCCAATTGATCGAAATTATGACATGTCATAAGTGTGGATGAGCATCTAAAAGTTCATAACTGAAGTTAATGGAAATTTCTATTATAGGAATTAATGTTAAATAAGTCATTGATAGCCCAATCCTTCCTTGAGAATTTATTACCTCGAGCTAATTAACGCTACTCGTCGGCCTGGCGAACAAAATTCCGAGAACAATCTAGAATACGCAGTAGTGAGGAGTCAGACGCCAAACCAGGGGGGTGACTTACCATACAAATGCACTGTGTCAGTTTTGTGAAGGACGGCAGAAAATGTAACACTGGCGCCACTAGCGCGACGACCTACATTTGGATGAAAGCTGATTAGAATCATAGGAGATTTAGTATTTTTCGCAGTTTTTGTAATATTTTGGACGTTTTTTGGATAATTTAAAAACTTATTATGGATCTTTTTTTCAAAAGGATTGAAACAACGAGGTATGAGTGGTGGCGCCATTTCCTCTAATAACTTAAAGTGTCGCTTTTCAACAAAATTTAATTTTTTTACATTGCATGTTATCTTTTACGATTAAAACAAAACTACGCGTCATACCAAGAAATTATTGATGACAAATTTGGATTTTTAGATTTTTCAAGAAAATTCAAAAGGTTGTTTTAATAGTCTTAAAAAATTATCCCGTATACAGACGACGAAGACAACGACAGACAGACGGACGGACAGACACCGACGTAAAATCTATTTTTTCTGACTCAGGGGGCCTCAAAACGTCAACATTTCATGGAATCCACGAAAGTCATTTTTCACATAAAACCAATACCTTCTCATTATGATGAGAATGTAATAACACTGAAAATAAAGAAATTAAATTTATGGAAAATGACACAAGTTGCAATAAAATGTATGATAACAAAATTGTTTTTTTTTTTACCGGATGGGCACTTTTTCTTCACTTGTAAAAACAAGGCGATGAAAATATGTTTGTTTCAATATCAATGCATATTATGAATTGTAATAATAATATTTCATTGAATTGATACATTTTTCAAAGTAGCTAAAAGTAAAATTAAATGCAAAATAGGGAACAAATATTGAAGTAAGTAAATAAATAATTTAGAAAAGTTCGTATTTTGGACAAAATCGAGTGCGAAACACGAGATACGTGATGCGAACTTCTTCGCTAAAGCAGAAGGAGCTTTAGGAGAGGAAATTCACTATCACCAAATTACAGTTGCCGCTGAATTGACCTTCAATTTTAAAAGGTCTATGCGCAAATGTAGGGGAAGTACAAAGACCAAGTGCGCAGCGTGAGATAAATACATTATCGAGCGCGAAGCGTGAGAACCAAAAGTCGCGCGCCCTAGGTGCGCTTAAATCTGTGAGCCGCGCGTCCACAGCGCGACGAGAATGTGCCCGCGCTGCGGCAGATTTTTTATTTTAGAAAACAGTTTTTTTTTGTGTCATGAGAGATTTTTGTAGATCTATTAAGTTAGCACCTCCACAATCAGATTTTAGGATTCTTTATAGTTCATAATTTTGGGCTTTCTTTGGGTACCAATTATAATTTTTTGACTTCTATTTTTTTTCAAAAAATAAATTCTTTCGTGGAAGTGCTAGCTTACATAAAACTAGCACCTCCACTTCCTAAAATCACAAAATACTACAACTTCACAGCTACCAAAATTTTGAGCTTTTTGGAGCTCTTGAAATCCGCGAAAAAGAATTTCCCTAAAACAACAGTTAAGTTCCAAAATCAACCCCCTTCAAGAAATTTTAATTTTTTTACAAATTTCATCCCGGCGTTCTCCTGGGCTCCTCGAAAATACTGACTCTGATTTTTGCGCTTCAACCCTTCACGTTGAAAATCCACCCCTTAGTGCCAAGCAGATATAAATTTCTCAAAAAATCATGTTTTTGAGAATTTATTCTAATCCAAAAATCGAAGTGGGTATTTTCGAGAAGCTCAAAAATCAGAGACTGTATTATAACTGTAAAATTTGAAAAAATATTATTTTTTAACAAAGTCACATCCACGTGGTACCAGGGGTTCATTTTTAACCTCAAGGGTTGAAGTGGAAAAATCGAAGTGGGTATTTCCCATCAGCCCAAAAATCATAGACTCTATTGACACTGTAAAATTATCAAAAAGTTTATTTTTGACAAAGTCATATTTACGTCGTACAAAGGAGTTGATTTTTAACGTTGAGAGTTGAAGTCCAAAAATCGGAGTTAGCATTTACGAACAAAAAAAGCCCAGAAATACGCCGGGATTAAATTTGTGAAAAATACAAATTCCTTGAAGGGAGTTGATTTTTGAACTTAAGGGTTACTTTGGGGAACTGTTGTTTGCGATTTTCAAGAACCGAGAAACGCCCGAAATTCTAATGGAATTAAATTATCATTATTTTGTGGTTTTAGGAAGTGGAGGTGCTAGTTTTATGTAAACTAGTACCTCCACGAGAAAATTGATTTTTTTTAAGTGAAGAAGCCCAAAAATTTTAATTGGTTCCCAAAAAAGCCTACAATTCTGAGCTATTAAGAATCTTGAAATTCAATTGTGAAGGTGCTAGTTTAATGGACCTGAATTTTTAAGAAAACAAAAAAACATTATGTAAAATCCGAATAACCATTCAAAGAACAAACAATAACCCAATTTCGAGGAAATAGATATGGAAGTTGACAATCTCAAAGCGCCACTGACCACACTGCGAGTTAACATTGTGACATGCGGAGTAGCGTTGATGTCTGAGGTTTCCACAGTATGGCGCCAGCAGCCAGTCAAAATATGATTAAAGTTACCGACGGATATCGCCTATTAACTGCTACTGAACGACGATGCATTTGAAGTCACCTTCAGCCAACAATAATGACAGGTCCCAGCTAACACAGTGACCAGCCTGAGTAGTCACATGCTTGTAACAAGATTCAGAAAACCAGTCACTAGTAACTTCCTTGATAGTCACCCAGTGACAATATATTTCCCACTCAAAGCAGTAACATGTTACAAGCGAAGCAGGTAACATTATCCTGCCAGAGTAATCACATGCTTGTAACAAAGTGTTGTTTCAAAAAATAACGTTCAATGACAGATTAACCTCAAAATATACCGAATCACAGGTACGGTTCCATATTCCTCTCCGGTGTTTTGATAGTGAAAGTTGCTTTGTAAGTGTAAAAATGTTTTTTCGGTATACGAAGTCTGGTGAATAAACGCGGATTCGTTTGCATCGACAGACATTAGTAATGGTCGGACTCGCGGTCTTTCATTTCATGGTTTGACCCGTAAACTTAGTGCTCGCATAACAATTAATTATCGGATCACGATTGACGTGTTAGATTCGTAATTTTCCAGATTAATTGATTCTTGGAGCATGGCGCGTGCCCATGACCTACCATCGCCATGTAACTTCGGGGATAATACCATGAATTTCGGAGTGATAGAAACTTTTACTATCTACTAGCCAGAGTCAATCGGAATAATTTGAATTTTTTCGTACTATTAAATTGACTAGAATTCGTGATCAGTGTTTGGGTTTTGTGAGACGGATATAATTCATTGCTATAAAATGGCCACATTGCCAATGTCCATCGCTGCTATGCCGTGTGCGAATAATCGATGTATTTCTGCCGTCTGATTTTCGTATAAGTTTGCATGAATCGGTGACTTCGCGCACAATTTGAACTGTTTGATTTAGTTTGATTCGTAGCAAACGTAGGGCTCGAAATGCATTCGACTTGAGTTAGGTTTAATTACAGAAAATTTTGAAAGCTGCGTGAATTGATTTATTTGTCGTGTGACGTCACTCCTGACTTCTCCCCTCTTCCGTATGCCACTTATGAGCTAGTCGCGTAAATTCATTAAAGTAGTAACCAAAACGTTTTAAATTCATCATGGGCATTCAGCCAAACAATTCTAGTTCACATTTTTCCAATCTTTCTGAAAACTAGATGGCGCTCAACCAATCAGTAAATTGAAAAATAATAGAATATTGAAATTAAAATTAATATAAATCTGTTAAAAATAAAATCAGGGTTATAGTATGTATTAGGGTGGATGTGTATGTAGATCTTTAGTTTGTCAGCACGATAACTTTCGAAATAATTGACAGATTGAATTGGGCTTTGGAATACCGGAGTTATAGCATTTACAGAATTCCAAAAAAGAAACGAAAATGAAAATTTCAAGCCGAAAAACGCACTATATGAAGAAAAGTCAAGAAGCGAAAATCGTTGCTTTTTGAACGCCCTACAATATTGTCATAACATCTTTTCGAATTTTGTAGGAAATAAAAAATTCAAATTTTGATGGCACATCAAATAATTAAAAATTCAATTTTGCTGTCAAACGATGCAAGATAAAGAAAACGATGGGAAAACAAAATTTGTGCATATAAAGAAGATCTACAAATTTTTTACAAATCACTTTTCGATAGGATGTGTAGTTTTTGTTTTATTCGGAAAAAATAGCTTTAAAAAAAATTCAATGTTTGGAAAAACCACACAAGAGACAAGATCGTAAAAAATGTGTATATATATATAGTTAAAAGTTGGTCATAAGGACAACCGCAAGATTTCGCCGGGAGCAGGTGCTAATCTTAAAAATTGCACCCGCTCCCAGCGAAATCGGGGCAAAATTTCAGCTGTGACCACGTCTCACGACCATGAGACGGGTGGCCAGTCTGCGACAAATTCAATACGATGATTTGGAAAAAGTCTCGTGTACCCTGAGGACACGGAGCTATTAACCAGTGAAACCTTGGCACCTTCAAGAACGCCGATTATCAGGACGATTAGCTTAACAAAATATTCCGGGTATAACCATCGCAACTCCCTCATAAGGTCCTTATGCCTCTTCTTCTTTTATTCTCCATGGCTATGATGTTTTTGTCAGCTGGTGCCGAAAGTTCGATAAGGAATATGGTTCGTTTCTCGAAGTCAAGAAGAACTATGTCAGGCCTCGAGTGCGCAACAGAAACAATTGTCTAGAATATGAAGTTCCAGTGTATCCGAAACTTTGCATTCTCGACAATTAACCAGCATGAGTTAAATAATCAGATAGTATGTGTCCTAGATGCTCGAGGTGTGCATGACACGCTCTGCAGCTGTCATCGGGAATGTCTTGGCTCAAAATCTAGCAACAGTGACCTTATGCCTTCGATTTCGAGGTTTGCTGCAGAGGTACGCTTCGGAATGGCGAAGTGCGAGAGATAGTGGCAATATTGTGAGGCAAAAGAGGAAAAGGCTCATGGTGTCGTCCTGAAACACACCTCTTTGAAAGGTGACACTGTTAATGGTCACACGATATTTTCTAGATGAGATAGTAAATCTGGTTTTCCAAAGCGGCATTAATCTCAATATACACCTCACGATGTGTGGATGAACCTTTAAGCTTTCCAACATACAGATGATAAGTCTATGGGAGGTTAAATCAAAAGCTTTCCGGCAATCAACTCAGGCCATCGACAGGTAACGCTGATAGAATGCTGCGTCTTCAAAGACACATCTATCGATGTGCAGGTTCTTCTGATATCCTGCTACGGCTTTCTTTGAGCCACGTTGTTCGTACATCTTTCGCCACACAAGTCCAATTTACCAAACAATCCTATCATTTAGGATTGATGTGAAGATCTTATACAGTGTGTTCAGACAAGTTATTGGCCTGTAATTTTTAGGGTCAGCTAAGTTGCCCGTCTTTGTTCAATTGAATAGGTCAGTTTTTAACTGTATTCGCGCTGGCGAATTCTGGCAAATTGGAGCTTGACTTAAAATCTCGCGAATTAAAATGAATTGTCCGACACTGAAATTGATTCGTGTTGACACATTAAAATGATATTTGAAGACTACATTACTCTTCACGAATTTACACACATAAGAAGCAAGAAAATTGCCATCACGATTACTGGGACTAAGGTCACGATTACTGGGATGTTTACCTTAGTTGCATACATGAAAAAAGAGTAAAACTTTAAAAGTAGAAGCTAGAGCGTTTTAAAAATGGAAATATTAGTTTAATTAAAAATAAAACTAAAACGTAAAGCCTAAAAGTATCTTTAAAAATAAGTAAAAAACTTCGGAGAAAGCTTACTTTTTTGAATTTATCAATATTTTTAAAAAACATTAAAGTGTGTTTACTTCATTGAATAGAAATATAATTAAAATACTTCAATGCCAGAATTATTGAACACTATATAATTTTAATTGTTTCTTTGAAGAAAAATGGTTAAGCTACCAAGCACGAAATACGTATTACCATTTGAGAAGCATAGTTATATTCTGAAATATCATAACTCAGGGTGGCCGCTGGACCATGAAACCGGGAGATGATCGGAATTTTTTAAGAGCGGGAAATGACAGTGAATTTATTTTTTGACTGGGATTTTCATAACTTTTTCAAAGAAAAAACTATCCAATCACTTGAAAAATCACAAATTTTATATCACAAGATATATAATGCAATTTAAAAGAAGTTTGATTTCAATTTTTTTTTAAATGACAAGTTGAGTTGTTAACTCTTTCAATTATGAAATCATTCAGTTTATAATGTGTAATTATAAAAGGTTTTATTATCAAAGTTTTTCATTTTATGTCTTCATGTTCAAGAGTACATTTTCTATTAAAAGAATGTTCAAATGCAGTTTTTACGACACACACAGTACAGGATAATTATCTTTTAAAACTGAAATTTTTTGACAAAAAATGTTTGAAGTTAAGCTACAGTAAATATAAATTAATTAATTCCGTGTATTCAAAATTAAACAATAATTGATTGATTTTACAGAGAGATTCTAAATCTGATAAAATTAAACAATTTAATTTTTTTGACGTTAAAAATTGAACTGTTTCAATTCGAAAGACTTAGTAGTTAATTAAATGTAAACTTCCGATTGAAACTTTATAAACTGTCTGTTTTTCAGTCTAAAATATATCATGTTTAACGACTTCAGTTTGAACATTTTTAATCAAGAAAAAGAACAATTTTTTAATAGTCAACAATGTTTGACTGTTTATTTTAAATGGACAATTATAAATGAAATATTCAAAACTAAACAATTTGAAACTGAATTGTTTGAAACAGAAAGCCCTGAATCGTTAAAATTTCGGACAGCTTAACTTAAACTTTGAACGTTACAATTTTAATTGTTCTAATATCAAATAAAAATGTATTCATTTAGAAAAAAATCGAGTAGGTTGAGGAGACTTATTGCGCAGACTCACTGATATTTATGTTGATTAATATCCGAACATTATTTTCTATACTTTTAATTTTCAATCATATTGAAATTATTACTTGCGTTGTCATAGCTGTCGTCGCTGAACTATTGCGCCAATATTTAGACTTACACCTAATTTCTTTTTTTATCGTTAATACTATAATGTATACAAGGGCTTAGCCCGTTCACTGTTTCAATAAATAAATAAATATTTAGAAGTTTTTAAATAAAATTTTCAAGCTTTTAAGGATTTTGAAACGCTTAAGACAATATAAATATTGTCTCAATATGCATGGGAAAATTTTTAATGATTTTTATTGTGAAAAATTAATTTAAAGAGAATATTTAAGAATATTTTACAATGAGAGCAAATTCTGCTGAATAAATAAGAAGTGTGCAGTTATAAATTTGGAAAAAATTGGAATAAGTTTGAGAGATATTGAGAAGTTTTGAAAAATTTTCAAGAATAATTGAACATTTGTGAAGATTCCAAAAAAGGTAAAATCAAATGTAGATTTTTGAAGATTTTGAAATAAAATTATGTAGCTTTTTAGGGATTTTTAAAGATTTCAAGGTAATACATTTTTATTCATGTGCGACGACTTAACATTAAAATGATTTAACTTCTAATTTAAAAAGCGTTTAATTTAAAAAATTGTAATCTCTCAATTTTTAATTTTTTCAACTTAAATTTGCGTAAAACGATATAATTTCGAAAATTTATAAATTTGTTGATTCATTCTTCAATTTAAAGAATTGAAAATAATAGAGTGAATTTATAGTTGATACAAATTTTGATTCTGTAAAACGATTACTTCAGACCAATAATTTTTTAAGAACAAGAAAAGTCTGCATCAGCCCGGATCTGAACCGAAAATATGAATATCGCAAAGAGTGGAAATATAAGCCTAAATTTTGCTGTTTAAAAATAATCTTTTTATAGTTTATGCTT
This sequence comes from Andricus grossulariae, assembly GCA_011634705.1. Taxonomy (NCBI): domain Eukaryota; kingdom Metazoa; phylum Arthropoda; class Insecta; order Hymenoptera; family Cynipidae; genus Andricus; species Andricus grossulariae. The sequence continues at coordinate 85,297,915 of JAABKJ010075445.1, read as the reverse complement.
GACTTAGAAAATTTTATGAATATTTTATACTTGTTGATCAATCATTATACCATGACACACAAGACGCAGCTTGTAAATATAAAAACATGGTTTCTATTTAAACATTTGTTAATTATGTTTATACCAAAATATTCGGTACGAGTAATTGTCCTTGTGATAGGTGCTCTCGGAGGTGCGAAAGTATCACTGGTTCGTAACCTTAAAGCCATTCCCGCGTGCCAAAAATATGCCACAACACTTGCGAGATGGATACAGAAAGCTGTTATCCTTGGGTCGCTTTGTGTCCTTCAAAACACACCAGAGTTTCGCCGGACTGTCGTTGTGATTTCATCGTGTCCTGTGACCACCCATCTCACGTTTGTGAGACGTGGCCATAAATGAGATTTACCGCGGTCCTACTGGAAGCCGATGTCTTTTTTTTTTTTCATTTCTTTTTTTTTTTTCATTAGATGACAATTTTCTACCAGTGGGATCCTGCGGTAGTTTCAATTATATATATATTGTATGTATAAATTTTTCCCTCGGTCTTCGCCTACTTCCCGATCCTATTAAATGATGATAAAATTGACTTGTATTATTATTACATTTCAGAACTGATCCAAGAATACCATCCTCTTATATGTGGGCTAAATTTCGTGATTCACCTTCAATGGTGAATTGCGTGTTTTCGGGGCGTGCCGACCAACTGATGCCCATAAATTCTATAATGCCGGAAAACCAAAACGTCAACAAAGCGAATCAAACATATGCAGCTCTAGTTACTTCAGTCTGTCCTCAGCTGAGTGGAACTAACAATGAACAACTTGAAGCTACTCATTTTAAAATCACAACGCCAAAATTTGAACGTCTTCTTCCAATTGGTAAGAGTCTACCTCCTGATAGTTCCTATTATATTATATTTCCCATTTTTGATGCAATTTCTTCAAAAGAAAAACAAAATTTAATTGAAATCAATTGATTGCAATTACCAAATCTAGTCTTTAATTGACAGTTTTACATAAACTGTCACTGCGATTTAAATGCGTGTAAATTCGCCAAAATTCGTGTTGAAGGTCATTTAGAAAAAATTAATCTTGCAATTGTAGAATCGGGGCGCCACCTCCGTGTTGGGTGAGAAAAAAACTTTTTTCGGGAACGAAGTTTCAGAATCTTTAATTGAACGATAAGTCATACGATTTGACGAGGCAAAAGTTTAAAATTAGTGTTACTGTCTCAAATATGGGTATGTCATGATATCGGAATGATCATACTATATTCAACTCGCCATTCAGGTGCTTTTAAACATCCGTATATTACAGTTACTTCTGATTCTATTGGGGACTTTACTGGGGCCTAGGATGCAAATAGACCTCACGGACCTTATTTTTAAAATTAAAATAATAATTTGGCTATTTTTTAAATTCCTGTATAACCTACGCTTAAAATGTTAAATTTTTTCAGGATAACGTAATGATCGATAGTAGTTTCTAATAAGTGTTCTACAAAAAAAAATCTTATAACTCTCTTCACGTTTTTTTTTAAACCTATTACTGACATGAATTGAAAGGATTCCTGGCGGGAAGTGTTCATACCTTAATTTTCATACAGAAGGTACTTATCCTTTTAGAACAGTTCGAGCATGGGGAACTGATTACCCTGGCTTTGTTATCGAATAGTTACTGTTATTCACGGTACGCAATCAGATTTCATGGAAGAATAAGCCCCTGCAAAATCACTATTCAGCTCCACCAAGAATTTTCTCCCAGCGTCATCACATTCTACTGCAACTTCTTTCTGTATTGCAAATTAAACTTTTTCTGATGACTTCTGAACTCTGCCTCAAGCAAAGGGGAGCCGATTTTGTAAACTGAAAGTCGTTTCCATGCTGATCGTAGTTTGGAAGAAAATATGTTTTCAATATTTGTGTTCGAAATTTGCGAAGGTAGTGTCATTACTGTGAATAGCTCTTGCGTGCAGAATGTGAGCTTCTTCGTGGAATAAATAAGGCAGCAGATTTTGACTAATTATTGTAATTGATAACGCTTCTGAATCCCAGCCAAGCATCTTTCTCAACGGAAGACATTGTTTTTTTTTCAAAACTGCTGTCGTTTATCAGTTTTATGATATCGGGACCGACGAAAATACCCTCCATGATCTTTGCATCACTTATACCGGGAAATTTTATGGATAAGTACTTGAAGCAATTTTTATTGATATCTGTGACGTGGAACGAAAACACCAGCCTTATGATTGAAAATGAGTTCACTAGAAAAAGCCGATAAAAGTAAAATGAAGACGATCCGGTAACAAAGGACCTCTCGTACTAACACAGTTGAGCGGTCCATATCTGTATGAAGGCTGGAGAAAACAAACTCTTTTTGGATCGTGGAGCAATGGTCATTTTTTATTTGACTGGGAAAATCTTCATTACTCAGAATCAATAAAAACCGGAAAATCTCTTTTTCGGACCTAAGGCTGGTTTCTTCGTTCGACGTTACACACACACGCACATATATCATTTAGAAGAAAGTAAAACCACCACCGCAGGTCCGTACTGGGATCGGTCATCCAAAAATGACACCGGCTCCCAGTAGAACCAAGCTAAACACACTTATGACCATGTCTCACGACCGTGAGATGGGTGAGATATATATGGGATATATATAATTAAAAACTAAAGGTTAAAAACCACCGCAGGGTCCCACTGGGAGCAACTGTCATCTAAAAAATGACAAATTCAAAAGTAGTTCATGCGACCAAGGCTTTGATCGAACTGAAGACCCTGGTCCTCGCCTCCTTGGGACCACCAGCCAGGTCACGTCATTGTTTAGGCTAACTCCTGGTGCCAAGTGATAAGCCTCGATCATAAGCTTCCATCATTCGGCCTTCCTGAAAACCAAGGTCGCCCACGACCCTTTTGCTCCAACTAGAAAGAGAAACAGTTCATTTACTTATAATGAATCACTGAATTGAAGGAAGGGTGATAGCTGCATCCCAATAGACACCCGCATGGGAGTGATCAGTTCCCTGGAAGCCTCCATCAACATCCAGCCATCACCGAATCGTGACGGGATAAATAAGAAAAGGAACATTCTAGGGTTCAAATAACCGCTTCGCAAGGGCCATTCTGTACCAACAGAGTCACTCCCAAGCTTAGCATTTACGGTTGCTAGCCTCGCCAGGGACACCAACGATTAATTGGGCAACCTGCTTCCTTAATCTGGTGCTAACCCTGACTCCGACTACCTTAGTCCTGACCTCCGCCCAGCATTCCGCCCAGTGCAAGGTTGACCATTCCTTGACCTAGGAATACCAGACTCGGCCTTAGTCCCAGCACTGCCAGCGCCCTGTCCGGACTCGATCCTGACCAAGAATCGGGTCTCAGAGTCACTGACTATGGCTGATACTCGACAGAGTATTTACGTGTACTCACCAGCTCACTGCGTAGCGTCAAACGTGACCCATCGTCGCAAGCTGTCCACAGCTACAATACTGCGTTGATTCGGCGATTTCTTCAAATCCCGAAGGTCTTGAACCTCGTACCGGTCATTTGGCAGGACAGCTGTTACCTTGAAGGGTCCTTTCGCCTTAGCTACCAGCTTCCTACTCTCGCCTGTAGCAACCGGATGTGAGTCCACCATGACAACGTCTCCAACAGAATACGAGGGAGGTTTGAATCTGCGTGCATCGAAGCTCCTTTTCTGCCGTACCTGTTCCTCATCCGTTGACGCCTTTGCTGCACATCTCAGATCTTGCAAGTCAACCTGATCTAATGTGTCTTGAATCGCCGCGAGTATCCTTGCATCAGCCATACTACGCGGTTTGTACCCAAAGAGGAGCTGAGTCGGTGACCTTCGAGTAGTTCTGTTTGTAGAACAATTGATGGCGCTTTGGACCTTTTTCACACTCTCGTCCCACGTTTCCTCTGCATTCCCACCGCAAGTTGCTGCAAGTGAACTTAAAACTGTGCGATTCATTCGCTCACACTGTCCATTCGCACGTGGTGTTGCAACTGCATTAAGTACATGTTTGATGCCGTAGTCCTCGCAGAAAGATTTAAATGAGCGTGACGTAAAGGCTGTTCCTCTGTCACTAATTATTCGGGTTGGTACTCCGAATATTGCTATTAACTGGCCCAGTGCTTTCAACACATGTTTTGTTGAAGTATCACGAGCAGGTTCAAGAATGCAAAATTTAGTAAATGCATCGACAATCGTTAGTATTTGTGTATTTTTACGGTTACTTCGCACAAATGGTCCGACATGATCAAGATGAATCGTATGGAATGGAATGGCAATTTTGTCAATAGGGTGGAGGAGGCCCGGTTTGCGCCCAGATGAAGATTTATAATACAAGCAATTTAAGCAAGCATTAACATACTTCACTATAAACTTCCTCATACCCTTGAACCAATAATGTTCCCGCACCTTCTCCAAAGTTTTCTCAAGTGCAAAGTGCCCTTGCTCATCATGGCATAACCTTACAACATTAAAACGCGACATTCGTGGTACCACCCACTTGCTACCCGAGTCAGTCTTTCTGAAAACAATACCCCCTTTAAGATCGTATTTATCAAAATACTGTTTCGTTTCTGGCTGTGGATTGCCTGATTCCAAAATTTTATGAATTATGTCAATGTCTGGGTCTTGTAACTGAGCTACCTTAATCCATTCTCTTTCTGAAACATCAACAGCACAACAATCTACTGGATTTCTACTCAAATAGTCTACATGAGCAAGCTGTGCTCCAGGGCGGTACGCAATATCGAATTTGTAGTCCTGAAGATACACCCACCAACGAGCCACTCTAGGTTGTATATCTTTTTTATTTACGGTAGCCCGTACCGCGCTGCAGTCAGTGACGACTGTGAATTTGATTCCTAATAAATATACCCGGAATGTTTTTAAAGCAACAAATACCGCCAATGTTTCTAGATCGTATGAATGGTATTTTTGCTCCTCAGGAGTCGTCTTTCGGCTATAATAGGCAACAACGCGTTTTTCGCTTCCGTGTTTTTGAATTAACATGGCGCCTAAACCTATTGCGCACGCATCTGTATGCACCTCAGTTTCGCGTGTAGGATCAAAAATGACTAATACCGGTCGATTAACCAAAATTGCTTTTATCTCTTTGATTACTTCAGACTCCTTTTCTCCCCATTTCCAGGGTACATCCTTCCGCAATAAATTTGTCAGAGGGGCAACTTTACGCGCGAAGTCTTTTATAAATTTGCGAAAATACCCGGCGAGTCCTAAGAACTGCCTGACCTGCTTTACACTCCGTGGGTCAGTGACTTTCATGATAGCATCAACCTTGTGTTTCCCACCGAATTGTTTTGAGTACAGCTTACATCGTTGCAAATGGAAAAGATCCTCTCCTAAAAATGGTCAGGAACCACGAGCTGGTTGGCAAAGGAGCGTTCCTTTACAAAGCAGCGGAGCAGGCAGCTGAGACCCTTGGCCCGACATTCCTAGAACTGCTAGCCCACGCAGTTTCTCAGTTCAACCAGTGAGAGACGGTTGCGACTCTCGCGTCGGAAGGGTTGCCGTGTGCGAGTACTAAGTCGAATACATTGCGCAATATTATGGAAACGGTTCAGGCGGCTCTGACTATTTGTTCACGTTTCGATTTCCCCGAGTTAGTAACAAGGCTATTGCAGTGAGTTTTTCTAATTTTTTTGTCGTAGTACCTTTAAAAAATGGAGATCGAGGAAAAAGGTAAGGTAAAAGTTTCAGAGTTTATTATTTACAGGAATAGTTAACATGCAGTTTACATAGTTAACATTGTTAGTATGTATTATGTTTCAAAATATAACAGACGTTCTCTGAATAAAAAAAAGGGTTTTTAAGATGAAGGCTTTTAATGGCTTCTCCATGAATAAAATTTGACAATATATCAAGTCATATATGAGAAAAAGTTTAATATATCAAACAGATTCCCCTGATTACGAATATCTTGGTTTTTTTTCTCAAAATCCTGGTCAAGTTTTGTTTAAACAATTTTTTTTTTACAATTTTCTTATATATTAACACAAAAAAAAATTGTAGCATCTCCGAGCAAAAATAAAACTTTTTGTATCTTGCACTTTTTTCGTAGGATAAACTGCTTGCTCAAGAAGATTTAAAACTTGTTCATTGTCTATATCGAGGTTAGATCTTTTGAAAGCAAAACGAAATCTTCCGTTCGAATGACAACTTATTTCCTTCAATTGCTATTAAGAATTGCTAACATGTTAAAACATGACGATTTTTTTCATACTAAAAATAACGTAAGACCATGTATGTGACATTTTTGCATATATGTACTAATAATATGAAATCATCGCATATTGTAAAAAAACTCTAATTTCCTGGAAATAGTACAATTTGCCAACTAAAAATCAATATTATAGAATCAAAAAACGAGTCAAATATTTCGCGGAATAGTGAGTTTTGTGGCATGACGTCGATAGGTGGAAATATCAGCCGCCTGGGAGGTTAGTACATGGTACTGCAACTGCATACGACTTTTTGGAGAAAATCGCCGAAACGTAAAGGTCAGTTATAAAGGTCTGCATAGCAATCTTTTCAAGTGTAGAATGCATTTGCACAATTCCGTTTCTTCATCCTTTTATCGGTTGAAGACCTTTCAGTTTCACGACATACAAGCAACTGTCCGAAATTTGAGGTTACAGTAAAACTAACCTGACATTTAGGATATTTTATTTTATTTCGTGAAACCGAAAGGTCGTGAATCGACAAAAGAATGGAACATGACTGAGAAAATATATTCTACACTTGAGGAATATTTCTATTTGTACATTTATGATTTTACGTTTATAATATTTTCTCGAAAATGTCGTGCGACGTATTCCCATGACGTCGTGAAACCATACTCAATTCAAGGCTTCCCGCTCTGCGGGCCTCTTTTTTTAATTGGTCAGCCACTATGCGGAGGAGAGTATACCAGGACCGTGGTGGGAGTTTCCGGAACTGCGCAAATGAAAATAACCTTCTACAGCCGACGAGGGATAAAAGGCGTTAGGGAATAAGGGAGTTGGATAATAGGTGAGACTCCACTGTATTTTTAAAGTGTTCCGATGATTTAAAACAATTTTAAGGAGTCAGGTAGGTGTAAATTTAAATTTATTCTTATCGTTTCAGGATAATTAAACATAATTTGAAGGAGTTGCATAATTATAAGTTCAAATTTATTTGAAATATACCGTCAAACGAAAATGGCGTCTCTCGATTGTAGCGCAGCCGTATATGCACTATTTTGCTACGTATGCTGCTGCTGCCGCTGCTGCAACAACGCACCTTGTGGACGCTAAGTGCAGTGAATATTAAACTAATTTATACTTTTTAAATATTATTTTAATATCAACCTTTCTTACGTGCTGAGTCTTCTTAAAATGGGTAAGTATCAGTCTAATATTCAAAAATAAATGCATGGTTCAAGGAACTGGGGAAAGTCTCCTAGAAGGAAGTTAGGTTAGCTTTATATTTTCGCAAGAATTTATTATAATAAATTGTATAATGAATTATATAAATAAAATATTATATCTACGCAAATATTTATTATATAATAAAGGTTAATCATATAAAAATGTATTTTAAAAAAAATTGGAATGCTTCGAGTTGTACAAAGTGAATGAATTGGCAGAAGTGCTGCAGAAGCACTTAGATGCAGAGACTGTGACCAAATTGTCAGGTAAGAAATGCAAATTTTTATCTCTTCTTACTTTTTCATAAAATCGACAAGCGAATGCACCGTAAAAGAAATGTATCCAATTTTGAAAAAAGTGTACTGCGAATTTTGAGGTAAGATCGGACGCCCACACATACTTTGAAAGCCCATTAAGGGCATGTGATACTTAGAAAATTATCGATTTTAGCAGTGTTAGGTTCCCCCGGCTTTTTTCCTACAATAATATAATAAACCTACTTCTAGTTTTTTCCCTTGCATTTGCTTGATGAATTTGATGCTACCTCCGATTGACTGGGTTTCCCGAAAAATCTGGCCTCCTATTTCGGCTATGGTTGTTTCTCTGCTGTTTGTTGCCTCTCGAGTAAAATTTATGTCTATACTGGTCTCGTGAGGGCGGGCCATAGAAGTTTTTTGAACCTCCTTCCTTTTCAGGCATTGGCTTTGGAGCTAGCTACAAATCCGTCGAAATATTTTGTCACATATCAGCAGCCTTCACTTGCTCTGATAAATCTGTAGCGACAAGCTTATTATCAAATGGTAAATCTTTCAGTGTATCTCGGACAAGAGCTGCGATATTCATCAAAATTAAACTTCGGCAAATTAAAGTTTCATCATATTGAAGATCAACCAAAAGTCTGATTACGCCATTAAGTAAATACACAATACAAGTTCCGTAGCTTTTTCAATCCCAGCAAAGAGTATTCTGCGCCTCAGTTAGCTGACTGCTTTACAGACAGCTAAAACGACTACTCTATGATCATTGTGACTACTCCACTGACTACTTCTGGACTTCTTTCGACTCTGGTCGTTTGTCCTCTTTTTCAAGCAATATAAATAAGTGAATATTGTCAACAAGACTTTCAACCTCAACTGAAAAACTCTCTTGCGCACGTCTTGGTGCGCAGATCAGAAAAATAGGTGAAACTACTACCAGACATCTACCAACTTCTAGTAAATTCCAGAAGGATTCCCATACTCGATTAGAGGTGGTAGTCAGGAAAATACTCAGTGCACAATTCTTCAGAAGAAATATGTTCCTGCTTGTCGAATATCCTCTCATACCTACTTTAAATAGTACTAGCTACCGCAGCCTTCACTGTCAAGTTAAGGTTGGGAGGTTCTATCCCTAAATAGTTTGAAGGAGCAGGTGAATCCTTTGAAATTTTATTTTTCTCCTCAGTCGGAAGCCCTTTAAACAAAATATTGCTCCAAATCTCTGCTAAGCAATCCTGTATCGCAGGAACTAAGATTCAATCACAGAGTAGTCATTCATAAAATATTTGCTAGTCCTCTATTCTCTTTATCAACACTTGTTACTGGAATATCAGGAGTGACTTTCAAGTGTCTCCTGTTTGAATATCATCTTTTTGTTGAATCCTTATCTTAGAAGGAGACCTAATCTCAGTTGAATTTTGCAGGGGTGTACGTTTCTCGTCATCTGGAAACTCTTCATTCGAATCAGGATTTCTCGGCAGATAATCTTCATAGTAAGGCTGAACATAACCTCGAATATGTCTGTCCCGTAAACTACAATCATCACTATATCTGCTGTATCTTTCATAACCATATCACCTGACAGAACGACTTGAAGACCTCCTCCGACGTGAACGAATTAAATAGCACCTTCGAGAGTGACTTCGATTTTGGAAGCGACTTCCAGAACGATTCCAGATCGAATTACGGCGTCGACTATCACATGACAACGAAATACGATAATAATTCTCCATTACACAAAAACAAACTGAGAATCCATAAATAATAATTTATGTAGTCTCAAGTTAGTTGAACCAAAATGCGACACGAGTTAAGAACACTAAAGGCTAGTCGTATAATTCTTTTGCAAGCGTTGAACGCATGTGAGAAGAAAATACTTTTGCAGGCTATCTATTGCTATCTTACAACATTATTATTATTTTACAACAGTTGAAAGGTTGGTTGGACCAAAATTTGACTCATAGATAAGATAGGCACAGAAACTATTTTCTTATCCGTTGGACGGAAGAGAAATACCAAAAACACGTGCTGTTACAAGTTATGTTCAATGTAGGATACAGCTATAACTCTCTGAGTTAAATATTCGGCAACACTGGGCCAACTGTGATTTCACAAATTCTTATGGATGTACTTTGTACATTTTTTGCATCGCAGATGCTTCTGGTTGGAATCATAATATAATAAGACAAATTGTTCAAACAAATGATAATTGTTAGAAGTTTATACAATTGAGGTATAACTTCTGAAACAAACAATATCTTAATAGGGGCCGACGTAGTGTAAGAGAATTTGGAAAAACTAGAGTGTTTCCACTTTTCCCATGGAAAGTTAGAAGTAAATAATTAATAATGTTTGATAACTAATTAATTAATACTGCCTCAAACAATAAATATTATTTCTCACATCCATTAGGTATATACTTAGTTCGGAAAGTACAAACTTTTCATAATATGGTATCAAAAAAATTCAAACACATAGAAATTCTTTAAACAACTACTAAACGTCTTCAACAAAAAGTATTTCTTCTAACGTTCATTTACTGTTTCCCGGATTTCATAAGACAGGACCTTTTCATGATTTGGTTTGAAGACAAAAATCGAAGCAAATATAAATTATTCAAGCAATTGAAAAATAACTTTTAAAAAATATCATTCTTGACATTCACTTTCTGTGTATTAATTCCAAGAAATACTGACTTTCATGATTTACAGGTGAAATAAAAATTGTTGAACAATTAGTTATTCTTTATATAAGGTGAAATTTCTTGAAGAATTGCAATTGTTTCACTTATCAAATAAAAAACATACATGTTCGAACATTTGGATTACATTATGCCAGAAATCTTAATACAATTTTTTATGCGCTTGAAACCTTTCCAAATTGTTAAAAGACTTATTTGTTGCCAAAATCTTCTAAAATCTACATGGTCTAAAATTTTCAAATCTTCACCAGCTAAATTTTTGTTTTGAAAAGTTTAAAAACTTCTAAATATCTCTGAAACTAAATCGATTTTTTTTCTGAAATTTTATAGTCTTGTAAAACTGAATTTTTTTATTTAAAATCATCTGCATTCTATTTTTAAATTTTAGGAAATCATTTTAAATGTTTGAAAATTTTTTAAATTTATTATTGTATTAAAATTACTTTTTTAATACAAAAAATCAGTTTACATGTTGTTTATTCTCTTGAAACCTTTCAAATTTCTTAAAAATCTTTTTTTTTTGTCAAAATCTTCAAAAATTTACATTTAAAAATTTTGTTAAATCTTTACCAGTTAAATTTTTTTTTTAATAGTTTCAAAACTTCTCAATATTTCGTAAACTTATTCGAATTTTTTCTAAAATTGTGTAATCTTCCAAACTTAAAATTTTTGCTTTAAAATCATTTACATTCTATTTCAAAATGTTAGGAAATCATTTGAGAAATTTCCAAATCTTTCTCAATTTTTTCTTAAAATACATTTTTTTTAAACAAAAAATTAGTTTACAATTTGCCAGAAATTTTGATACATTTTTTTTGTTCTCTTGAAACCTTTTAAAGTTCTTTAAAACCTTCTTTTTCGGCAAAATCTTCAAAAACATGCATTTTTTAAATTTTGAAATCTTTACCAGTTTAAAATTATTTTTGAATAGATTCGAAACTTCTAAATATCTATTAAACTAAATCGATTTTTTTGTTGAAATTTTTGAAAAGTTTCAAAATCTTTTTTAATTTTTTCTTAAAATTTATTTTTGAAAACAAAAAATCAGTTTACATTTTGCCAGATACCTTAATATTTTTTTATTTTCTTGAAACCTTTCAGAATTCTTAAAAAGCTTATTTTTCGCGAAAATCATCAAATATCGACATTTTTTACATTTTTAAATCTTTACAGTAAAAATAATTAATTTTTGAATGGTTTCAAAACTACTAAATATCTCTTAAAATTACTCGAATTTTTTTTTAAATGTGTAATCTTGAAAAATAGAAAATTTTGCTTGAAAATCATCTACATTCTACTTCGAAATTTTCGGAAATAATTTGAGAAGTTTCAAAATCTTTTTCGATTTTGTCTTAAAATTTATTTTATGAGAAAATCAGTTTACATTTTGCTAGAAATCTTAATATTTTTGTTATTCTCTTGAAACCTTTCAAAATTCTTAAAAGGCTTACTTTTTGCCAAAATCTTCAAAAATTTACGTTTGAATCATTTTTTTAATATTTACCTATTAAAATTTATTTTTGAAGAGATTCAAGACTTCTAAATGTCTCTTAAAATAAGTAGAATTTTTTTTAAATTTTTCAAAAGTTTTGAAATCTTTTTCAATTTTTTCTTAAAATTTACATTTGAAAACAAAAAATCAGTTTACATTTTGCCAGAAATCTTAATATCAAATCTTTATCAGTTTTAAATTATTTTTGAATATATTCAAAACTTATAAATATTTCTTAAACTAAATCGATTTTTTTTGTAATTTTTTTAAAGTTTCAATATCTTTTTCAATTTTTTCTTAAAATTCATTTTTGAAAAAATGTTCAATTTTCAATTTTTTCCTAAAATTCATTTTTGAAAAACAAAAAAACGGTGTAAATTTTGTCAGAAATCTTAATTTTTACCAAATTAAAATTTATTTTTGAATAGTTCGAAAACTCATTAATATCTCTTAAATGAAATCGAATTCTTTTGAAATTTTTGAAAAGTCTCAAAATCTTTTTCAATTTTTTCTTAAAATTCATTTTTGAAAAACAAAAAATCAGTTTACATTTTGTTAGAAATCTGAATATTTTTGTTATTTTCTTGCAGCCTTTCAGAAAGATTTTTTATAAAATCTCATAATCTTCATCAATCATTAAGTTTTGATTTAAAATCATGTACATTCTATTTCGAAATTGTAGGAAATCATTTGAAATATTTCAAAATCTTTCTCAATTTTTTCTTAAAATTAATTTTTGAAAACAAAAAACCAGTTTACATTTTTCCAGAATTCTTAATACAATTTTTTTATTCTCTTGAAACATTTGAAAATACATTATTTTTTTTTTAAATTCATACCAGTTTAAAATTATTTTTGAATAGATTCAACACTTCTGAATATCTCTCAAAATAAATCGAATTTTTTTTAATTTTTCTGAAAGTTTCAAAACCTATTTCAATTTTTTCTTAAACTTTATTTTTGAAAACAAAAAATCAGTTGACATGTTGCCAGAAATCCTAATATCAAATCTTTATCAGTTTTAAATTATTTTTGAATGGATGCAAAACTTATAAATATCTCTTAAACTAAATCGTTTTTTTTTTTAATTTTTGAAAAGTTTCAATATTTTTTTCAATTTTTTCTTAAAATTCATTTTTGAAAAACAAAAAATCGGTCTAAATTTGTTTAGAAATCTTAATATTTTTCTTATTTTCTTGAAACAATTTAAAATTCTTAAATTTTGAAAGCAATAGTTACATTTTCAAACAAAGTGATGAATTTTCAACTAAAATGATAAATATTTAACCTTGAATAGATCAATTTTAAACAAAAAATTACAAAAAAATAATTTAACAACAAAATAGTTAAAGTTTTAACTAGAATAATAAAATTTTCTGTATATAAAATTAATTTTCTGCCAAAGAAAAAACGAATTTTCAACATCAGAAATCGATTTTTAACAATAAAGTTTAACTTTGAATCGAGTAATTAAAATTTTATTCCAAAAAAGATTAATTCTGAACGAAAAATGTAATATTTAATATTTCAACCAAAAAAGATTTTAATTTTTAATCAAAAACAGTTGAATTCAGCAATTGAAGATTTTTCAGTCACGAGAGAGAAAAAATGGCTAAAAAACTGTTGAATTTTTAACAAAAATGATGAATTTTCAACAAAGAAGATTAATTTTCTACCAAAAAGACCGAATTTTCAACAAAATACATGAATTTTTAACCCAGCACTTTGATATCCAAAATATAATGTGTAGATTTTTCAAGATTTCTAAAAAAGGAAGCTTTTTGTAAGAATTTTAAAATGTTGCAAGAGAATAAAGAAAATTTCTTAAACTTCCTGGGAAACTTTAAACTGATTATTTATTTCAAAAAATAAATTTTAAGAGAAAGTTAACAAAGATTTCAAAACATTTTAAATTATTTCTTAAAATTTCGAAAAAGAATATGGTCGATTTTAAAGTAAAAATGTTCAGCTTAACAAGGTTACAAAGTTTTATAAAAAATTTGATCACTTTTCACAGATTTAGAAATTTTAAAAAGATTCAAAATAATTTTAAACTTAAAGACATTTCAAAGAAGTTACAAAAAACGTACACTTTTGAATATTTGGAAATAAAAACTTTGAAGATTCTTAAAGATTTTGATAGGTTTCACGATAGTAAAAATTTCTTGTAATTCCTGGGAAAATTTAAACTGATTTTTCATTTGAAAAATAAATTAAAAAAAAACATTGACAAGATTTAAAAATATTCATTGATTATTTCTTAAAATTTCTAAAAAGAATATAGACAATTTTAAAGCCAAATTTTTCGATTAGCAAGATTACAAAGTTTTATAAAAAAAAATCGTGGTGAGTTTAAAACATAAGTTTAAAAAAGATTCTAAATTAGTGTGAAACTTAAAAATATGTTTAAGGAGATAAAAAAATGTACATTTTTGAATATTTTTAAATAAAATTTTTGAAACTTTTATACATTTTGAAAAGTTTCACGATAATAAAAAAAGTCTTGAAATTCATGGGATAATTTGAACTTATGTTTGATTTTGAAAAATTAATTTTAAGAGAATATTTAAAAAGAGTTGAAAACATTTTAAGATTTCCAAAATCATTAGAACAGAATCTGGAAGATTTTAAGGCAATTTTTTTAATTGTTCCGAATTTTAAGAATATTTTTGCAAAAATGTATATAACTTTAAAAGGTATTTACAAGGTTTTTTGAAAATGGTTAAAAAATAATTAAAAATTTGAAAAGACTTTCAACAATTTTGAACGCAATATAAATTTTGGAAAATTTCGAAACATTTCCAAAAATTTCAACAAATGTCGAAAAAAAATCTGAAAAATTTAAGGCAGTTTTTTAAATCTTAAAAGATTTTTCAACATTTTAGGAACAATTCGAGACAGTTTAAAATATATTTTTTTCCAAAATTTCTAAATATCTTTTAAACTGATTCGAATTTTTCCTAAAATTTTGCAAAATCCTGTACAACAAACAAATTATAATTTTACAAAATTTTAAGAAAATTAGGAATAATTTTTGAAGATTTCGTAACAATTTTCGAAGCTTTTTAAGAAGTTTTGAAAGGCTTCAATAAAATAAAAAACTTTTCTTGAGTTTCCTGGGAAAATTTATTGTTATTTGGATAAATTAATTTTTAAAGAAAATTTGAAAAGGTCTTAAAACATTTCAAAATATTGCTACAAATGCCGAAAAAAATTTGCATGATTTAAGCGCAATTTTTTATAATTTTGAATGATTTTTCACAATTTTAGGAATAATTCGAGTAAGTTTAGAAGATATTTATTTTTAAACATCAACGAAAAAATATGAATTTTCAAACAAAAGGTACAAATTTTCTATAAAAACAAGGACTAATGTTCAACACAACAGTTGAATTTTCAACCAATTAGATTACTTTGTAACAAAATAGTTCAATTTTAATCCAAAGAGATAAATAAAAAAAAAAAGAAATAAAAAAAAATTTGACGAAAAATATAATAGTTCATATTTCAACCAAAACGAATTTTCTACCAAAAGAGATGAATTTTCAACAACAAAAATTAATTTTCAACCAAGAAAGATGAATTTTTGAACCAAGAAAGATAAATTCTCAACCAGAAAAGATGAATTTTCAATCTAAAAGGACGAATTTTCAACCAAAAAAAGACAAATGTTCAACAAAACATTTGAATCTTCACCACAAAAAAAAATGATTTTACGAAAAGTATAATAATTGTAATTTGTACCAAAAACGACTAATTTTTAACAAAATAGTTGAATTTCCAACCCAAAATGATTTTCTACCAAAAGAGAAGAGCGGTAGATTAAGGGCTAAGGCGAGGGTACGCAACAGCTTCTCTCATAGGGATGCCGTGTATCGGCCAAAGGCACACAATACGTGTTTTGTTGTAATTCAAAACACTTGCATTTTAAGGAAAGAATCAAATTTTTTCTAAAACCTTCGATTTTTAGTTTGAAAACTGAACATTTTTTGGTAAAAATTCATCTTTCTGGTAGAAAATTCAGCTGTTTTGGTTGACAATTACCTTTTTGTTGAAAATTCATATTTTCAGGGTTAAAGGTCAAATTTTTTGACGAAAATTTATATCTTTTGGTCAAAAATGAATTTTTTTGACTTGAATTTGGAACATCTATTTGGGTAAAAATTCAACTTTTTGGTTGAAAATTCAACTTTCTTTGATGAAAACTTTTTTTTTCATTAGAAAATTAATCTTTTTGATAGAAATTTCATCCTTTTTGATTAAAAATTCAACGGTTTGATTAAAAATTAATCAATTATTTTGGTTGAAGATTCAACTATTTTGTTAAATATTTTGTCTTCTTTGGTTGAAATAGTAACTATCAGACTGGCTTTAAATTTCTAAAAAGATTAATTTCCAAATAAAAAATATTAAACTTCAATCAGAAACTGTTCTATTTTCAGCCAAATAGCAGAATTTTCATGCCAAACAGATTAATATTAAGAAAAAAAATTAAAATTTTTTAATTTTAAATCAACAACAGTTGGAAAAAAATAGTCAATCAATTGCATTTTTAACCATAAGAGATTAAATTTCTACCAAAAGATATAACTTTTTAACAATATAGTTGAATTTTGAACAAATTAATTAAATTTTCAACCAAATCGTCCAATTTTCAAACAAAAAAATATTAAACTTCAGCCAGAAACCAAATACTTAAATTTTCTTGCCAAAAAGACGAATTTTTTGGAATAAATATTTTCAACAAAATAGTTTAATTTTCAACAAAATAATTACATTTTCAACCAAATAATAGTAGTTTCAACCAAAAGAGACGAATTTTGAAAAAAATAATAATAGCAGACATTTCAAAAAAAAAAAAAGAATAAGCATAAAATAACGCTATTTGAAAAATTTCAAATACAAAAAGAAGAATTTTGTAGAAGGCAGTTGAGTTTTTAACCCGACAAGTCAAATTTTCTACCAAAAGGTTCATCTTTACCCCAAAAAGATCCATTTTCCACACAAAAAATTAATATTCAATCAAAAAGGGTGAATTTTTTATACAAAAAAATTGAATGTTAAAAAAAAACAGTTGAAGTTTCGTCAAAAAAAGACGACCTTCAACAAAATAGTTAAATTTTCAATAAAATAATTAAGTTTTCAACCAAATAGTAGATTTTTTAACCCACTAATTGAATTTTTATCTTATGAAGGTGAATTTTTATCCAAAAGGTTCAATTTTTAAACAAGAAAGATTATACTTCAGCCAGAAACCAAAAAGTTGAATTTGTAAGCCAAAAAGACGATATTTTTAGAAGACAATTGAATTTTCACTTCGAAAAGTGGATTTTTCAACAAAAAAGTTCATTTTCAACCAAGAATGATGATTTTTCTAATTAAAAAGATGAATTTTCAATCCGAAAGGGCGAACTTTCTATATAAAAAACGAATGTAAAAAAAACAGTTGGATTTTCGAACAAAAAATATGGCTTTGTAACCAAATAGTTGAATTTTCAACAAAATAATTAAATTTTCAATCAAACAGTTAAATTTTCAAGAAAACAATTAACAAATAATAGAATTTTTAAGAAATTAGTTGAATTTTCAAGAAAATAATTAATTTTTTAACCAAATAGTAGAATTTTTAAGCAAATTAGTTGAATTTTCAAGAAAATAATTAAATTTTCAACCAAATAGTTGAATTTTTAAGTAAATAGTTGAATTTTCAAGAAAATAATTAAATTTTCAAGAAAATAATTAAATTTTAAATCAAATAGTAGAATTTTTAGGCAAATAGTTGATTTTTCAAGAAAATAATTAAATTTTCTATCAAATAGTAGAATTTTAAGCAAATAGTTGAATTTTCAATAAAATAATTAAATTTTCAACCAAATAGTATAATTTGTATGCAAATAGTTGAATTTTCAAGAAAATAATTTGATTTTCAACCAAAGAGTAGAGTTTTTAACCTAGTGGTGGAATTTTCAACCTATAAACGTGAATTTTTACCCAAATGATCCAATTTTCAAACAAATTGATTATACTTTAGACAGAAACCAAATAGTTGAATTTTCAAGCCAAAAAGACGGATTTTTTAGAGGAAAATTTAATTTTCATGAGAAAATCTGATTATTCAACGAAAAAAAAAAGAATTTTCAATCAAACAGGATGCATTTTTTATCCAAAACTACCAAAAAGTATGACATTTGAACAAAATAGTTGAATTTTCAATAAAATAATTAAATTTTCAACCAAATAGTAGAGTTTGTAAGTAAATAGTTAAATTTTCAAGAAAATAATTAAATTTTCAAGAAAATATTTACATTTTAAACCAAATAGTAGAATTTTTAAGCAAATAGTTTATTTTTCAGGAAAATAATTAAATTTTCAAGAAAAGAATTAAATTTTAAACCAAATAGTTAATTTTCAGCCTAAAAAGATGATTTTTCAACGAAAAATATAATAGTTGACATTTTAAAAAATAAATATATTTAAATTAAAAATAAAAAGCAGTGGGATGTAATCTGCAATGACAAATTTTTAATAAAATGCTTCAATTTTTAAATGTAACGGATTAATTTTTAAGCAAACAGTAGAATTTTTAATCGAAAAAGTTGATTTTCTACCAAGAAAAGACGAATTTTGAACAAAATACAAGAATTTCCAACCAAATAGTTCAATTTTCTACAAAATTGTTGAAGTTTCTAGCTGAAAATACCAATTTTCTAAAAACAGTTGAATCCTCAATCCGAAAATTTGAATTTTTAACAAAAACTTTAATTTTTCACCGAAACAGATTGAAATTCAACTAGGCAATTGCATTTTTTAAAGAAGATGAAACTTCTACAGAAAGATTTGTTAATCAAGAGAAAATAGATTTGAATGAAATTGATGAAATTTCAAGCCAGAAAGTCAAATTTTCAACAAAAAAGTTGAATTTTCAACCAAGAAGCATGACTTTCAAACAAAATTGTTCAATTTTGAACTAAATAATTTAATTTTGAACTAAATAATAAAAATTTTAGGTACAAAAATGGAATTCTTAAGAAAAAATTTAATAATTAACTTTTCAACCGACAATAATGAATTTTTAATAAAAACAATGAATTTTTTATAAAGTAGAACTACTTCAAACGAAGTTTATGATTTTTCAACCAAAAAAATAAATTCTCAAGGAACATGTAATGGTTAATATTTAAAAAAAAAGGATTTTACTTTTCAATCAAAAACAGGTAAAGACAACCAAAAAAGACCAATTTATAACAAAATAGTTAAATCCTCAATTAAAATAGATTATTTTCTAACCAAGAAGGAATTTTCAACAAAAAAGATGAATTTTCAACAAAATACATGAATTTGTAACCATAATAGATTAATTTTAAAACGAAAATGGAATTCTTGCATTTTCAGCAAAGAAAATAAATTCTCAGCCTAAAAAAAAAAAAAATTTTAGAAAAATAGTTGAAGTTTCAACTAAAAAAGATAATTTTTACACCAAATTGTTAATTTTGAAACTAAAAAAGTTAAATTCCCAACAGAAAATGGAATAGTTAAATTCTCAGTTCAACAAATTAATTTTCAACTAAAAATGAAATGAATTTTTTAATAAATAGTTCAATTTTTAAACAAAGAGATGAATCTTCCATCCAAAAATTGATTTTTTAACAAAGTAGTTCAAATTTCAACTAAGTAGTTGGATTTCATCATTTGGTTCTATTAATTAAATTCAAATTTGAGCGAAAAAAAAAGAAAAAAGGGAAGTTTCTTGAAAACAGGGGAAAATAAGAATTAAAAAAAAAGTATTTTCCTACGAGTATAAAATATTTCAACTCATTATTCATTGTTCGATTGACGTTTATATAAAATGACATTTATATTTTGTATTTAAAAATAGGAGAGGCGGTCAGCTTAAGTGTCACATTAAATTTTGAGGAGGATTTTACGAAAATATCACAGATTGTCACAAAAAGAAGGGGTGAGTAAAAAATGACCGACTGTAGCCTGCGATACATAAATATGAATTTTGATTGACTAAATAATAAAATTTTAAATAAACATTAAAGTTCGTTTTTAATACTAAACAATTTTTTGACACTATTTACACTATTTTTGATCTAGATAAATTAGCTAGATAATTTCTCTTTGGCGAAATTACCTAAAACAGCTAGATATTTAGGTAACACAGCTAGAAATTTAGTCATCACAGCTATATTTTCTGAGATGACGAAATCCAGCTAAACCATTTTTTTCAGTTTCATGAAATTATTAAAATTGAAAAAAAATTTAATTGAAACATTATACTGAAATTAGTTTTAGAAAATAAAATATCACTTTATGCTTTAAGTGAAGTGCGACTTTGATGCTTAGGGTTAATGTACGTAGTTCAGGAAATGTAAATACCTAATTCGCCTGTCTGACTCTGAAACTCATCTCACCACGAAAGTTTTTCCACTCGAGCCATCAAATGCCTTTCCAGACGTCGAGCTCATAGGTTTTCAAGCACTTTTGTGGTATGTCAGAGTAATCTCAGTACCTAAAAATATTTAATAATATCATACCTCACCAAGAAGCATTTTAATTATAATTTTAAAATACACATTCCCTGAAGGCATTGATAATAATTTTATCACACCCCCTCCCCTTTTTCGATTACCACCCCTGCAGAAGATTGATATTAATTTTTTCACTTTTTTCTTTCTTTCTTTTTCTTCTTCTTCCTTTCTGATTATCCGAAATCGGTGATGAGTAATAATGCTGTCACACCCCCTCCCCATTTTCGATTACCTATCCTGCAAAAGATTTATATTAATTTTATCACACCCATCAGCCTTTTCTATTTAACTCTAATCGGTGATTGGTAATAATGCTGTTACACCCCCTCCCCTTTTTCGATTACCACCCCTGCAGAAGATTGATATTAATTTTTTCACAGTCCCTCCCCCTTTCTGATTATCCAAAATCGGTGATGAGAAATAATGCTGTTACACCCCCTCCCCATTTTCGATTACCTAAAAGTGTAATGAATTTAGTAAACATATAGGAAATTTAATATGCCCATGTATACTAAAATTGCAAACATTTCTAACAGCGCATGGTTTTCTGATGAGGTTACTATGACTAGTGACGCAACATTAAACTTTATTAAACTTATTTGGTCTGAAAGTGTTGCTAATTTTCTTCTATATATTTCATCCCAGACGTTAAAACATTATTGAGGATCTTAAATCTTTCCCCTATCTATTTATGAATCGAATTTTGTGTCAAACTGTTTCATAATTGGGACATATTTCATGATAGGTACCTTGAGCTTAGTCTTGGAACGACCGCTTAATTGAAACAATACATTTTTTTCTAGTAAATTGAAGTTCTCGAGATTTAAATCTCCACAAGTAGTGAAGAGAAACAAAAGAAATTACCAGTTAAAATGAAACATGGTGATGCACTAATATCGTGAATGCAATTTCTATACTTCTATGGACTTGGCTTTTCTGCTACTCGTATTAAGAGGGAAAATATATAGGTTTTCTCGTTTCTAGTTCCATTCACGATCTCAGTGCAAGAATACTACTGGGTAATTAACTTACTCGAGCGTTGGTTCTTGATGAAGTAGAGCTGAAGGCGTTCCTTGAATGTATTCTCGTTCACGTAGTACTCGACACGAACTCTGAAACAAGAAAGGAAACGATATCGTGTCACTTTGGTTCATACTTTTCATTTTCTTAATACAAATCTACCAACTTGGGGACAACACAATTGGAACTAAAACCAGGCTAACTTTAGTTCAAAATTAACTCATCAGGAACTTCATACTTATTCATGATCTATTCAATCATTCCCTGTCAGCGAGAGAGAAACAATTACTAAAAATACAGTCCAGCAGAGGTGGATTACTCTGGATTATAGGGGATTAACCAGGATTACTTTTATATGAATAAATAAATAAATAAATATTTTATATAAATAAAAAAACTCTGGATTATCCAAGATTATGCTAGATTGTAGAGGATTACACTGGATTAGATAAAATTATAAAATAACAAAATGATTAAATGTTTTGAAAAATAGACGGACTGTTAGATAAGTAGTTCAATTTGCAACCACAAAGATTCATATGTTATCAAAACGACGCATTTTCAGAACGAAACGTGGAATACCAAACCCAAAATGGAATAGTTGAATTTTGAAGAAAAAAAATTAATTTTCCACCGAGAAAAATCAAATTTTATAACATAATAGTTAAGTTTTCAAACGAAGAGGTGAATTTTACACTGGAATGATGAATTTTCAACTAGAAATGTAAAAGTTTTAAACAAAAAACAATGTTCTTCCAACTGAATTGTTGAATTTTAGACAAAATAGAATTTTCAAACAAGAAGATTAATTTTCTACCGAAAAAGACAAGTTTTAAACGAAAAACGTGACTTTTTAACGAATGAGTTAAATTTTCAACTAAAAAAGATAAATTTTCTACCAAAAATTAAATATTTAAATTTTCAGTAAAGAAATTAATTTTCGACCAAAAAATAAAACAAATTCTCAACTAAATGGTTAGCTTTTCTACCAATGAGATGAATTTTCCACTAAAATGATGAATCTTAATCTGAAATAATTAAATTTTCGAAAAAAGCGACTATTTAACCAAATAGTTAATTTTTCTACCAAGAAGATTATTTTTTTACCAAAAAAACACATTTTCAACTAAAAACATGAATTTTCAACGAAATAGTTGAATTTTCAATTGAAAAAAAGTGTCAACCAAATAGTTGAAATTTCAACTAAAAAAGCCCAATTTTCCACCAAAAATGAAATAGTTAAATTTTCAGTGAGAAAATTATTTTTCAAACAAAAAAAATTTAACAAAATAGTTAACTTTTCAATCAAAGAAGTGAATTTTACACTGAAATAATGAATCTTCAACTGGGATATTTAAATTTTTAACCACAAAAAAAAAACTTTTCCACCAAATTTTTGAATTCTCAATCAAACTCTGGATTACATAAGATTACTCTGGATTACGGAGGATTACACTGGATTAGATAAAATTATTTGGATTACTCCGCCTAAACTAGAATCTTGCGAATTTTCAATCAAATAGATTACTTTTAAACAAAATGATTACATTTGAACCAAACAAATGGTTTTTTAAATGAATATTTCAATTTTCAACCAAAAAGATTAATATTTTACCAAAACGACGAATTTTCAAAAAGAAACGTGGAATACCAACAAAAAATGGACTAGTTCAATTTTTAGTAAAAAAATTAATTTCCAACAAAAAACAACGTTTTTGCATCAAAATTGTTGAATTTTAAACAAAATAGAATTTTCAACAAAGAAGATTAATTATCTACCGAAAAAGACAAATTTTCAACGTAAAACAGGATTTTTTAACAAAGTAGTTGAATTTTCAATTAAAAAAGATCAAACTTCAACCCAATAGTTTAATGTTGAACTAAAGAAGATGATTCTTTCATCAAAAATGGAATAATGAAATTTTCAGTAAAAAAATTGATTTTTAACCAAAAAAAAATAATAAAATTTTAATCGAAATAGTTAGATTTTTAATCAGGAAGATGAATTTCCCACTGAAATGACGAATTTTGGTATGGTGTTGAATCATGCACGTTTCAAGCGCAAAACAAAATAACAGGAATTCAGGGGGCATCGAGGAGAAAAGAAAGTTGGTGAAAATTAAGGAAACGGGTAGCAGGAGTCTATTTGAGTTGATTCAGAAAATATTTCTTGTGTGTTGACCTCTACGAGAGTTGACGGTTCTGCTGATTTGACTCTTAAACCATAATGGAAACAGTTGGGCAAGTTGCGCCATGTAAATTCAAATAATGAATCTTCTAATCTCTTCTTAACATTCCAGGCAAAGCAAACAGGCCAAAGCAGAAAAAAACCAAAGCAGGCTGAGGGCCATTAAGCATCAGTCCTGTAGGACGAGTTGGTTCGCTCGGATATTCCACCTGAAACTGGAGATCGTTTTGCGAATCCGGATGAAGAGGACCCTATGAATCAGCCGTTCTCTTGGGGAGAATTTGAGACGGCCCTGTCTTTATGCAAGGCCAAGTCCTCCTCCGGCATGGATGGCCTTTCGTACGAAATAATGCGTGGATTTTTGGATCTGTTGTTGATCCTTCTGCATGCCCTCTTCAATGAGATGTTCTAAGCCTGCTCTTTTCCGGAAGCCTGGAGGGACTCCCGCGTTCATTTCATTCCTAAACCGGCGGGGAAAGACTTCCGGTCTATATCTCTCACATCTACTTTTTGTAAATTGTTTGAGAGGCTGATT
Source organism: Andricus grossulariae (assembly GCA_011634705.1). Taxonomy (NCBI): domain Eukaryota; kingdom Metazoa; phylum Arthropoda; class Insecta; order Hymenoptera; family Cynipidae; genus Andricus; species Andricus grossulariae. Next base: position 85,273,783 of record JAABKJ010075445.1, on the reverse strand, counting down.
CAGAGGAGGCTTGAATATCTGGCGGAGCGCAACGATTGGATTCCGGAGTTTCAGTTTGGCTTCATGAGGGGCAGGTCATCCATGGACTGCGTTGCCTCTGTTGTCTATGATATCACGATGGGCTTTGGCAGAAGCGAAAACACGCTTGCGTTAGCGCTGGACCTGAAGGGCGCGTTCAACGCTGTTCTGCCGGGGTCTTTGATTGACGAGCTGAGAAACTTGGGGGTTCCGATAAGATTACTTAATCTAGTCTACTTTTTTGTCGGCAAACAGAACCTCTTCTTCTCATCGGATGGGGGAAATCCAAGAGCTTGCGGGGTTGGGTGTCCCCCGGGGTGGAGTTCTGTCTCCGCTCTTGTTCAACTTGGCCCTTAGAATGCTCGGTCAACATCTTCCGGCTGGCGTAAAGGTTTCAATGTACCATCTTCGTGGCTTGAGACGCTGGGGCTTTATATCTCAGTCCCGAAGTCGCAACTGTGCATTTTCTCGAGAGGAAGGCTGAGGGCTCAGGACATCTCTATCATGTTTTATCAGACGATCATTCAATGCCAGCCCGCCCTTAACTATCTGGGGATTATGCTTGATAGGAGGTTGTCCTGGATTCCTCACATAAGGGCTGTTGCTTGCTGAAGCCTCAAGAGCAGTCAATATCCTACATGTTATTGCGAGAATCTCTTGGGTAGCCTCCCCCTCCCTTTTGCTCACAGTTCATAAGGGGCTGGTTGGAGCGTGCCTGGAGTGGGGTGCTCGCTTTTTTTTCAAGGCTAGCACGACGGCCTTGAGGATGCTGGACATTGTACGTCATGCATCTCTCATGGTGGCATTGGGCTGCATGAGCTCGACGCCCATCACCGTGCTCCTCTCTCAGGATGCTGAGACTCCCCTGTCAGTCCGCAGGTCCTTGCTGGCAATCAGGTTTACCCTCCGCAATTTCTGCTCGAATAACAGCCCCCTTGCGAGGAAATTGGAGGATCTAGCGTCGGAAGCTTGGGCAAGGACATTCAAGGTTAACCCGGGTAAGTGCGGTCTGATATCGGCATTTCTAAGCCATGACAGCATTTGCCGGAGCAATGGATTGCTCTTTAAATCCGGGATATTTTGACGGTCTTTGGAGCGAGCTGCTAGCTGAGATACCCATTGATCTGGAATCTGGCCTGGTTTTTAAGGATTGTGCGTCTCCACACCCGCTCTCGTAGAGTTGGTAGGCTCCAGCTACCCCGGGGCAACATGTATTTACACAGATGGATCGCTTGATTCGTCCCTGGGGCTGGCAGGCTGCGGGTTCTACACCCCCCTTAGGGAATTCAGGTTCGCTCGGCTTTGGAATGACTTCTCCGCAGATTCTCGGAACCTATGGGCCCAATACTGGCGCGCGTGGTGGGAACCGGAGTGTCAGTCGCCAAGAGAGAGGGCAACGATATTCGCTTTTCTGGATACTCATAGCGGGATCAGGGGCAACGAGGTTGCAGATGGGGTGGCTAAGCAGGCCTCTAGATTTCCGGTCATCGCTGCTAAGGGTTTTCCGGTACACGAACTGCGTGAGATATGCCAACGCGATTTCGAGTGTTGAGCGGCTCTTTGCTGGCCTTATGGTAGAATCGACAGTACGAGGGGGAACTATTTCTCAAGTGTAAATAATAAGACGACTAGGCCCTGGTTCCGCGGCCTCAGTGTACCTAGGCGTTATCTCAACCTTATCACTAGGCTTAGGACTGGTCACATATGCACGGGACACCATTTCGCGAGGATGGGATGGAATCTACCGGTTGGATGCGAATGCGGAGCTGCGCACAAGGATCTTTCCCATCTCCTTAATCAGTGCTTGATACACACCATACTTTTTGTCCCCCTCCTTGAAAACAAGCATGTGAAGCAGATAGAGGATGTTTGATGTACTTGTCTATAGCTATCTTCTTGTATATTAATACTAGATCTTTGCATTTTTTTCTGAATTTTTCAACTTTTGTCCATTTTTCAATTAGAATAAAGTAATAATTAATTCGATTAATAAAAATAATTCGTTAAACAATTTATTATTATTGTTAATAATATTATCTTTGAATAATGCTAGAAATTGCATTTTTTTCTGAAATTTTCAACTTTTTCTTCACTTTTCACTTGTAGTGAGTTAATATTCAATTAATTATAGCAAGAATAATTGTTTAAACACATTATTATTGTCTACAGCTATCTTCTTTATTGATACTAAATAGTTGCGCTTTTTTTTTAATTTTTAAAAGAAAAAAATAGATTTATTTTTGTGTGGATTCAAACAAATTTCCGGGCGTTATTCATAAAAATGCAAAAATAATAGACTTTGAAAAAAATGATGTAACAGCTATTTGAGACACAAGTCATATCTTTTTATTTCCTAATTAAAAAGTTGAAGGTTTCAAAGATTATGAACCATTATTTTGTACAAAACTTCGATTTCGATTGCTGAAAAAATTATTTTCACCATAAAATTTAGTCCCAATCACCCATCTTCATGTCCTTTACAATATCCGTGTTATCCCTCGGAAGATCTTCTTCTGCATCATCCGTCCTCCTGACTTTCAAAGACTTCTTCTTCTGCTTCTTCTTCTGTTGCCTTCTTTCAAATTCTTCCACCGGCATATCGAGATCACTGTCGTCTTCACTAGCAGCAGCGCGTCTCTTATTTCCTTTCGATTTTCTCAGCGAGGGCAATTTAAAATCAGCTTCCTGGTCGTTTTGCGTGAGGAGCTTCATTTTCTGGGTTTGATTGACCTTATACCAAGAATCGTAAAACTTGATGAGCGGTGTTTTGTCACTCTGCAACCTCAATTCCCAGTTTTGGATTTCCTTCATATTCTTGAAATCGAAAGTCGCCTTGCTGCGTTCCTTCTCGACGAATTTTCGGTTCTCCTCAATCTTATCCAGAAGTTGTTTCATCTTTCGAGAGTAGTTCGCTACGTTGCATTTTTTGAGGAAGGCTTTCAACTGCAAATTTAAATTACGAAAAAAATCTGGTCAATTTCAAATTCAATATTTGGCGCCATTCATCAAATATGTGATACTCCTGGGGTGGCCGTTTTATTCAATGAAAAAAAATTCCGGTCATTTACCCCTTTTTCCCCGGTTTACAAAACATTTTTCACGATCAATGAAATTAAAAAATTCGAACTCTAAAGCTGAAAATTTTTCCAATTGCAGGCCTCGGACTCGCTTAAAAATTGAACTATTTTGTTGAAAATTCCATTTTGTTTGGTTGAAAATTAATTTTTTTTTTAAATTAAAATTTAACGCTTGCATTTTTAATTAAAAATTTATCTTTCTATTTGAAAATTCATTTCTATAGTTGAAAATTGAAATACTTGGTTGAAAATTCAATTTTTTATCCGAAAATTTAACTTTTCCATTTTTGGTTGAAAATTAATTTTTTTTTTAGATTGTAATTCATTTCTATAGTTGAAAATTTAACTATTTTGTTGAATTTTTTTTGTTCGTTAAAAAATGTATATTTTTTTTAACTTAAAAATTCCGTTTTTTGTTAGAAAATTATACTTCATGTTTGAAAAAATTAAACTTTTTGGCTAAGAAATAATTTTGTTTTCACTTGAAGATTCATTATTTTAATTGAAAATACATCTCTTTGGTAAAAAATATACCGATTTTGTTTAAAATTCCTTTTCTTCTTGTTTGAAAATTTATTTTTTGTTGAAAATTCGTTTTTTTTTTGGTTGAAAATTAATTTTTTGAGTTGAAAATACATCTTTTCTGTAGAAAGTCGTTTTTTTGTAAATTCATCTTTTTGGATGAAAATTAATTTTTTTTCTCCAGAATATTTAACTATTCTATTTTTTGGCGTGGAAAACTAAACTTTTTTAGTTGAAAATTCATTTCTTTTGTTTTAAAAATTGTTTTTTTCTTGTTGAGAATTAATTTTTTGAGTTGAAAATACGTCTTTTTTATGTAGAAAATCGTTTTTTCTTAACATTCATCTTTTTGGTAGAAAATTATTTTGTTCCTGAAAATTTAACTTTTCCAGTTTTTTTTTTAATTTATCTGTTTTAGTTGTAAATTCATGTATTTTGTTGCAAATTCGTCTTGTTTGGTAGAATATTAATCATTTGATTTTTAATTAATTTATTTCGTTGAAAATGGAACTATTTTGTTGAAAATTCCATTTTGTTTGGTTGAAAATTAATTTTTTTGAACTGAAAATTTAACGCTTACACTTTTGATTGAAAATTTATCTTTTTATTTGAAAATTCATTTCTATAGTTAAAAAATGAAATACTTTGTTGCAAATTAAATTTTTATCTGAAAATTTAACATTTCCATTTTTGATTGAATTTTTTTTTTTCAGAAAAAATTCATTTCTAAAGTTGAAAATTTAAGAATTTGGTTGAAAATCCAGTTTTTTTGATACTTGCAAATTTTCCCTTTTTAGTTGAAAATAAAACTACGTGGTTGAAAATTCATTGTTGTTGGGAGACAATTATTCCTTTTGTATAAAAATTTATCCACTGAATATTTATAGATGACCAGTAGACTGAAAACAATAATATTAAATATAATAAAATGATGAAACTTCAACAAAGAGTGGAATTTAAAAAAAAAAGATTACTGATGTGTTCTTAAACAAAAGAGATGAATTCTGAGCCAGAAATATAATTAGTAGACTTTTTAATTAAAAATTTTATTTTTTAAGCATAATTTCCAGTTAAAACTATTATTTTTAAACTAATGAAAATAAACTTCAATGTTTATTTAAGGTTTATTCAACTATTTTTGTTTGAACATTCAACTCTTGTGTTGAAAATTCAACTTTTTTGTAGAAAATTCTTACCTATGGCTAAAAAATTCCAAAATTTGGTACGAAATTTAACTATTTGGTTGAAAATTTACGTATTGTGTTGAAAATTCATCTTTTTTTGTAGAAAATTTTTTTGGTTAAAAATTAAACTTGTTGGTAGAAAACGAATCTGTTTTAATTTAGGATTCAACTATTTTGTTGGTTAAATCCAACTGTTTTTTTTTTTTCAAGTCGAATTAAAATCATTTTTTGTTGTTGTTGAAAGATTAATTATTACATTTATCGTTAAAAATTCATCTTTTTCATTTTTTTGGTTGAAGATTCATAATTTTAGTTGAAAATTCACCTGTTTGATAGAAAATGGAATTACTTTGTCGAAAATATGTTGTTTTTATGTTGGAAATTAATTTGTTGACTGAAAAATTAACTATTTGGTGAAAAATTCAACTATATTGTTAACAATCAACTTTTTTGTTATTCATTCATATTTTCGGGTGGAACTTTCAACTTTAGAAAATTCAATTATTTGAATTGGATCGGACACGAATCGAAATTGGTTCGAAATTTGATCGGACTTGGATCGAAACTGGATCTAAATTTGATTGGACTTGGATCGAAATTGGATCGGACTTGGATGGACACAATTGTGATCAGACTTGGATCGGAATTTGATCGGACTTTGATCGAAATTGAATCAAAATTGTGATCAGACTTGGATTGGACTTGGATCGGAATTGGATCGAAATTGGATCGAAATTGAATCGTAATTGAATCGGAATTGTGATCAGACTTGGATCGGACTTCGATCGAAATTGTTATCGGACTTGGATCGGAATTGAATCGGACTTGGATTGAAATTGAATCGGACTTGAATCACAATTTTGATCAAACTTGGATCGGACTTGGATCGGAATTAGATCGCCTTGGATCCAAATCGGATCGAACTTGGATCGAAATAGTGATCAGACTTGGATCGGACTTGGATCGTAATTGAATCGAAATTGTGATCGGACTTGGATCGGAATTGAATCGAAATTGTGATCGGACTTGGATCGGAATTGGATCGAAATTGTTATCGGACTTGTATTGGAATTGGATTGGAATTGGATCTGAATTGGATCGGAATTGGATCGGACTTGCAGCGAAATTAAATCGGACTTGAATAGGAATTGTGATCAGACTTGTATCGAAATTGGATCGGAATTGAATCGGAATTATGATCAAACTTTAATCGAAATTGTTATCGGACTTGGATCGGAATTGGATCGGAATTTGATCGGAACTGGATCAGACTTTGATGGAAATTGAATCGGACTTGAATCGGAATTATGATCAGACTTGGATCGGACTTGGATCGGACATGAATTGTAATGATGATGTGTGTGGCTCAGTTTTTTTAGGTTTACAATTCAACGCTTTGGTTTAAGGATGAATTAACTTCTAAGAAGTTCATTTTTTTCGTTCAATTTTAGAACATTCGTCTTTTTAGCTTCAAAATCTTAATTCAACTTCTTGGTTGAAAATTTTTACTGGTTGGTTAAAAGTTTATTTATTTTGTTGAAGATTAATCTTTTTTGGTAGAAAATTCAATTATTTGAATTGGATCGCACTTGGGTCTGATCGCAATTGTGACCAGACTTGAATCGAACTTGAATCGAAATTGGATCGGATTTTGATCGGAATTGGATCAGACTTTGATCAAAATTCAATCGGAATTGTGATCAGATTTGGATCGGACTTGGATCGGAATTGGATCGGACTTAGATCGAAATTGGATCGGACTAGAATCGAAATTGCGATCAGACTTGGATCGGAATTGTGATCGGACTTGGATCGAAATTGGATCGGACTAGAATCGAAATTGTGATCAGACTTGGATCGTCTTGGATCGAGTACTTGAATCGGAATTAGATCGGACTAGAATCGAAATTGTGATCAGACTTGGATCGGACTTGGATCGAAATTGGATTGTACTTGAAACGGAATTGGATCGGCCTTGGATCGAAATTGGATCAGACTAGAATCGAAATCGTTATCAGAATTGGATCAGACTTGGATCGAATTTGGGTTGGACTTGGCTCGAAATTGAATCGAACTTGTATCGCAATTGTGATCAGACTTGGATCGAAATTGGATCGCACTTTGATCTGAATTGGATCGGACTTGAATCGGAATTGTGATCAGACTTGGATCGGACTTCGAATGGAATTGGATCGGACATGGATCGGAATGATGATCAGACTTGGATCGGAATTGAATCGCCTTGGATCGGACTAGAATCGGAATAGTGATCAGACTTGTTTCGATCTTAATTTAAAAGATTTACAATGGAAAATTCTTCAATTTCGAAGATTTGCCATTGAAAATTCTATAATCTTTTTAATTTACAATTCAGTTTTTTAAATTTCCAATTGAAGATTCATTAATTTTAAATGTCTATAGTTTAAAATGATGTAATTCTGAACTAATAGGATTGATAGGGTTGTTTTGTGAAAAATACTACCTAACAGTATTATTTATAAATTTTTTACTTTATAGATTACACAGAAATAATTTTCGGGCACCTCTCTCTTTTTACTTAATTACTAATATTGGATAATTTTCAGATGTCTCAGAGTGATAAAATCCAGACTCGTATTTGATAGAATTTTCTTTTTAAAAAAAAATTCAGTTTTTTTTTCAGTTTGATGCAAACAGGAAGATCGTAAAACTGTCACTCCACTCGAGAAGATACGACTTCTTTTAACTCGAGATACTCAAGTTTCAAGTGAAGAACATTCAATTTTTCTTCAGTTTCAATACAATTTTTCACGCTCCCGAACAAAAGAATCTGGAGTATTTTAAATTCGTAATGCCGACTGAAGTCGTAAATTTCCTATTTTATTGCCTGCGACTAGAAACTTTTCCCCTAAATCTGTATTTTAACTCTTAAATCGTTTTAGGAACGTGTCGATGTCCCTAACGAGGTCTAAAAGTTGGTATTTAAGGACCATTGACAAATTGACATAATTATTTACCCGTTTTATTTAGAATAAATTCCTGTAAAATGTGTTCTAGTTAGATTTTTAGAATTGTTAGATGTATGGTAACTTTATTGTTTAATAGAAATATTATGTCTAATAGAAATATGTTTAATAGAATGACCACTGCAGACAATTATGTATTCCTCACAAGGGTGGTCCAAAAATGCATTGGAAGTTTTTTTTCTTCTAATTTTTATGAATAACGCCCGGAAAATCTTTGTTTTTGTCTCCTGTGTGAGATAGCTTTTTTGTGTAAATTAATTTGTTTTAACATTGGGAAAAGAGCAAAAATAATTTACTTAAGAAAGTAAAAAACTATTTAAAAAATGATTCTTGTTGAGATTCACTTACTATTTGTTCATAACTAAAAAGTCAAAGCAAAACTAAAGATTTCAGAAAAAAAATCAACTTTCTAGCATTACTCTAAGAGAAGATAGTTATAAACAATTATAAATTGTTTAAAACACCTATGTTCGTTAACTTGAATTATTTATTACTTTACTATGTAAAAAGTGCGTAAAAAGTTAAACATTTCAGAAGAAACCGCAACTATATTGCATCAATAAAGAAGAAGATAGTTATCAACAATAATAATTTGTTTAAATGATTATTTTTCTTAAATTGAATTAATTATCAACTCACGCTATGTGAAAAGTAGTCAAATAGTTGTATATTTCAGAAAAAACCGCAAATTTCTAGCATTATTCAAATGGAATATTATTAATAATAATAATAAATTGCTTAGACAAACAATTTTGTTAACTCTTATTAATTATTTAACTCACTCCAAGTAAAAAATGAACAAACAGTTGAAAATTTCAGAAAAAAAACTGCAATTTTTTTGCATTATTCTAAGAAAATATTATTAATAATAATTATGAATTGTTTAAAAAATCAGGTTTGTTAACACTAAGGAACTTATTACCTCTCTCTAATTTAAAATTGGACAACAAAGGGAGAATTAAAAAAAAACCGCGACTTTCTATGTCCATTCTAAGAGAAAATTGCTTAAAACAATAATAATGTGTTTAAACAATTCATTTAAACATCTAGTTATCATTCTAAAGTAGTATTTTATCTATTAGAAACAATTTTCATTACAAAAAACGCAAAAAAATCATAATTAGCGCAAAAAACTCGCGAAACCCATTTTTTCATTTATGGGGTTTTCTTGGGACCCTATAAGAGAGACTTATGGGGGTGATATTTGAATAGTAATAATTTTTTTGTATTTTATGGCTAATTGTAAAGAGAAATGTTAAGTTTCAACTCGATTCAGCTAATATTGAGGATTCTGAATGAAATGTACAAAAACCTCTTTTTTTCTTATGGGAAATACGTGTTAACCTTCACGGGGCTTGCGCCACCTCTAAATATCTTTTTTTTTTCAAAAAAAAAAAAAAATAGATGTTTTTTTGTGTGGATTCGAACACATTTCCGGGCGTTATTATTAAAAATTCAAAATTTCTTATTTTGACCACCCTATTCCTCATAGATGAAGGTTTGTAATGACCTAAATTTTCAAATCTAATTTTTTGACATATTTCGATACAATTCGATTAATTGAACCTTTTATGACTCGCCAGTACCGATTTATGAAGTTTCTTATGAAGTTTCAAAAAAAAATTTATTCTGTTTATATAAGAAGAACTTTTTTAATATTCAAAATACGACAATACTGCATGCAGTGTATTTTTTAACGTTCTTGAGATGCACCGATTGACCTAATGTGGAACCTTTTATGACTAACCAGCACCGATTTAGGAAGTTTCAAACAAAAAATTTATTCTATTTATATAAGAAGAACTTTTTTAATATTCAAAATACGACAATACTGCATGCAGTGTATTTTTTAACGTTCTTGAGATTAGTTTCAACTCGATTCACCTAATATTGACGATTCTGAATAAAATTTACAAAAACGTTTTTTTTTATGGGAAATTCGTGTTAAACTTCATATGGGGCTTGCTGAACTTCTAAATATAATATTTTTTAACAATAAAAAACGCATTTCTTTTTTTGTGGATTCGACAAAATTTGGGGGCGATATGCATGAAAATTCGAGAAAGAAAATTTGGACCACTCTACTGTCTATATATTGTACAAAAATATTATGTATAATAATTCTGGAGTTAAGATATCTATTTTCATTAGTTATAAAATATATATATATAATATGTATGATAATAAATAATAAATATATATATGATATATGTAATAATATTAATTTTATTTTTTAATTTAGAAATTAATTGAGATAAAAAAAATTGAGCGCGTAGCGCGCGTGTTTGTTTTCTAGTTATTTTAAATTGCTTTGAAAAAGAACAAATCTCTAATTGGAGGAATTTTTCAAGGAATTATCTACTTTGAGAAAAACCGCCGCAAGCTAATTGATATTGTCTTATCAGGATTTGCAATATGAGTATTGACATACCACTTAATTTTTTATGAAGGTTCAAAAAGGCTTCATAAAAAACTTTATATTCCTCTAAATAATCCGATTACAATCTGCAGAAATTCCTTCTGATATTGACCAACTTTTTTCCCTCCAATCACGCATTCTTGAGCAATTCAGATAAAGTAGTTACTTAAGAATTGTGTGAAATATCGCGAATTACCAGTAATCTCACGCTAAAAAACGATAACATTCTTTTTTAATTTTCATTTACGACACGACGACGCGGTGCTTTGATAAAACGATTTCAATTATTTATAGTTGACAAAGAATCTATGGCTGATCTGAATCTGAAGGTCTATGGCTTAATGTCTCTGTTTATCACATATTTGGAAGTACATTTTTTTAAACATACGCTTAAAAAGTCAAATTGTGTAACAAAATTGCACACGAAGGCTTTAAAAGAAGTATGTTTAAAAAAAAATGATTTTCCTAAAAACATACTCAAGAAAGTCAATTTATGTAACATAATTGTACAAAAGAAGTTGTAATGAGAGAAATATATGTTTTTAAAACAACATTATAATTGGCTCATTAGAGACAGTTATATAACAAATGAAAAAAGAGGGAGAAAAAAAATACAACCAAAAAACCTCGCTCTCTTTTATGATGAGGAAGCCTTTTAGGCTTCATCAGGGAAATTTTTTATAGAAAACTAATAGGGAATATTTGTATGTCATGCTAATATTAATTGAAAATGTAGATATGAATTTAAAGTTACTTATTCAGAAATTATTTACACTTGTTTATAGATTGAAATTGAAGCTTCCTTGATTTTATTTTTATCATATATTTCAAATTAATTGACAGTTAAACAAATTCTAAAGATGACAACGGGGTCTATGGCTTAATTTCTATGTTTATAACATATATGAACGTACATTTTTTCAAACATAAACTCAAAAAAGTCAAATTGCGTAACAAAATTGCACAAGAAAGCTTTGAAAGCAGTATGTTTTAAAATAATTAGTTTTTAAAGACATATATTCAAGAAAGTCAATTTGTGTAACATAATTACTATAATTTATAGACAGTTATATAACAATTGAAAAAAAGAGAGAAAAAAAAGTAAAGAGACAACCAAACCACCTCGCTCTCTTTTTATATTATTTATTCGTCTTTTTTATTCTACTAGGATCCAACATGTTTCGATGCCTTCAAGGCTTCCTCATTATGAAAATTTTTCTAGGAAACTAATAGAGAATATTTGTATATTGTAAAATGTTATAAAAAATTTGTATATAAAATGTAGGTATGAGTTAAAAGTTAAAAAATTTTCTTTTAACAAGTTTTTAATAAGTAACTTCAAATTCATATCTACATTTTTAATTAATATTTGCACAACATACAAATCTTCCCTATTATTTTCCTATAAAAAATTTCCCTGATGAGGTAGCATCAGAAAAGAAAGCAAGGTTTTTTCTCTCCCTCTTTTTCCAACTGTTATATCACTGTCTCTAATGAGCCAATTATAATGTTGTTTTAGAAACATATTTCTCTCATTTCAACTTCTTTTGTGCAATTATCCTACAGAAATTGACTTTATTGAGTATGTTTTTAAAAAACTGATTTCAATTCAGAACGTTCTTTGGTTATCATAAAAAAATTTCACTGCCGTGCATACGAGAGCGAACTATTCTTTGAAGAGAAAACGAGTTTTTTTTTCAACAATGAGAACCGTAAGCTTCTGTATGCAAACCATTTTCACAAACGGTTATGTATGCTCGTAGAGCAGCGTTAAAGCCGACCTCGTTCGCAGAAGTTGACGATGAACTGTACAAGATTCAAAGTTAAATTGCTTTCATTAATGAATGATAAAAACTTTCGTTGCGCATTGATTGTTCAGGGATGAGAATGAATGTTCATTCAAAATGAGGAATGGGTTCTAAAAATTCAAATAACAACTTCTTAATATCGAGTACAATAAAGAACAAACGAAAAATTTATTATAGTTGCATTTTCATCCAAATAGTTCAATTTTCAAGCCAAAAAGACCAATTTTTTGAATTTTTGATAGGAGAAAAGAGCTGTAAAGTCTTGTAAGAATGAATCAATACGGTTCTACTAGTTCAAAATCAGGTGAACTCTATTGAAGTTTATATTAAACGAAACTGTAGTATAGTTGAGAAAAAATCACTTTAACGTATCTGATCATATTTCTGAGATTTTGTCAATCTTTGTTAACCAATTCTGCATGATCTGAAATAGCTGACACCTTCCAAGCAGATTTGAATGAAGCTTCAGTCATTTATATAGATAACCTTAAACTATTGGAATTGATTGATAGTGATGAAAATCCTGGAATTTTCAATCATATTGAGTGAATAAGGAAAATGTTTGGCAGGTCGGTTTTAAAAATCAAAGTATAAGATTTGTTCGTGTCTAGAATTAAAAGTATTTTACAAGTGATTTTTGAAAAATTGTATATCTAAGACGAAGATCGAAATTTATTTGACCTTCTACAAATATGTGAAAAAAGATGCCTATTTTTTGTTTAAATATTGTTTGAAAGATGTTAATTAAATTTATAGTTTTTGGAAATTTGTGATTGTTTGGATTATTACTCTTCCTATTTTGAAAATTTAATAATCCGAATTGATTGTTTCAGAATCAACTACGAACTGGGTAAGTTTTATAATTTGAATTTAAAATAAGTTCTAATATTTAAAAATGAAGATATATCATCTAATAGCTATTAGCTGTTCATTATTAACGAATTCTATAGAAATAAATAAATATTTATTTATCTTAAGATACTTATGCCTTAGTAATAAATAAGAATTTAGCTACTCTTAAAATCTTTAAAAAAAATTAAATTTTTGAAAATTTCTTAAAAGGCCCTGAAAATAATTTAAAATACTTAAAAAAACTTCTAGATTTTAAAAAATCTACCACAGTGAATAATTGAGAAATTTGAAACGCACGTGATATCTCATAAAGTTTGAAATGATTTAAAATGCATCATTTTTTAAACGTTACCTGATGAAATTACTTTAAATTCTTAAAATCCCATTGAAATCCTTTGAAATATTTTGAAATACTTCAACAAGCCTCAAAATATTGCAAAATGCCTTAGGGTCTGTAGTTAACTCTCAAAATTTCTTGAAATCTTTTTCAATCCCATAACATTCTCTGTAATCTCTTTGATTAGTATAAAATCCCATGAAATCCTTTAAGATTCCTGAAAATAATAATTCATGTTATTAAATATCAATTTTCCAGTACGGCGCTTGTAAAATTAAAAAAAAATTATAAGTTAATATTATATTCTAACTTATTAGTGATAACAATCGGATGTAAAACTTCTTAAGAGATACTTACATCATGCTTAAGAAAATTTTAATTGCTTCAGTATAAACTACTTTTTTATTCTAATCTGCTTTGAATAAAAAATCAAAATGGTTGTGAAGAATACTGAGGAAAATATTTTATTGAGACAAATAAGTATTTGGTTTCCATAGAAGCAACAAAATATTCTCGACATTCGAACAAAACGATTGTTGAAAAAAAATTATTTCAAAACAACATGAATTCTGTTGAAATAATCAAAATTTTGTGTGGACAGAAAAGACATTTTGCTGCTTGTATAGCAACCAAATCGGTTTATTGTCCCAAGCAAACATTTTTCCAGTGAAAAGTTAATAACAGATAAAGAGGCTATGGTTAAAGAGGATAGACAATAGGATAGTTAGCAGACATGGGGTTAAAGGGGTAATTTAGAGTGGTCTAAAAAGTAATTTTTTTCTAAAATGACTCCCCTACAAATTGTTTCTTTTGGTATGAAAATTTCCCCTTTATTTTATCAGAATTAAACAAAAAGAATATTAAGGGAGGGGGGGGGTTACATCGAAATACTTAATTATTCTTAATTGAAGGTGAAGCTAATTTCATTAATTTGTTGAAGATTCAACAATTTTGTCAGAAGGTCATTATTTTTCAATGAAATTTCATGCATTTTGTGGAAAAATTCATTTCTTTGGTTGAATATTAATTTTTTTTGTTAAAGATTTATTTTTCAACTGAAAATTTAACCATTCTGTATTTGGTAGAAAGTTATTCTATTTTAGTTGTTAATTCATTTATTTCGTTGAAAATTGGTCTTTTTTGGTAGAAAGCGCATTTTTGGGGCTGAAAATTAATTTTTTGCCCGAATATTCATCTTTTTTGTTGAAAATTCATTTATTTGGTTAAAAATTTAACTATTTCATTGAAAATTATTTTTTTTTGGTTCAAAATAAAAAATGTTAACTGTAAATGTAACTATTCCATTTCTGTTTGAAAATTTACCTTTTTTAGTTGAAAATTAATTTTTTTGGGTTAAATAGTATATTGTGTATCGAGGGCGTAAAGAAGATTATGTTGACGAGTGTGAATTTGCTGCCCGAGTGAAGCGAGGGCCGCAGTCACATGAGGCAAAATAGCTTTACGCCCTTGATACACACCATACTTTCTGTCCGCCTTCTTGAAAACAAGCATGTGAAGCAGATAAAAGATGTTTGATGTGCTTGACAATTTTATATTACAGGTGAAATGAAGAAATAGCGTACTTTGCAGAAGGGAGACTGTCGGGTATAGCAATACAATTTTTTCAAATATCTTCTACCTACATATATATTCCTTAGAGTAAGAGAGACGAAAGACGGAAATTAAATTAATAAATGAAACCTGAAAACATGCAAATTGATATAAAATCCATCAATTCTGAAAGCATCTTTATTACTTTTGAAGAGTAGGATGACTGATACATGATTCAGAAAACAATATAAATGCGTATTACTAATCTCGCAAGTCTTGTTTTTTTATCAACGAATTACTAGATTCTGAGCACGTTTTCGGTCGAAAATGTTGATGATACGTACTAATTAACGAGTGACGCCTTTGTCCTTAATCCTCGGAAGTATCGAATATGACGTTCAAAATCAGAACGAAAACCACTCAACATGTTCTCCACATTACATTCACTCTCGACACATGCTGCAAGTATCAAACGATGGTTTAAACTAATTAAAAGTGTTGTAAAACATGGCAAACGTGACACCGAACGGCAGTCGCTCCATAAATGCGTTTTGGGTGTCGGGTGTGTTCGCTCGGCGTTTGGTAGAGGTCATGGCACATCCACTTCTGTTTGACATTCTGGAGTGTCGATTTGACTACTGATAGTGAGTCGGAATCGCCTGTGGATATTCAGACTATAAAATTATTGTCTGCCTGACTATAAAGAAAAAATTGTGGATGGCACTTGAGACTATCTAGATTATCGAACTGACTATCTAATTTTTGACACTTCAAGTTGAACTATCCGTTTTTCTCCGTGCACTTAGGATTTGGTTCTGATGCTGGATTATCATTTTAGTAATCATATCCGCAAACAAGCGGAACAACGACGCGGTTTTGTATCCGAAACGGTAAAAAAAATTGAGCAGATACAGGGATATTATTCCTTATTATTGGGATCCGAAATCGTGACTTCACATGAACAAGATGGCCGCCGTAAGTGGGTCAGTTTGAACGTTTGGCAGGTGAAAGACCGGCTTTTTGTGTTTATTTGTGAATTTTAAAGGGAAAATGAAACTAAGTATGGCTGAAATTTATCGGTTCAAGGCATCTACACCTTCCTGGAGAAATTTTGTTGAAGGAGAAAGCGTTTTGCATGCTGAACATGTCATAATTTGGGGTAAAGAAGCCGAAGGCGAAACATGTATTAAAGTAATTGCATTTTGTATGCAAACTTCAGGTTTGAGAGATAAACCTCATGAAATGAGAGGACACGTAAGCTTCTAAGGTGTCGTAAAAGATGTAGTGTGCAGTTGCAAAGCTGGATTGGGGAAAAAGTGCAAACACGTTGTTGCAGTCTTATTTCGATTGTGCATGAAATTTGATAAAATATGTCGTATGCATGTAGGTGTGAAGTACAAAAAATATGTAAACTGTAAGACGAGCCGTAAAGAATCATCGCTTTATATCCTTGTGGAAAATAGTTTTTTTTAACACAAAATTTCGTAACTTTTAGGTTAGGTTGCACTTTCATAACTTTATTTAGATTCAGGAAATTTATGTAAATAGACTTCCTGGTCTTTGCAGACTTTAGCTATTTTAATTATTTCGTTGCACTACTTTCAATACAATTAGCACGTGGTTACTGAAACTGGCCCACTTTTACTAGTAATATTTTTTGCCACCAGATGGCGTATTGCTGTTCTGCGGTTCACAATACACTCCAAGTCCTATATAATAAGAGTTTCGGGGATTGCTTCGCACTGGCCTTGTTACTAAATCGGTACCCTCGAAACTTAAACAGTCAGGGACGCCTGAACCCTTTGCAATTGGAATGCATAATATTGTGCAATATAGTTGACTGAGTATTTGCACACTGCGGCCTTTCTGAGGCGAGAGGCGCAACCGTCTCTCGCCCTGCCCGCTGATAAATTGCGTGGGCCAGCTGTTCTAGGAATTACTAAAACGGACCGGCTTCTATGGGACTTGGAGTGTGGCTATAATATTTTTCTATAATGCCAGAATAAATAATTCGAATTGCTTGGTAATTCGAAGAATATTATACCAGGGTGGCGACTTGACCGGAAAATGACCGGGAATTTAATTAAAAAACCGGGAATTTACTAGTTGGTAGTCGATCTCATGCATTCAAAGAATTTGTATTGCAATAAGAAATTAAGAATATACTTTGAGATACTTAATATTAATACACTTATTTGTTCACGTGGAACTTTTTTTAAAGATTTATGATTCAGATTTAGAAGAAAGGAGGTTAAAAAACTACTTGCAGTTAAAAGTTGAACTCTTTTGTTAAAATTTAATTTTTTTGTTTGAAAATACATAATTTTAATTGAAAATTTATCTTTTTTTTTGAAAATGTAACTGTTGAAAATCATCTTTTAAGGCCATGTGACGAGTGGGTCACGTGACCGGCTTCCTACCTTACCGACACTTTTTTTATTTGCAAACTTATGTTCACACGAATAGCCACATCGACTTGAAAATTTGGGATAATAAATAAGAAGCATTAAGAAACGCGGTTCTGGTCCTACATTTTTATAATTATGAAAAAAGTTTTTTTTGTAAATAATTTTTTTTTTTTGCTTTTTTCATAATTATAAAAATTTAGGACCAGAGCTGCGTTTCTTAGTGCTTCTTATTCATTATCCCAAATTTTCAACTCGATGTGGCTTTTGAAAATTATTCAGCTTTATTACAAGTCTCTACGATTATTGGAAGCCGAAAACGAGACTTTGTTCATTATTGTTTGTAGCACAAAGAGTAATTTTTGGATTTTAAACTAGCTGACGCTAATTTTTTAATGAGGCTGTACATTATCCATGTACAAATTTCCAGAATATTTTATTAAAAATTGCTGAAGGTACAGCACGTCAAAGTATGTACATTCGAAAATGAGCATTAACTTGTCAAATATAAATACTAGAAAAAAATTTCTTTATGAAAGTTGAAGTAGACCGAAAAAAGAGTATCTTTTATCCCTTGAAATTTCTGATAAAATTGTTTCCTACAAAGAAAATCAGCTTTCTATTTTGGCTCTGAATTTTTTTATTTCCTTAATCGATGTTTTCTCGAAATTGATCACCTTTATCAAAAAATCTTCTTTCAGAAAAAAATGCTCCTCTAAAAGTATTCCAACTTTTGTAAGAAGCTCTTTGCGAGGGGGGGGGGGCACCTACTTTTTCGTAATCAGCACAACATTTTGCACAATATTCAGTACAAAAATCCTACGGACCTAGAACGGCACACAGGATTACACCCAGCTCCTAGAGTATACCTTTATATGTACGAATTGAGCCCAGCGGTTAAGTAGGCACTTTGTGTGTGCTCGAATTGAGCCAAAACTGCCCCGCCCATCAGAAGTATAAATATGAAACTATGACTTCTCATGCAAGCAAAATTATCTTCTTGGTTACAGTAAAATATATTTTAAACTTAATAAATGTAATTAGAAATATTTATATTTTATTTAAAATGAATGTTTCATAAATCAAATTTAGAAAAAAAATAAAAAATTTCTCCATAATTCCAAAAATTTTAACTTGGAAATAATCAGTCGATTTCTCTATTATGGAATACAAATTAAGCAGTATGGATCGGAAATATGGTAGGCAAATATATAATTAAAAAATCTGATTTATTGCAGTGCAAAGAACGTGAGAGCATGGATGAAATCGGTTTGGAAATCAGGACATCAGATTTTAAAAAACGTTGCACTTATTAAAATTTCATTTAAAAAATAATTGCACTTACCGCGGACAAATGAAAATATATCTTTCGTGACTGAGAATAAAGCACTTGACACCGATCGAAAAGTCGCCATATTCATTACGATTTTAACAATAGTTCATAAGTTGTGAGATAGGAATTTCCGTCCTGACATTTTATTCATGAAACCATTGTTTAAATTAAAATTTGAAATATACTTCCACATTGGGATTGATTTTTAATTACTATTATTTAAACCTAATTATATGCTGAAATAAATTAAAGATGCAACTTATTTATCATAAATTAGAAATCTTATTAATGCTTCAAGCTCAAAATTAATTCGCTTCCTATTTTTTGTTTTGTTAGCAAACAAACGGAAATCCCTTGAAATTGTTTAAATCTCTTGAATATTTCTCGGAATCTGAAAATACCTTAAAATATTTGAAAGTCTTCAAAATGCTTTCAAACTATTGAAATAAGTAAAAAATTTCGGAGAATCTTTTAAAATTTCCTAAAATATATTTTTTAAACTTTTTGTCCACTTTGTACGCTTTGAAAGAATAATTAATGCAAGTTAACAAACTTAATTATTCAAATAATTCATTGTGGTTTATAACTATCTTCTCTTACGACTAAGAGTAATGCTATCGTAAGTTGCAGGCTTTTCTGAAATTTTGAACTCTTCCTTGACTTTTTAGTTCGGAACAAATGATAAATATTTATTTGTACAGAATTATATTGTTTACTTATTATTTATTCATAACTAAAAAGCCAAAGCATAGTAAAAAGTTGTAGAAAACCCACAGCGGTCAAAAGATTATTCGAGAGAAGATAGTTATGAACAATGATAACTTGTTTAAATGATGATTTTGGTTAAATTGTATTAATTTTTACTGTGCTCCAAGCTCTAAATGTAAAGTTGACCAAAAGTTGAAATTTCAGAAAAAGCCGCAACTATCTAGCATTCTCCTCAGAAAACATTATTAGAAATGATAATAAATTGTTTAAAACATTATTTCCGTTAAATTTAAATGATTATTGCTTCGATCTAACTGCAAAGTTGAAAATAAGTTGAAAAATTCGGGGAAAAACGTGACATTCTAAATCCATTCTAAGAGAAAATCGTTAAAGAATTATACATTATTTAAAAACTATTATTTTTGTACAATTTTATTATTTATCACTACACTTGAAGTGAAAACTAGATAGAACTGTCAAAATTTAAGGAAAACCGTAACTTTCTAGCATTATTCAAAGAGAATTTCATTAAAAATAATAATAGTATGATTTAAACAATCATGTTTCTTAACTTCAAATAATTATTACCTCACTCTAAATTAAAAGTGAACGAAAAATAAGACAAAACTACAACCTTCTAGCATTCTTTTGAGAGACTATTCTTGTAGATGATAAATTAAAATTTAAAGCTTTTTCGGGTTTCAATCGTGTGCAAAACTACGAAACTTGCCGACGTTTCGAGAACATTGCAGTTCACTTCTTCAGGGCTGACCTGAAACTGAAGTTTCAGGTTACGTTGTTCTTGTATAGATTCTCTTTGACCGATTCCGAAACCATAGTACTAGTATCATAGGATTCTATAATGACTTCACTATAACAGAATTCAGTATTTTCAATAAATATATATAATATAGATGTATTGGGAATTTTATTTTGAAAAATCAAAAAATGATGTATATGTATACATAATTATGCATATTATTATATATGCATAATAAACATAATTCAGCTTTCCAAAACGAAGTATAAATTATTTCATTCCACGCGAAATTCAAATTTTTCTTGATTCTCATACCAAATTTTAGTTGATTACGAATAAATAATTAATTTCATTCTTTCACAACAGACTATTGAATTAGAATTTAATTACAAATAGTTAAATTAAATTTTAATCGTCAATTTGAACAATTTTAATTGTCAATTATAACAATTTTAATTAGAAATTAAATTTAAGTTTTCAATTGAAAAAATTTCAAGTAGAAATTAAGTTTTAATTCTCAATTAGAAAAATTTGAATTAGAAATGAAATTTTAATTCCCATTAGAAAAATTTGAATTGCAAATTAAATCTTAATTCTCAATTAGAAAAATTTAAATTAGAAATTAAATTTTAATAATAATTTTAAAAAATTTAACTAATAGTTGACCTTTAATTATTTAATTGTCAATGGAATAATTACCATTTCTGCAACCATGTAGTGCAGGGAGCACAAAACTAGCGCTCCAGGGTCAGGATTCGGGTATTAGAATCAGGAAGTGATACTCTCCCCACTCCTGGTCCTAGGCCCACAGGGTCGTACGTTAGTGGGGTGCTTGTAACTTTGTTACACCTAATATGAACAAAGTTTTACTCATATAAACAGAAAACACACATTTTTTAAAAAAACTTTATAAATAGGTACTGGTGGATCATAAAAGATTCAACAATAGGTCAATCGATGCGTCTCAAGGACGCGAATAAATAGACTACAATATAGTATTAACGTATTTTCAATATCAGAAAAGTTTTTTATCATATAAACAGAATGAACAGTTTTTTTGAAACTTCATGAATCGATACTGGAAGGTCATAAAATATTCGACAATAGGTTGATACGTCTCAATGATAGGAGCAAATACGCTAGATATCGTTTATTTTCAATATCTCTTTTACTTTTCCAGATATGATGAACAGAAAAAAGTTACACACACACAAACGAACATTTAAAAAAATATATATTTTCGAACTCCTGAGGTCGAATTATATCGAAATTTGTCAAATAATTATATCTGAAAATATAGGTAACCTCCCTCTATGAGGAAGCAATAATTCGAAAATTTCTTTTCCAAAAATCAGTTGAAGTTTCAGTTTTTAAGTCATAAAATATTGAGGCTGGGCCAATCAGGAGCGCGGTATAAACAGATTCGGTATAAACAGACGTGCCAGCGTGAGCGGGAGTCTAACGCAGTGTTATTGAAGCGATCGCCGATGTGGGATTAATGACGGGAGAACAGCGGTTACTACACTGCGTTGGATTCCCGCTCACGCACGCACGACTGTGTGTATACTGCGCTCCTGATTGGTCCAGCTTAAATATTTTAGGACTCAAAAACTACAATTCCAACTGATTGTCGGAAAAGGAATTTCAGATTACACACTTGAGTCTGGAATACACTGTATATACATTCATATTGTTCTTTGAGGTCATAATTTCAACTTTCAGTTAGATCAAGGCAATAATCAATTAAATTTGACCAAAAAAATTGTTCAAACAATTTATTATTATTTAAAATAATATTCTCTTACAATAATTCTATAAAGTTGCAGTGTTTTCTAAAATTGTCCACTTTCGGTCCACTTTTAAATTGTAGTGAGATAATACTTAATTGAACAAACGTAATTTATTATTATGTTGAATAATATTCTCTTTAAACAATGGTAGAAAGTAGCAGTTTTTCTGAAATTTTTAACAATTGCTCCAATAATAAAATAATAGGATTCGTGATGCAAAACTAATAATAGGTGGCAGTACCGAGCCAAGTACTAGACTCTCTGTCGATGAGAGACGAAATTCCATATGGTACTTAGTATGTGGCTGCTTATAATTAAATATATGAGGGTAAATAAACTTTAAAAATATTTTCAGTGCTTATATACGAAGCTAATTTATAAATTTAGTGGAAATTATTCATACAAAGAAATATATGGTGAACTATGGTAATACTAACCTCACATTGCAAGTGACAGTCAATTTTCAACAAAATACATGAGTTTCCATCAAAAAGGTTTAACTAAAAAATATAAATTTTGAACCAAAAATGGAATAGTTTAATTGTCAGTTCGAAAAATTCATTTTCAACCAAACATGAAACGATTTTTCATCAAAATAGTTACATTTTCAACCAAAGAGATGAACCTTCAACTACAGAAGTGCATGTTTAGCAAAAAGTAATTGAATGGAATCGAATTTCCACTTATACCCCCCCCCCCAATCCTTGTTAAAACTTTTCTCTTTTAGGACTACACCACTGGTTTCATCGGAAAACATTGGCCTTACAACAGATTTCTTAATTTATTTATTTATTTATTGAAACAGTGAACGGGCTAAGCCCTTGTGTACATTATAGTATTAACGATAAAAAGAAATTAGGCTATACACACGCGCACACACACAGATATGCACACACACACACATACACACACACATATATATATATATATATATATATACTACATAGACTTTGACCTGTAAAATCTCTTCTATTTCTTGTCTTCTAGTCCTAAATCTAGATAACGGAAGATCTATTGTTTTCAAGTGGAAACTAGGATCATTTTGATGGTACGATTTGCAGCAGCATTTAGGTGTAATATCTTGCCTCTTTACAAGCGATGTATCAGGAGTTGGTTATGATAGTAGTGATGCAGATGGATCACCCTTCACTACCACAATCCAAGAAAGTAGCAAAGTTATTGGAATGAACTCTCATTGACTGATTTGTAATATGAAATTATAAAATGAACCTTAATTGCTATTAAAATATTTTCATTTTCCTCTATGCATTTTCAATTATTTTAAACTTGAGATTCTGTTTTGTAACCATATTTTCATTTCCATCTTCAATAAATCACATGAACATATACTTATCCACGTGGTAAAAAATTATTTCTTTATTCAGCTACCATGCTTCATCGGTATATTATCTAAATATCCAGCCTATTCTTTTTTTGAATGATAGCTAAAAATTAAAATATGATTATAAAACAGAATCTAAATTTGAAGAAGTAAGCAATATTTGAATTTCTTGTTACAATTTAACTTGACAAATAAAAAGTGTTTTTTTTTCTGTCGCTAAAGTCACAATCGACCATTGCTTACAAGAAACAACGTATTTCTTTATTCAGCTACCATGCTTTGTCGATATGTTATCTAAATATCCAGCCTATTCTTTTTTTGAATGATAGAAAAAAAATAATATATGATTATAAAACAGAATCTGAATTTGAAGAAGCAAGCAATATTTGAATGTCTTGTTACAATTTAACTTGACAAATAATATATAATTAAAAAACAAGGTTAAACAACCAGCGCAGGGTTCCACTGAGAGCAACTGCCATCTAAAAATTACACCGACTGCCAGTAGAACCGCGGTAAATCACACTTGTGGCCACGTGTCCCAACCGCGAGATGGGTGTTCACCAGGGTTGGTAGCGTCCCTTCCAGAAATAATCAATTGGAATTAATTTAGAACGATAGACCAAAAATCTTAATTTTTCCCAATCGTGTTTCTTAATCCTATCCGAACGATTGACAACGATTGAGTATTTCAATCGTTCCCAATCGTACCCGATCGGGGTTGAAAAAGTGGCCGTTTGATGGCAGCACTTTCATTCCGCGGGAATAAATTAAAAATGTTTATTTAATTTTTTTTAATAATACATTTTGAACATTATGGATTATTGAAAGAAATTAAATAAACTTTTGTGATGAATCCCGCATGCTAAGTGTGCTGACATATCAACATAATTTACCACAAAAAATGTCAGAGAAAAAAGGTTATAATTATTTGTGTCCAAATTAAATCATTTTTTTTTCTCGATTTTTTTAGCTTAAAAATTAGATTGGACAGAACACAATTTCGAGGCAAGAAATGAAGTCAATCGGAGTTTCAAATTATTAGAAAATAAATTATTTGTTTATTTTTCTTATAAAATTTCTTTTAAAAAAGCTAAGTGGAAATAAAAAAACACAGTTGATTCAAATACGACATTATAGTACTAAATCGTCATCAGAGACACTGTCAAACATCCTTCGGATATCACTATCAGGTCCATTTTCTTCAACGTCCGTATCACTTGCACTCGAAACTAGATTCATTTCTAGATTGGTTAATGATTCAGGATCTTCGTTTCCGGTGGGAGGTTCGAATTGGGAAGCATCCTCATTTTTCACTTGGAAATAAAGAACGTTTTCGTATTCATGTTCTTTCTCTTCAGGTTTACATGGTAGGTACCTTTTTCCCCTTCTACAAATTAAAAACAAATAATTATTGTGTGATGGGAAGGGAAATAGTTATTATAAATTACTATTCAAATAAGAAATTACTTTTGCTTGGTCACCTCTGCAATTCTGCAATTTTTGCACTTATGTACCCCTTTAATTTACACACTTCATTGTCTACTGCCTCGGCTGACATATTTAATGTCTCAAGCCAGTATTTTGTGATGCCTAAGAAAAAATATACAATTTATTTTATTTACTTGTAATATAAATTTCTTTACTATAATCGTAAATCTTAGGCCACGTAATCGTGATGCTCAGTTGCTAGCGCTTTAATCTAGTTTCACAATTAAATTAAAATCCATTTCAAATAATACAATACAGGCGCTGTGTATATTCAAAGTATAAAAGAAAAACCTTTAATGGCCAGCACTTTCGTTGAGTCCAACTTTTTCACCACATTTAACGCCAGACCCTTCTTCTTATTTATACTCCTGTTACTAGGTTTTCCAGAAACCGTAGAATTTCGTAACTCCTCGGGCAAGAAAAGCATGTCACACAAGATTTTCACGAATAAAGGTGTCGAACGTGTGTTGCAAGCTTCATTATACTTATTCCGAGGAATCCAAATTCCTTTCCCTAGATGGATCTGTAACAAATGTTTTATATGTACTAAAAATGCAATAAATCAAAAAGAAAATCAAGACGGCCAATCAAGACGAAAAAAAATCCCGATCATTTTTAGCATTGCAAAGAACTGAAACAAATGCCACCGACCACGTTGCCCGACTCGCGTAAATCAAAACGCGCTTGCGCAGCTGAATATAGTAGACACGCATATGAATTTTAGTATGCAGAAATTATGAAATTCATATACGTGAAAAAAACTTACTGTATACTTAATAAATTTAGTATACATATAACTTCATAAAAAAAAATTTAGTACACGTAAGTATACTAAAATTACAAAGTGTGATGAATTTAGTAAACACATAGAAAATTTAATATGCCTGTGTATACTATAATTGCAAAAATTTCTAACAGTGTATATGATTCTGTAAACAATTGAGCCTTTTCGTTGAAAAATAATCAAACTCTGAATTTCCTTACAAATATTGTTTAAATAAATAAATCATAATTCTTTGGAATTTGGAAGTACTACTGAAAAAAGTCATTGAAAATATATTCACAGTTAAATCTGTGAAAAAATTGAGCCTATTCATTGAAAAACAAAATTTATTATAAAGAAATCTTAGTTTTAAATAATTAATAATTCTAGGAAGTTTGCGAAACATCATGAAAAAAACTCATCGAAAAGACATTCATAGTTGATTCCGTGAACAAATTAAACCTATTGGTTGAAAAATAGATAACTCTGAATTTCCTTACAAAATTGTTTAAATCATAATTCTTGGGAATTTGCAAAGCAGCATAGAAAAGAGACATCGCAAAGATATTCTCATTTAACTTTTTGAACAAATTGATCCTAATTGTTGAAAAATAGACAAACTATGAATTTGTTTATAAAAATTGTTAAAATATTATCTCTTGGGAATTTTCAAAGCACCATAGAAAAGAGTCATCGTAAAGATATTTTTAGTTATTTTTTTTTATTGAGCTTATTCGCCGAAAAATAGACAGACTCTGAATTTGTTTATAAAAATGGTTTAGATCATTATTAATTCTTATAAATTTGCAAAGTGAATATGTTTATAAAATTTGTTTGAATAATTATTATTTCTGGTAAATTTGCAAAGTATCACATCAAACAGTCATCGCGAAAGCATTCTTAGTTTATTTGTTTTAATAGAAATAGAAAAACTCTGAATTTGTATATAAAAATTGTTTCAATAATTAATAATGCTTCAAAATTTTCTAAGTATTATATCAAACAGTCACCGGAAAAGCATTTTTAGTTTATTCCGTTAAAAAAATTAAGCCTGTTCATCGAGCTGTTCGTTGAGAAATAGCGAAACTGTGATTTTTTTTAATTGCCAAACAGCATCTTCTTTTACGTAACAGTAATAAAACTTTTATTTCTAATACATTCCATACCAAAGCTCTGGATTTCAATGATCTAAATATTCTCAATCCCAAAAAGAACTTTTGTTCAATAAATTGTTTATAACGTAATACACAATTTTTTCTAATCATTCTTAACGGTTGGAAATTATTTACAGATAGTTTCAGCACAGATATAAAACCTTTTTTGATAAATCTGAAAATTATTTAAAAAATTGTACTTCTGAAAAGTTAAACAAAGCTGTAAAATTGGTGTAGCGATTGTTATGTCAGCCTTAACTATTATAGGGAACTCTCAGAATAGTTCTAAGATAGATTAGTGAATTAGGACTGGAAACCTGGAAGCGGAGAAGGCCTTGGAACTTTCTCGAAGCGGTTAATAGCAAGGGAAAATTCCAAGGGCCAACTCGAACATTTGCAATAGGCATAGTCAGAATACTTAGGGAAAGTGGGGGAGATTTTCAAGTTTCTACAGGAAAAGTCGAGTACCTGAGCGAGGTGGGACGCGTCACTCTTGAGCGAATCGTGATAAAAGCAACACCTCGTCCAGTCGTGGGAGATGGTCGACATTGTTTAACCCGGAAAAACGCTTACCAACATTGTATTTTAATTTTGAATATATTTACATCTTTTAAATGAACCGTGGTTTTTTATTGTGTTTTTTGAATCCAACAATTGTAGCGATGGGATTCAGAACAAGTGATCAACGGTGGCTGATGCAATAGACGCGTTCGTTCTGAAGTCAGATCGTGAGACGAGAAACCCTTCGAGAGGTTCGCTTTTTCTTGAACTTGTGGGTGCTGTTGTGTGGATAGTTTTCTTTTGTGTTAATTAGTGACTGATTGGACCAGGGCGTGTGTTGAATCGTTGACGGGAACTGTAGCGATTTCAACAAAATGGTTAAAGACGAAAGAGGAAGCGAAGCAGCGCGACAGGATGAGCGTGAAAGGTTGTTTCGTGATGTCTCGGATGTGATTCCAGAGTTCGACCCGGTGAAGAAGAATATCACAATCATTGACTGGATCGACAAAGTGGAAGAGTGCGAGGTGAGGTATAACTGAAACGACCTCGCGATTAGGCATCATGCCTTGGCAAAGTTGAGCGGCGCTGCCCGGCGGTGGAGAGACAGCCTGAAGCGCGATGACACACGTGACTGGAAAGGCTGGATGGAACTGTTGAAGAAAATTTTTCCGTGTAAAAAGAGTAGTTTGCGTTTACGATTAGAGGCTCAAAATTATAAGAAAAAGCCGTCGCAAGATATGACGGAGTATTTCTATGAAAAGTTGGCGCGGTGCAACGAGGCGAGTATGCGAGAGGTAGGCACGTTGATTTCGCAAGGATTGAAGCGAAACGTGCTGAAGCTCCGGGTGTTTTTGGCACCACAGAGAATGCATACGTGCCATAAAGCCTCGGTGTGTTATGTGTGTGTGCTGTATGTTTACATTTCTTCTCAATGAATGTAATTGAAAAGAGAATTTCGCAAAGTGTTTCTTTGTTGTACATTATTGGATATTTTAATATCACAGTTTTGGTTGGCTGATACTTTTGATTCTTTAAAAGTATCAGCCAAGCAAAACTATGATATTAAAATATTCAATAATGTCCAACAAAGAAACACTTTGCGAACTTTTTTTTCCAACGTGGAACATGTGGTCCCGCAGGGAATTTCCCCGGGTTGGGCATGTCTGCTGCATAACCTTCACATCATCGCTATCGTGTTAATCGATGATCGTATTTTGACGGGTTATTTACAGCAGATTTACAGTGGTGTGAAGTGCTATTATTGATAAGCTATCATTTACGATTCATTTTAAAGCAATATTATATGGCACAACTAAGGTTGAAAGGCTATGATTGCAACGAGTGTGAAGTTTGCTGCCCGAGCGAAGCGATGGCAGCACTCATACTTGTTGCAATCGTATAGCTTTTCGACCCGAGTTGTGCACGCTATTTTTCATCGTACCTTTATTGAAGATCGATTTTCCTTTGTTCGCAAACCGAATTCATTTGGTTAAGAATGATTGACTATAATATTTTGACAGTAGACAGGAGATTAGAGTAGTCACTTGATTGAAGTTGGCTGCAGCGCTCGTGCGATTATGACGGAGATGGAAAGAGAGAGGGAACTATCGCGTCACAATAGAGAGATTCTGCTTTCGGCCAATCACGAGCGATTTTATTTCTTTTCATCCTGCTACGTCATCACTTTTCCTCCCTAGGGAGGAAAAGAAAACTCGGCTGCATTCGGCCACTTTCGCTTCGCTCTACAGGCATTGAAAATAGATCTATCGATGAAGGTATGATGACATAATGTTTAATTTCCAAACGATTAAGTTTACTTTAAGTAATAGAAATTTTGGAGATGAAATCGAAATTTTTTTTCTCAAAAGATGTATTAAAATAGTAATTCTCCATACAAATAGAATGCTCATTTTTAAAAAATAATTAGGACCTTTGGTGATGACGAAGTATGTATAATTTTAAATAATACTTTGATTATTCGAAGTTGAAAAATTATATAATAGTTATGTTAAAAATTAAAAAATCATAAAGACGGAGGGGGCACACTCCGTCATCCCTATAAATTTAATTTTTTTTATTTCTAACATAACTATTATATAATTTTTCAACTTCGAATAATCAAAGTATTATTTAAAATTCTACATACTTCGTCATCACAAAAGGTCTTAATTATTATTTTAAAATGAGCATTCTATTTATATTGAGAAGGACTATTTTAATACATCTTTTGAGAAAAAATTGTTCGATTTTATCTCCAAAATACTAACTATCTGCGAAATTTGAAAGATAATCTGATGAGGGAATCGGTCTGATTCCGAAACGTCATTTTTATGTAAAAAATGCTAAATAAATGGTCTGGAAAAAGTCGATGAAATAAGGTTTTTCCTGAAAAATTCTAATTTATTATTTCCCAGACGTTAAATCAAGAATATTTACATCCCGAAATTTCTATTCGTACATTTTTTCACTGTCTGATATTTCCTATTTAAAATTACTTTTTATTTAGAAAGTTTTTTTTTTAGAATAATTTCATTGTGAAGGTTTAATTTCAATTTTCTCATTTTGAACGGTGAAAATAAAGGTGGATTTATTTTTTAATATAAGAAAAATTTATCTAGTCAATTTTTATGTTAAATCATAATTTCTGGAATTTAATCAAAATTTAGATTTCTGGAATTTCAGAAGTTTTTTCTTTAAAATATTCAATTTAGTTTTCAAATTCAAATTGTCACATTTTAATCGTTCGATTCTGAACGCTTTAAATTAGAAATGAGACAATTTCAACTTCTTCTTAAAGAAATCGTTCAAATTACCAAATTGTAGTTTGAAGGTTTTGAATTTTGAAAGCATTTATTAAAAATTTTTTTCAATTTAAAATAATTCAATTTTAAAAGCTTTTATTCAGAAATGATACAAGTTCAATTCCTTTTCATTCCATCCAAAATATTGTTCTTTTTTCTAAATTTTACCTATCTAAAATATTTTGAATTGGAACGTTTTAAATTCAAAATCATTTCATACATTTCTCTTAAATTTAAAATGCTTTCAATTCGAAATTATCAAGAACAAATGATGGTCTACCGGGGTTCTCCGAGTGTGAGGGCGCAGTTCCGTGGAGGACATGGTGGTAGATTAGTAGAATAGTTTTGACGAATGAGGTTATTGAAAATACTCTAACGACCACGTTATTGGTAAAAACTACTCTCCTATTCTACTAATCTACCTACATGGGACCACGCCCTGAGAGCAGAGTTGCGCTCGACAGCTAACTTCGCAGTGACTCTAATCCGCTCCCTATTCATTACCCAGCTAACACAGTTACCAGCCTGAGTAGTCACATGCTTGTAACAAGATTCAGAAAACCAGTCACTAGTGACTTTTTTTAGATGACAGTTACTCCCAGTGGGACCCTGCGGTGGTTGTTAACCTTTAGTTTTTAATTATATATATATTGTTATAGATTCATGTATAATAGTTATAGACTTATATAGACATATATATAGACTTATAATATATAGGCAATCACTATTAACATTTTTTATTCAAATTTAAAATTCCCGCCCAGATTGGTGGCAGCAGCATGCAGATGCGGGTGTTATCGACAGTGCATTTTCGCAGTTCAATCGACCTATCGACACTGTTTAGCATTTATCTTATTCTTTTCGAAAAACCACAGACTCACATAATGTTATGCCACCGCGAAACCCCTTCCGGAGTCCAGAGAAATTTCAAAGTGCATTTTGAAGACCTTAACCCCGATTTATCGAATCTTAGTGGCAGAATTTGAGTGCTCCACAGATTTTTCCATTTTTTTGGACACCGTTTCAACAGCCTTAAAATCCTGGCACACCCTGGTACTTTTAAATTTCTTTGAATCTGTTTACGTTTACTGGCATGAGAA
Organism: Andricus grossulariae; assembly: GCA_011634705.1. NCBI lineage: Eukaryota > Metazoa > Arthropoda > Insecta > Hymenoptera > Cynipidae > Andricus > Andricus grossulariae. Next base: position 85,242,862 of record JAABKJ010075445.1, on the reverse strand, counting down.
TCAAGTTTGAAAATGAAGGCACCCTTATTTTTCTTTTAAAAAACTTAAGATAATAGTGATATTTGAAATGAAAAGTAATGTTTCAGGTGAGCTCACGATAATTAATACTGCAGATTATTGTGACAGAATTATACACAAATTATGCCACAAAATTCACCTAGTCAACTGTGAGAGCTGTACACATTATCGCCTTCAGAGGCGCTGAAAATCCAAATCGCATGCTTATTTTTCTTCGCGACTGCACGATCTATTCCAGAAAAAAAAAGATATTTCCCAAATGTTAGGGGAAACTACGCAATAGTAAATAGGAAAACATTCAACAGCATTTAACTGTATTCGTTTCCAAAAATAAATAAAGATTTTCGTTTTCAAATAAAGCTTACATATTCAATTAAATATTCTTACAGAATGAAAGATCAAGAAATTAGTCCATTAGCTGTATTGAAAATTTTTATTATATTCACTCAAGGGTATCCATCAATAGATAATCGTTTCTGGTATAGCTCCTGAGCATGACAGAATACTCGATTCTTGATAATTACAATTTATCATTAGTATACTTAAAATTAAAATCAGTTTATTTAGTAAATAATAGTTAAATCTATCATTATTCTGAAAAGAATCAAAAAAGCTTAAATTTTTGACATTTTTTTATCTCAGATATTCCATAAGGTTGATACGAGTGGTACGATATGTTTAATGTTCATACTATGTAACCTGACTTGTGATGACAGAAAAGTGCAAAATTTGTACTATTTAACCCTAAAAATGATATCTTTTTCGAGTGACTCGTTAGCACAACTAAAAGATCTAGGCTTTTTAATAACTACAATTTTGCACTAGTTTATTATTTATTATTTACAAAAAGTTGAACCCAAAAACTTTACGAATCAAAATAAATGAATAAACGAACACAACCTTTAACTTACAATAATTGCAAGACAGTCGCAGAGCTGCCAATCTGGAGAGCGAAATTTTTCGCAATTTTTCGACTATAATAATATAATAAAGAAAAAACGCTTTGTATCAACAAATATTGTTAATTAAACTTCAAACTTTGATTCTAAAATGTATAAACATGCCAGAAAAATGTTTCATTTCTGTAAGAAGTTTGAATAATGAAAAAGCGAATTTTTTTTCAGAATACAAATTAATTGTTTGCTCTTATATATTAATTAATTATAATATTTTATTGAAACTTCATCAGAAAATATAGTAACCTTGCTGAAATATTATACTAAAAAAATAGCGAACATTTTTTGTGAGTTTTCGAGTTAATTATGATTGTCTTCTGTAAATCCGTATACACTGTGGGAAGGTTTTCCCTATATTATATAAATCAATCGATATCTCATTGCCTGAGGACATAAGTTGTTGAGAAGAGAATGTCAGTAACAGGGATCACAGCGCAAAAGGAGCTCAAAAAAGGGAAAATAGGGTAATTTTTTCACGAAAAAGAGGAAAATAGGGGAAGATTAAACATTTATTTTTACATGTCGAAAAGAACAAACAACCTTTTTATAAGAAATGTTATATCTTTAAATAATTTTCAATGATTTTTCAGTGATTTCCACCATTGAAGAATATATTTTTAAAAATTGGATATACTTAGGCCGTTGGAAATCCATTCGCAGTGATAGAAAAAAGTCCGAATAAAAACATCGTTCTCATAAATATTTCTTTCCAAGATTAGTCATTTCTTCCTTACTCAGGGGCGGATCCAGCGAGGGGCGATAGGGGGCGATCGCACCCTCCCCTGAGCTTTGAAATTTTTAACATTTTTAAATCCTTTTTTTTTTTTAGTATTCACAGGTACCTTCTACGCGATCGCCCTCCCAACCCTGTTCGATGCGCCTGGATTCGCCCCTGGACCGAGGCGAGATAGAAAAAGTTATGGTGAAAAAGGGGATACGAGAGGGATTAATAACGAGAGTATCGGAAATTTGTAGAGAGACAAAAGGCAAGAAAAAGTAGGGGATAGTTTCTGGTTGATGAGAGGAGTAAGGCAAGGATGTCCTCTGAGTCCACTTTTATTTAATATATTAATATCAGACTTGGAAGAAGAAATGTCCGGGCTGAGGCAGATTTTTTCTTGTTTCTCAAATTTTATTTGTCCGAAGTAATCGTTTTAACATCAAAATTTATAACAATTAAATATTTAAAAACTCGGACATGAACATCTTTAGATGGTAATAACATCTTCCAAATATTAATTAAAATTATTTGACAATTTGTATATTTTATTCAATCTTATCAAACAATCATAATTTTCTAGATAAATCGTTTTCAATCAAATTCAACGAATACAATTGTATAACATGTTCCAGTAAACAAATGAGCTATTGTTTATTAAGTTGGGATCAAAATTACGATTGTTCGGTTAGACTAAAGGGAAAACACAAAATATCATATAACTATTATTAGACAAATAATTTTGACTAAAACTATTTTTTTTGTAATAAATCTATTGCAGTCTCTTCAAAATGGAATTGAAATGAATTTTGGTTCTATTTTTTTCTGTTTCTATAAATCGTTCTCCATTTATAGATCATGTCAATAGGTCATTCCTCCTTAAGGTAGGAAAAACTGCTACGCTCGACAACCAATCATCACCTTCGGTTATAAATAGATTGATTGCGAATAGGAATAGCTGTAAAGGATTTTTAAGAATAATAAGGCGATATATAATATAAAATAATAATCCAAGCGAAACTTCTGACTAGCTTGTAGATTTGTGAAGGATGTTTAGATCCTGCATCAATAGGAAAGCGGGGCCCTGCGGTAGTTGTTTAACCTATTTTTTATTTATATATGGATAATTGTCCAGGGGTTGTGAGGAAGGAAAAATCTCCATGCTAGGGCATTAAAAACGTACCGAAATCTGAATGGCATCTGCGTGAGGTGTCTTAAAATGGTTTCTATAGGGTACCGAGCGACCTCCTAGAATGTGAACCCGTACTCTTGCAAGCGGCCCTGTTGTGAATACGGTTCAAAAAGATTAAACGCGCAAAGCACCGGATAATGGGTCGACATGGAGTGCCGATCGCCCCAGGGTTCGGGATACTGACAATAATTTGGATGGAAACACAATGACGGACAGGCGAGACGAGGCCTTAGCCGCTGCAAGAACCAGCTGCAGACGAAAAAGAGGTAGTAACACTAAGACCTATCGCGGAGAGCAGACGTCCCCTAAGAGATGATGGCAATTCCAGGATAAGGAGGAACATTAACATTCAGGTTCCTCCTAAGCACCAATATCTGCATGAAATCTATGGATCACTTGTTCAGTTTGTTCTCATGGGCAGGTGCATAGAGTTTCACGCATATTCTGCGTACCTAGGCCGCTACCCTGACCTGCCGAATGCTCCGAGGGAGATAGATGTAATTGCCAAGAACGAGAAGTGCCGACTTTACTGGAACTACAAGCTATCGACAATAGTCCCTATTGCATACCGAGGCACTCGCGAGATTGATGCAGAGAGCTGTCTTTGTTCCGAGGGAGATAAATTCAATTGCCAAGAACCAGAAGTGCCGAATTTCCTGGAACTACAAGCTATCGACAATAGTCCCCATTGTATGCTGAGGCCCTTCGAGATTGATGCAGAGAGCTGGCTTTCTTGGGCCGCTCCGAGTCCTCAAGACGCGCGATGGTTTCGCCGACCCGTCATTGTGATTCCATCGTGGTCTGTGGTCACCCATCTTTCGGTCGTAAGGTGTGGCCATAGGTGTGATTTTCCGCGGTTTTACTGGAATCCAGTGCCATTTTTTTGCAGGGCAGTCGCCCCCAGGGAGACCCTGCGGTGGGTTTTCAACCAATATATACATATAACCAATATATATATATATAAATTTGGTTTCGGTTCCGATTCCTCTGGAATCAAACCGAAGGGGAACCTGGGCGAGGTGTCTTGAACGGTGACTGTGATACTGGGTGACCTCTCAGAGTATGCAGCCTTATCCTTGCATGCGGGGCTCTACAAGGATGGACGTACCCTTTTCCTAGCTGCTCTTGGGAACAACAATAACACCACCAAAAAGTTGTGGATGCGGTTCAAAACGATCGAACTCGCAGAGCACCCGACAATCGGTCGGAAAACAGTGGCGATCACCCCAGAGTTCGGGTTGCTGAAAATAATTTAGATGGAAACACGACGACGAACCGGCGAAACGTCCACATTGAGTGGTCGAATCAACTCAAGGATGACTTGCTAGACTGCTACTATGCCAGTATTATCCCTGCTCACAGAGGCTTCATGGCGCGTATGCACACTCAGTGGTGCCAGAAACACCCAGAGCTTCAGCAGGTTTCGCATTAGTGTTTGCGAAATAACTGGAAATAACTGGCTGGTAACCTTGAAGCCATACCCGCGTGCCAAACTATGCCAAGGCACTTGCAAGATGGATGCAGAAAACTGTAATCCTTGGGTCGCTTCGTGTCCTCAAGATACACGAGCATTTCGCCGGCCTGTCAGCATAATTGAATCTTTCTCCTGGGACCACCCATATCACGGTGGTGAGATGTGGCCATGGGTGTGATTTGCCGCAGTTCTACTGGGAGCCGGTGTCATTTATAGGTGGCAATTGCTCTCAGTGACAGCCTGCGGGGTTTGTTTTACCCTTTTTTGAAATTATATATATATATATATATATATATATATATGGTGTTGGCCGCGACCCTGCCCTGCCGAACGCTCCAAGGGAGATAGATTCAATTGTCCAAAACGAGAAGTGCCAAATTTTCTGTAACTACGATTTTCGGACAGCAGTCTCTGTTGCACACTCGATGCCTGATATTGTTCTCCAAGACTTCGAGGAACGAACTATATTCGTGATCGAATTCTCGGCTCCATACGAATACAGCATCACTGCCTAGGAGAAAGAAAATTAAGAGAAGTATCAAGACCCTAAAAGGAAGCTGCACAGACTGTTACCAAAATATTCGGTACAAGTAATTGTCCCTGTGACAGGTGCTTTTGGAGGTGTGAAACTAGCACTGGTTCGTAACCTTAAAGCCATATCCGCGTGCCAAAGATATGCCAAGGCACTTGCGAGATGGATGCAGAAAGCTGTCACCCTTGGGTCGCTTCGTGTCCTCAAAACACACGAGGTTTTCGCCGGCCTGTAGTTGTGATATTGTCATATCCTGTGACCACCCATCTCGCGGTGGTGAGTCGTGGCCATGAGTGTGATTTACCGCGGTTTTACTGGGACTTGGTGTCATTTTTAGAGGGCATTTGCTCCCAGTGGGACCCTGCGTTGGTTGTTTAGCCTTATTTTTTAACTATATATATATATATATATCACGACTTTTATTAGAAAGACCTTTTACTTCTTGCTGCGTATGTATGAAACTAAAGTTTTCAATGTATATAATACCATAGAATCAAACCATAAAATTTTCACATCCGAAGGTACTGAAAATGAATAAACTTGCTTGAATTCCGCAACTGTCAATACCAACGAATATTGTATCAACTCACTTTTGTAATTGTGCGTGCAGTTTCTAAGTTTGACAATCTGCACGATCTTGTTTCAAAGGAACTGTGAGTCCGCATGACATTCATTTGGGGGAGTGCGAGAAAAATAAAAACCCGAGCCGCGCGGGTCCGGTCGGGCTTGCGGATTTTCTGGTTGACACCAGAATCCACATTTATTGAATTTTCGCAAAAAAATCCAAACAGATAATCAAACTTGATCTTACGGAATCAATTGTTTATCTGGTTCAAGTTATTTTCAACTTGTGTTAAAGTGTAAACCTTACTACGTTTCATTCGATCGGCTTTGGGCGTTGGTCAAAAAAAAAAAAAAGAACACCCGACCAAACCCGTCCCAGTTTTGCACACTCCTAACGTTAATGCTTGTGAACATCCGACCAGGAAATAAGACATCAAACTGCATGTGGCATGGTTTTGAAGCTGAGTGAGCTGTGTGCAGTTGTTCACTGTGCTAAGTTTCCAACGTGCAGGAGGTAAATAGTTCGTGAGTGAACCTTTGCGGAGAAAAAGGTGTCTGCTAATCTTAAGAATCGTGACAGCATGTGTTTTTATAATGTTTACAGAAAATCCAGTGAGATTTGCGCAATTTCCTGTATGGTTTATCGAAAATTTTTGTAACATTTGTAAAAAAACTATTCTGTCTTCAAGGCCGTAGACAGAAAAATGTATCGCCCCCCCCCCTTGAAAAAATTTTTATTCTTGAAACTGTCATCCCCTCCCCTCATGACTACGGCCTTGGCTATCTTTAAATACGTATGGAATAAAATAAAGATAATTAGGGCTTTAAATAAACAATTTCATGTCGCCCGCAATTGCAAAAATTCTATTCATACAGAATAAGATCCTGCAACTCGCTATACCGAAAAACAAAAACCTGTATCTAAATGAACTTGTTCAGTTGGTGCTCATTTCTTTGAAGATACGCTATTTTCTTTCCTGGTTTCCAGGTCTAAAATTAAGTTGCGGGTATAATTTATTTGCTACTCAAGAACTGAAAGTTCCTGTAACTAGCCTAATTTCAAATGACTTTATTTAAATTAAAAACAAGACGTTTTTTCAATTCCAGACAATAACATAAACAAATTTGAATTATAATCACGTCTTTCCAGTTCAAAATTAAGTTATATAATTTTCAACATTCGACCCTGAATATTATAGTTACCGGTTTTCTTGTTTTACACTTCACCGTATTAGCTGCTTATATACATTGCACTTCTGTATATCTTTTTTTTCTTAATTAGATAATATTGATCAAAGGTCAACCTGTCTTTGAAGTATATTTGTGCGATGTTTCAGACTTATTGTGACGTGAAAGATTACTTATCTTAAACGATTTTCCATTAAAAAGGTCGTGCGCAACAAGAAAATCTAAAAATCAATCAATATCATGAAGTAGTGGATGTTTATTTATTATACATAACCGAAAAATGTAAAAAAAGTAAAAACTGAAGAAACTGTGTTGTACAAGTTTGATCGTAGGATTCTTGTTTTTTTTTAATTTCCAAGAATTTCGCAGTACAATACTTTTCAAAATGTTACATAAAACATCAACGGACAGAAGTATCTTTCTTTTTATAGTAATTGCCAAAGTTCCTTGTAATTATCTTTTTTTTATTTTTGATATGTTAAGCCACGATGTAAAATTCCACAATGTTGAGATAGTAAATTGTATGCTCCAATATTGTAAAAGTGAAAAGATATTTGCAAACATGTAATTATATATAATATATAATATATAATATATAATATATAATATTGATCGCCTCTCCGCAGGCCAGGGAAGGGATAGAATCCCTTCATGAAGTACAGCAGTACACTGTCAACTGTACTTTTATATTTCCATGGTTTCGTTTTTTTTAAAAACAATTAATTGATAAACGAAATTGACATTTTCATTTTGTATATTTTGATAACTATTCTTTCCGTGGGCTTTGTTTTTTGATTAAAAAAATACAACGTGGAACAGTTAATTATAAGTACATATTAATGAAGCATAAAAAGTGTGGTCCGCGTACATAATGTTTGCAAAGAAATGAACAATAATAAATTATTTAAACAATTTATGATTGTTTTTAGCAACTTTCTCTTAGTATAGAGTTAGAAGGTCGCGGTTTTTTCAAAAACTTTCCACTTTTTGTCCGATTTTCAATTGGAGTGAAATAATGTTAACAAATATAACTGTTTAAACAATTTCTTATTATTCTTAATATTATTCTCTCAGAATAATGCTAGAAAATTGCAGTTTTGAAAAAAATTTCAACTTTTTGTACAATTTTTAATAAGAATGAGGTCAATAATTAATTGAATTTGACAAAATTATCTGTTCAAACAATTTATTATTATTGAATAATGCTAGAAAGTTTCGGTTTTTTCAGAAATTTTTAACTATTCATGTACTTTTCACTTGCAGTGAGTTAATAATTAATTCAATGCATCAAAAATAATTATTTAAACAAATATTATTATGATAATATTATTATAATATTATTTTGAAATTGTTTACTTTTTACCCACTTTTCACTTAGAAAAATAATAAATAATACAATTTAACACAGTCCTTTAAACAATTTATTATTGTTTACAATTATATTCTCTTAGATAAGTGTTAAAAAGTTGCGGTTTTTTCTAAACTATCACACTATTTTTGCACCTTTCACTGAGTGAGTTAATAATTAATGCAAGTTAACAAATGTATTCATTTAAATAATTGATTATTCTTTTTAACTATCTTCTCTCAGTGTAATGCTAGAAAGTTGTTTTTTTTTCTGAAATTTTTAATTTTGCTTTGACTTTTTAGTTATGAACAAATAATAAGTAAACCTCAACAAAAATAATTTTTAAATAGTATTGTATTTTTTTAGGTAAAATGTTTTTATTCTTTTCTCAATATTAAAAAAATTAATGTAAACAAAAAATCGATCTTTCCAAAAGACAAAAATTAAGGAGTACGTGAGAGGACTAGGCCTGTGATTGACTAGTAAAAGCTTTATTTTGAATTACAACAAGAAGTAAATAAAGATGTTTCTTAACATTGATGGAGTATTACGTCACGCAGCAACTTTCCAACTCTATTCTAAGAGAAAATTGCTAAAAATAATAATGAATTGCTTAAAAAATTTATGTAAACATATGATTATTAGTATAAAGTAGTATTTTGTGTATTAGAAACAATTTGAATTGAAAAAACCGCAAATAAATCATAATTGTCGTCAGCTCGGCATCCTAAAAATTGTTTTTTTGGTTCAGAAAAAAATGTCAATAATTTCGATTTTTGTACAGACATTGCAAATAGTCTCATTAATAGCATGTAAAAAATCTAGTTCTCAGACTTATATATAACTAGGAAAATAACAATTCAATTGAGTTCGTCAGTGTATTTCATAGTAGATTCGGTCAGCTCCGAATCCCAAAAGTTACTGTTCTTGGTTCAGAAAAAATCTCAATAATGTCGATTTTTGTATAGATGTTGCAAATAGTCTCATTAACAACATGTAAAAAATCTAAAGTTCTCAGACTTATATGTAACTGGAAAAATAACAATTCTGTTGAGTTCGTCGATGTATTTCATAGTAGACTCGGTCAGCTCCGAATCCCAAAAGTTATTTTTCTTGGTTCAGAAAAAAATCTGAATAATGTTGATTTTTGTATAGATATTGCATACAGTCTCAATAACAACATGTAAAAACTGTAAAGATCTGAGACCTATACATAACTGGGAAAATAACAATTCAATTGAGTTCGTCAGCGTATTTCATAGTAGACTCGGTCAGCTCCGAATCCCAAAAGTTATTTTTCTTGGTTCTAAAAAAAATCTCAATAATGTTGATTTTTGTATAGATATTGCATATAGTCTCATTAACAACATGTAAAAAATCTAAAGTTCTGAGACTTATACATAACTGGAAAAATAACAATTCTGTTGAGTTCATCAGCGTATTTCATAGTAGACTCGGTCAGCTCCGAAACCCAAAAGTTATTTTTCTTGGTTCTGAAAAAAATCTCAATAATGTTGATTTTTGTATAGATATTTCAAATAGTCTCATTAACAACATGTAAAAAATGTAAAGTTCTCGGACTTATATGTGACTGGAAAAATAACAATTCTATTGAGTTCGTAAGTGCATTTCGTAGTAGATTCTGTCAGCTCCGAATCCCAAAAGTTGTTTTTCTTGTTTCAGAACAAAATCTCAATAATGTTGATTTTTGTATAGATATTGCAAATAATCTCATTAACAACATGTAAAAAATCTAAGGTTCTCAGACTCATATGTAACTGGAAAAATAACAATTCTGTTGAGTTCGTCAGTGTATTTCATAGTAGACTCGGTCAGCTCCGAATCCCAAAAGGAGACGTGGCCATGAATGGGATTTACCGCGGTCCTACTGGGAGCCGATGTCATTTTTTAGATGACAGTTACTCCCAGGGGGACCCTGCGGTGGTTGTTAACCTTTACTTTTTAATTATATATGTATATATTGTCAACATGTTTTTTAGTTCTGTCTGTTGGATTGGGGACGACGTGTGAGTGCAAGAATTATAATATAGTTTCAATTTAAAGTTCAAGATTTTTACTTTCTACAATTTAAAACGTAATTTCCAGTATTTGGGCGTCAAAACATATAACGCGTTTATATTTCCTTTAGATTTTAGCGGTTTACATCAAAATTCTTTCACTATTTTTGATCCAAAGCTATTTCAAATGGTAATAAGGAGGAGTAATTCAATGAGTAATGCATGTAAATATATATTCAAATTATGAAGAAATTGATTACGATATATTCAATCATAAACAAATAAATGATCAACTATTTTACATAAAAATTAATCGGCAATAAATATAGATTGGCACAATAAAATCAATTTAAATTAAGAGAAGTTATCACTCATGCATAGACACAGGTTTACCCTCGTACATTACATAACAATTTGTCAAAATGTGAGAGAGGGAATTCGTAGAAAATAATCATTACCTATTTGTGATGTTGTAACGCCGTAGTCCCGTTGTTGGTCTATATTTTTTGTGAAAGCGAGGTCCAACATCCAACATTAAATCTGGGATTTCAAAGAAATTTAATTTAATGGAAAATGGTGGGTTTGGAATTAAAATAAACGCGACGCTGTACAAACAATTATAGTCAGCCTTTGTCGTTATAATTATAAGAATACACTCACGTACATTTCACAATAAATGTACAAAAGAATTTACTTTCCAAAACTTGGCGGTGAGGACTCAAAATTGTTACGTGGCAATGAACCCTAATTTCCTCTCTTTAAAATCGCCTAATATCACCTAACTTCTTATTCAATTTATGATTCGTCGTATATAAATATGCATACTATCTTTATAAAATTGCCGCTAAATTCAGACTCAATCAAACCACGGTACCAAATGCTCAATTTAAGTTGCAAATAGACGCATTTAAACTGGGTATTACCGCAATTTTATATCAACTTGATTAGAACAATAACCATCGTATTGTATATCTTGTAAGTCGTTGCTAGTACTTAGCAGAAATAAATTATACCACCACGGAGAAAGAACTCTTAGCAATGGTTTATTCTGTAACTAAATTACGTATCTACCTAATCGGACATAGATTTCATATAATAACCTATCACAGGGGTCTTACTTTTCTAAACTCAGCAATTTGTTTAAATGCGCGACATATTCGATGGTGTATAGTTTTGCAGCAATACGATTTTGAAGTAACGTAATGTAAGGGACGTGATAACGTTGTTGCGGACTTCTTGAGTCGAAATCCCAGGTGACAATTTGAGGAGATAAAACAGGATCACTTCTGCCGTCCCAAATTCAAAAGTCTTATATGCAGTTTGGATAAGTTACTTGTCACTTTACCAAACTTGAGATAAATGTCATAAACACCTTCCTTGTCGTTTTTGTTTATGGACCTGTATTTTATACATCACGCTTCGAAATGCTTGTTCATAAATCTAAACGGCAAGAAAGGCGTTTATGATTTTTTTCTGAAGTTTGGTGAATTGAAAAGTGACCCATCCAAAATGCAGATACGACTTTTGTATTTGGGACGGCAGATTGCTCGATTTGTCCGATTGTCAACCATTTATTACATTCCAATGAATTTTCTTTACAATAAAGAAAATATTCTGCATTATCTTTCGAAATACATGGAAATTTCCGAAAATGCTTTGCGAAAAATAAAATGTTCCAAAATGACCTCCAAATAATGGAATTCCTTTATATTTTTGAATGGAAGGAATTGTCAGGGAAATTGTGAAAATTCTTTAAAATCGTACAGGCAATCCGAGTAAAGTTTGTTCCAGAAATTTTCGAAAGCTTTGCGAAACCTTACAGAAATCCACATTTTGGAAATTTCGAAAAATTCCTCAAAGCTTCTGAAAATTTGATAAAATTTTCGTAAAATTTGAAAACGTGAGAACGATTTGTCGAAAATTCTTTTATAAGCTAAAAATCTAACATTCGCGGAAACATTTGAAAAAATGTTGTAAACTGTAGGAAAAATTCGACCTATTATCTCATAAAACTTGAATTTTGATGCATTTGGTATAAATATTAAACTTCAAATATTATCAGGGTAAGAGGGACGGGGTTTGACGCCCAATAACACTGCCGTAGATCCGCCAGTGATGATGATAATGATGGAAAAATTAATAAGGTTTCTTCTACCGAATACTTATCTACTATTTACAAAAATTACATACTACTTATATCTACTTCCTCTCCTATTTACGTTATTTTCTGCCACATTCCACTTCCTCCTTCCTTCTCTTCTTCTCTATCCTACCTAACACTCTCTTCACCCATGCTACTGCCCTTTTTCCCCTTTCATGCATCAATATCCCCATGCTCATTTCACTCATTTCCACCTCTACGCACTCCTCCAACCAGTGCTCCACTTTTGCATACCCCTTCCCACACAGTTCACACATCCTCTTTCAAACAAATATTTTTGTTGATCCAAACAAATATTTTTGTTGATCCAAACAAATATTTTTGTTGATCCAAACAAATATGTTGTTTGAACCAAACAAATATTTCGTATGGTCCATACATTTGTGTGGGGTTCTTTCATCACTTATGGATTTTGAGGTTAGATTGCCTGCATCGGTGTGAACCATGTGAACTAAAGGTTGTATTTACGTTAAAAATCTTTTGCATACTGTTCCAGTCCCCAGTTTTTTAATAAAGTTAACAGTGTTAGTGTCCAGTTCGTATCACTCATTTTTTCACAAATTCACGGCACGACGTACGATGAGAAACTTTTCGTCGCGCTAACTGACCACCGGCGTGGTCTGACGTCATTTGTTTCGGTATGTTTAGTGTATTTAATGGAAGTATTTGTTGAATCTACCAAATTATTTCGCCACTTTAACCAGATCATTTTCTAATAAATAATATATTCAGCTCAATACATTTATTTGGTTGAATACACTAAACATGCTCAAATAAATAATTACTTTGAATTGACCAAATTAATTCGTTGTGTTTTTTGAAAACAAAATTCTAAAATACAGAGACGGATAATACAATTAAAAAGATTCAAATTACCATAATAAGTTAAGCGTTAAATGTAACAAATAATTTATATTGATATAAATTAACACCAATATAAAAAACACAATGTTTGGCCGCGACAACACAGTGATTAACATAGGCCAATGATTATGTTATTGGCCACTGAATGTGGTGAAATATATTCATTGGCTATATCAGATTATAGATTTCTGAATGGAAAGTACAGTGATTGGCCTCTAAATTACTTGATGAGTGGTCGGGGCCAAAAATAGTTTTCCTTCAACCCATGCATGAAAATCGCGGAAATGCGGATTTCCATGCCATATAACGACGACAAGATTCTCCTTCGAAAGTAGCACCTTTGAGTTGTGTTCCAACCTCTCAAGAGCTTATTCCCCTTTCACGATTTTTTCTCAGTTCATTTCTCCGCTCATGAAACAACAATTTCCGGCCGGCTTCATGTGACTCGAAAAACCGCGATTTTCCACTATGTGTTTAAGAAAATGTCGTATGCTACGACTCATTCTGCAAACATCGCGCTCTCTTTAATTCTGAATCAGTGAAATGTGACTGATTGCTAGTGAAATTTCACAGATTGAAATAGCTGGAAACCGGTCACTGACAATCAGTGAAAAGTTACTTATTCATTCAGTGAAATAAACCCTTTTGAGAGTAGGCATCACTGCACCATGTAAATTTAGCAGTCATAATAAAATAAGATTTTCGTAAATTCAATCAAATAATCATAGTAAAAACTTAAAACCCATAAATGTCATCAAATATTAAAAAAGGTGAAAAGTTTCGATGCTTCTAAATGACAGATAACCCCACATATTACTTTACTTTCAAGATTCAACTGTCATGTACACAACCGTGAAGTAAGTTCTTTTTATATGAGTCAGAGTATATTTTTCACGACCTTAATTCATCATATTTACAGCCCAAAAATTTGAAATTTTATTTTATTAAGAAATTATTTTTGCTACTTTTATAAACGAATATCAATAACGCTTTACTTTAAAACTTAGAGGTTATGAATAATCAGTGAAATGTCTAACTACTATTGCAATCAGTGAATTGTTCACTGATTCATATTATTCAGAGAGATCGGTAAAAAAAAACGCCTGTTTCCATCCCTAGATGCATGATATACTTACTATTCGTTGTTCATTCTCTTCCGGCATATTTTGCCAGAGATGAATTTAAAAACTTGTTGCAATTAACCTTAAATTCTTTGGAATGCTTTGTAATCTGTCACACAGATCACCTCTTAATTTCCTATTCCGCGATATATTGCCGGAGGCGAATTTTTTAACTTCTTGGAATTAACCCCGAATTCTTTGGAATTCTTTATAATTCAATTACGTTAAAAATAAAATATGCCGGTAGAGAAAATTAAAATCTAGATCAATATGCTGGTTGAGACAATTAAAATGTGACATATATTGCCGGAAGGCAATACTCGACCTATACTGTTTGACATTATTTCCGGTTATTTATCACACGATTATTTGTTTGGTCTATGAAACGTTCAAGCTATTCTGAGTGATTTTTTGTAAAGATATTAGCTATTTGCTTTTCTGATAACGTGCTCAGTAATTATTTTTTCGCTTTATTCACGATGGCAATGATTGGACACCTTTCATTGATTTAAACAAAACCTATATTCGATTAAAACCAATTTTATTTGATCCACACCAAATTTCTTTAAATAAAACAAATTCTTTGTTAAAGTCAAACATATGTATCATTTCTTTGATATAGGGTCAAACAAGTGTTTATATATTTTAAACATAGTTTTCTTTCCATTTAGATCCATTTTTTCTTATTCAAATAAAATTTGATTTAATTTAAATAAAGTTTGTTTAATTAAAATAAAGTATGTTTAAAATATATGAACATTTGTTTAACCCTATATCAAAGAAATAATACATATGTATTATATATATATATATATAATTAAAAACTAAAGGTTAACAACCACCGCAGGGTCCCACTGGGAGCAACTGTCACGCCATGTAAAACCTACCTGATTCCTACTTTACAGCAATTTGTTTCGGAACAACTTACGTCCATACGAAATGGGATTCGATTTTTAACTTAAAAATTGATCTTTCCTTATTGAACATTCATCTATTTGGTTGAAAATTTGTCTTTTTTGGTAGAAAGGTAATCTTCTTGGGGGCATTTTAATCTTTTTTTTGTTTGCTAAAAATACACCTTTTGGGTTCACATTAATCTGTTTTGGCTATACATTCGACAATCATTATTTTTTATCAGTCAGCTGTTTTTCATTTCAAATTACAATCTTTCTTAGTTGAAATATCAAGTATCACGTGTTTTGTTGAGAATGCATATTCTTGGTTGAAAAATGAACTACTTGATTTAAAGTTGAACTACTTTGTAAAAAATGCATGCTTCTTGTTTTTGAAGATTTACGATTTTAGTTAAGAATTTAACTTTTGTTGTAAATTAGCTTTTCTGAAAATTCATATTGTCGGGTTGATAATAATTCAACTGGTTTGCAAAAATTCGACTTTTTGGCTTGAAAATACGACATTTTTGGAGAGAATCTTAAACTGTTTGGTAGAAAATTAACATTTTAGTTTCGTTAAAAATTTCATGGATCATGAATTTTACATTATGAAACTTTAAACAGTATGTCTACAGAATAGGTTCATTTCGCAAGATAACTGAAAAAAAACAAATATTAAAACAAATTAAAGTTGTTTAAACAATTGAATATTGGTTAAGAAATGGCTGGGTATTCTTAAATTATCGATTTATGATTATTGATCTTTAAAAAACTTTTAAAAAGCGCCAATAACCCGGAATATTATGAAAAATTCAAAATTTTCACTTCTGAGTTTTTCTTTGGGGACCCATAGGAGTGGCTTAATATCATTCAACCTCAAAATTTATGATTGATTCTTATTCTCTGACGATTTTTGAACAATATACTGAAACATGGAATTATTTGTAACGTATTATCGCGTTTAAATATTAGATTTACAAAAAGCTGACTTTTTCCCATGTTAAATCAGTGGGAAGATTCATGTTCTTTGCGCCACCCCTAAATTTTAACCGATTTTGCTCAAATTTTAAGGAGATTTTGTTTTTGGCATTCGAACAAAAGTGTTTGTGTGTGGGGGGGGGGGGTGAAGCACAGAAATTCGAGAAAAAAAATCCACCAAGTATAAATAAGAACCACCCTAATATATATATATAAAGCTAAAAATCAAGAGAAACTACATCTAGCTCTAGACATTGTCAAAGAGTACACTCAAGAGATTGGAATGGAGTTCAGGTTAGAAAAATGCGCCAAAGTTTATTTGAAGAAAGGGAAACTTAATGGCGTCCCGGAAGACCCTAAGCTCGTCGACAGAAGCGCTATACGACACCCTGGCGCTGGAGAGACCTATAAATACCTGGGCGTGCCACAGAGCCGAATTCAGGACGTGACATCTATAAAGGATTTTTATTTTATGTTCCTTGTGTGCTTTGGTACGACTATCACTTTAACATTAGCCGTACATACCACGCATAAACGCTCGCTTAATTTTTTTTTATTTAAATTCATTTTCACTTTGAATTTTTTTCGATACCTTGTCACAAATGTTTAAAAATTAAGTAAAACTTTTTTCACTGTGTTGAATGAGCAAAAATGATCGCAACAACTGGTCACAGCAGAAAGTACATTGCACATGCGCAGTAAATATTCCGATAGGTAAAATGGTCTATTTCAGAATGAAGAAATGCATAGAAAAAGGAAGGGACGTCGACAAACAAATTGATGAAGGATCGTGGTTAAGTTTAAAGGAGGCGAAATTGGGAGGTTTTACATTTCAAGCGATTATTCTATTTTTCAAAATGTTTCTTGAAGTCTTCTTTCCTAATACGACCACTTCTGTATTGTAAACAATGTTTCAGGAAACGTATGAAGTAGAAGAGGTTATGTCCCTTGTGTGCTTCGGTACGACTATCACTTTAATATTAGCTGTACATAAAGCGCATAAACGCGCCCTCACTTCCTTTTTCATTGAAATTCATTTTCACTTTTAATTTTTTGTTCTCGATAACTTGTCACATGCGCAGTAAACTTTCCGATAGGTAAAATGGTCTATTATTATCTATTTTAATTTCAATAATGGTTAATTATACTCGGTTTGAATCGCACGCCGACAGCGACCAATGAGGCACGCTGCGCCGGGCAAGCGCAGTAGCTCAACATGCCAAAGTTGCGATCACTGGCTATAATGCCAACCAAGCTTAGAAAATTGACCCTTGTGAAATTAGCACCCCGATTTTCACTAATTTGGAAATATCCAATTTTTTCTTTTTGTAATCGTTTGTCGGTGTTTGCTGGCCAACTTTCGACGCTTGTCGGTTAAAATTGTAAAAGTTATTAACATATAAAGTTTCGGGTGCAAACTTCACACTACTACCAAAGATATGTTTGCTAGCGCTCTAATTTCTAATGTTTTCCAAAAACTCTTCACGGAATCGTTTGTCGGTGTTTTTTGGTGAACTTTTAATGTTTTTTGGTAAAAATTGAAAAAGATATTGAATTTTGAAAAATAGCTTGCACCCTGTGTATAATTATAAAATTAAAAACGGATAAGAGACACTCCGAAATTGCTGTCTCATTAATTGGCGAAAACAATGGAAACGAGCAGGTCCGTAGATCATGAAACACGCGGTCCTTTGTTTCCTAAATACGGACTTTAAGACAGTCTATGCACGTATTGTGAAACACAATTATTATTAGAAATATCACAACGAAATTGGTAAACCAAAAATTCCAACATAATGTACAACTCATAAGCTTTCAAACAAATAATCTTACTTCTACATGTAAGTACGGTAAATTATCAGAACTTTCGAAAAACCAAACCGAGTACATTTGCTTCTACGGATTGCATGGCTGCTCAATTTGAACATGCTATGAAGTACACATACTTAAATATTTTAGTTTAAATATAAAAGCTTCAGAGCAACATTTATTTATATGAGTTCGTAAATGTAAATGATAATATTCATAAATTTTTTTTTCGTCATCTTGCGCGCTTTGTTCATTTTTATTTTTAATTTTTTAATGTAGTGTCTCATAAAAACGGACATTGTTTCATAATACAGACGGTAACTTTATATAACTCAGTACATTCAAGACATAATAAAAACTTAACGCACGTGCTTAAGACAAGTCGAGGCAAAAAAGTCTATCCTCGAGGGTGTCACTCATGAAAACATTTTTGTGAACATTTGAGTTTAGAATTTATAAATGGCGATATAAGCGTTGTCACTTCTCTCTCAAAAATGGTTTTTACTCAATCTGTACAGTTTAGAAAAATTATTTGTTGGGAAGCGACATTTACACACAACTTTGTTCATAAAACTTTTGAATCGATTTGTTTCCTCGCAAGAGGAAAGATAGACAAAGAAGGTGGTGGACCAGAGAGTGACTTACGACACAGAGAAAAAGAGAAAGGGTCCGGAAGGTGGAGGCTATGAATTAATCTCGGCTATCGCAAACTGTGGCTCGTAGGCATGCATGTTTCTCGTTGTCATGCTTATCTTTACAGGAACTGCAACTTGTGACGCGGTTTATAACCACGCGAATGAGTCGTGACCAAGATGACCGAGCTGTCTGTCTGATGTATGAGAAAAAAGCTAGCTACGTCCACACCTCGTAAGACGTCTCAGAGACATTCCTCTTGAACCTTTCAGGCTATTTTATTTTCATGCACTCGCGAACGACGTACGAGTCCTGTTTAATTTGGAGAAACTTAAGCCTTGAACATATAGACAAATTTGTAATAATAGATTAAAATATGGTGATGGATGACTGAAGAACCTTTCAGGTACGCAGTTAATAGTTAAACAATGATAATACAGTAGCAATAAGCAGGAGGAGATTACTTTAAAAATGATCAGAAGTCAATAACTTGGATAATAGTGACTAACATATGTGGGCGCCCACATGAAAAGGGCCCTTATGGCCGGTATGGAGTTACGTATAGTGGCATATAGCTGGATAAATTTCCGACATTTTAGCCCAAAATAAAACAATTTATGAATTATGAGAATGTAAAAATATAAATTAACAAAAATTAACTGAATCTTACAAAATGACATTTTTGTTTATTTTCTGAAAACTTTATAAAATTTTTTATTTTAATTTCATACTACAAGCTGTACATAAAAAATTATCATAATTTAGAACCCATAGGGAAATTTGTTTAAATTCTCAAAATAAAAAAGTTTTGACCTGATTGCGACACCATAGGAATAATTTAACATTGCAAAAATTTGGTATTTTCAGCCCAAACTAACGAACAATGAACAGATTTTCAATTTACATGACTTTGACAATAACAATTTTAATGAAAGTTTAGTGAAACCTTTTTATTTCGAAACTTATTTCATGCAGTCATTTTTGTCAATAATGGGAGGATCACTGTGATATACATAAAGCAGAGAATCGCTATGGAATATATAAACAAGTGAAACAGATTCAAAACATCTTGTCAACTGCACCTCGGGAAAATCTCTAAGAATCAGTTCTTTGTCGGTAGGAAAATGAAGAAATTTATTTATACACTACAGCTCTTTACTTTCATATTTCTTAATTCTGTTCGTAAGTAGAATATCTTTTGCATAGTTGTGTATTTGCAGATATAGTGTCTTATTAATTGTTATAAAATCATTTGTTATGGATTATTTGTTATAATATTTTGTGATAAAACATATTTTAATGCATTATCGCATGGATTTTTAAGTCGATGGCCACGTTAGCCTTTTCACCTGGGATGCTAACATATGCTATACTACACAATAATATGCGGGTGCCTAATGCATTATTGTGTAAAGCATGCTATATATATAAAAAAGGTCGCTGGTTCATATCCGGCTCGAAGGACCATTCGGTTTCGGTTTCCATTCCTTTCGAATAGAACTGAAGAGCCTATGACAAAGCCACCGAACGCGTCCTCGGGTTGCGGATAGAGGGTTCCTGTACCAAGGGTTTCTCCTGAATATGGTTAAAATAATTAATAACCAGTCGCGGATAATTGTCCAGGAATGGTCCCGAAGGAATAACCCCTAAGCGGAGGCGTAGCAACCGTGCCGAAAGCTGAATGGCACTTGGGTGAGGTGTCTTAAACGGTGACTCTGGGATACCGGGCGACCTCTCAGCGTCAGCGCAATAAACTCACCAACTTACAACCTAGCACGCTTTCTCGCCAAAGAACTGAATCCTTTCACAGGAAACTATCACGCACGTCCACAACTCTTTTGAGT
Source organism: Andricus grossulariae (assembly GCA_011634705.1). Classification (NCBI taxonomy): domain Eukaryota; kingdom Metazoa; phylum Arthropoda; class Insecta; order Hymenoptera; family Cynipidae; genus Andricus; species Andricus grossulariae. The sequence continues at coordinate 85,222,551 of JAABKJ010075445.1, read as the reverse complement.
TTATCAGAAAGATACAACAGATCCACATTCAACCCCAAGACATCTTAGTGAGTTTTCGACGTAGAATCTCTCTTTAAGAAAGTACAGGTCCATCAAGCTAGCACCTCGACGATCGAAATTCCCAAATTTCTTTGCATAAGAATTTTGGTCTTTTTTTGGCTTTTTTTTTGGCTGTATTGCCGATTTTTGGGCTCCACTACTTTTTTGAAAATTCAAATTTGGAGTGAAGGTGCACCTCCACTGTGTAAAAATTAAAAAAAATTAAAAATTAAACACGAGAGAATTTCGGGCTTTTTTAACTCTTGAATGCGCTAACAACTAATTTGCAAAAACAACCCCTACGGAAAATAAAACTACACACTATGTACAAACTCAAACTCGGAAAAAACGAAGTACACCAGAATTTTGGGCTCATTTTGGGCTCTCGAATGCACGGAAAAAAATTCAAAAAACCACGCCCTAAGAAAAGAAAAACCACCCCCTTGCAAAAAATAAAATCTGCAAAAAAACAAAGTGATTCAGAATTTTGACCATACTTTGGGCTCTCGAATACACAAAACAAATTTTTCCAAAACCACCCCTATGTATGAAAAAAAACGCCTTAGTAAAAACTCAAACATGGAAAATACAAAATAGAAAGTAGGGTAGGGCTTTTCTTGTGCTCTCGAATGTGTAAATTTTGGTGTTGCAAAAACTACCCCCACATCTGAAAAATCAAAACAAGCCCCAAACTTCACAAACTTATTGGTGTTGGTATTTTTGACGAGCCCAAAAATTAGAGACTATATTCACACTGTCAAATTTTAGAAAACATTGTTTTTGGACAATGTAGTATCTACTTGGTGCCAAGGGGTTGCTTTTCAAATATAAGGGTTGGAGCCCGAAAATCAGTGCTAGTATTTTTGAGGGGCCCAAAAATCAGAGACTCTATTTACACTGTAAAATTCCAAAAAACATAGTTTACTGACAAATTCATATCTTCGTGGTGTCAAGGGGTTGCTTTTCAACTGTGAGGGTTGGAGCCCGAAAATTAGTGTTGGTATTTATCAGGAGCCCAAAATACAGAGACCCCATTTACACTGTGAAATCCTAAAAAAACATTATTTTTTGACAAAGTCATATCTACTTGATGTAAAGGGGTTGCTTTTCAACTGTAAGGGCTTGAGCCCGAATATCAGTGTTGGTATTTATCAGGAGCCCAAAATACAGAGACCCTATTTACACTGTAAAATCCTAAAAAACATTATTTTTTGACAAAGTCATATCTACTTGATGTCAAGGGGTTGCTTTTCAACTGTAAGAGTTTGGAGCCCAAAAAACGGTGTTTGTATTTTTTAGGAGCCCAAAATACAGAGACCCTATTTACACTGTAAAATCCTAAAAAACATTATTTTTTGACAAAGTCATATATACTTGGTGTCAAGGGGTTGCTTTTTAACTGTAAGTGTTGGAGCCCAAAAACCGTTGTTGGCATTTTCGAGTAGCACACAAATCAGAGACTCTATTTACACTTAAAAATTCTAAAAAACATTATTTCTGACAAAGTTATGTCTTTGTGGTATCAAGAGGTTGCTTTGGAACTGTAAGGGATGGAGCCCAAAAATCGGTGTTGGTATTTTTCAGGACCACAAAAACCAGAGTCCCTATTGACACAGTAAAATTCTAAAAAACATTATTTTTTGCCATAGTCATATTTTCGCCGTGTCAAGGGGTTGCTTTACAACTGTAAGGGTTGGAGCCCGAACATCGGTGTTGGTATTTTTTAGGAGCCCAAAAATCAGAGACCCTATTTACACTGTAAAATTCTAAAAAATATTGTTTTTCTGCAAAGTCACATATTCGTTGTTTCAAGGGTTTGCATTTCAACTGTATTGTTTGGAGCCCAAAAGTCGGTATTGGTATTTTTCAGGAGCCCAAAAATCAGAGATCCTATTTACAGTGTAAAATTCAAAAAACATTATTTTTTGACAACGCCACATCTTCGTGGTGACAAGGGGTTGTTTTTCAACTGTAAGGGTTGGAGCCCAAAAACCGGTGTTGATATTTTTTAGGAGCCCAAAAATCAGAGACCCTGTTTACGCTGTAAAATTCGAAATACCATTTTTTTTAGACAAAGCCATATCTTCGTGCTCAAAAGGGGTTGCTTTTCAACTGTGAGGGTTGGAGTTCATAAACCGGTGTTGTTATTTTTCAGGAACCCAAAATTCAGAGACCCTACTCAAACTGTAAAATTCCAAAAAACATTATTTTTTTGCAAAGTCATATCTTCGCGGTGTCATGGGGCTGCTTCCCATCTGAAAGGGTTGAAGACAAAAGATCGGTGTTGGTATTTCTCAGGAGCCCAAAAATCAGAGTCCCTATTGACACAGTAAAATTCTAAAAAACATTATTTTTTGCCATAGTCATATCTTCGCCGTGTCAAGGGGTTGCTTTACAACTGTAAGGGTTGGAGCCCGAACATCGGTGTTGGTATTTTTTAGGAGCCCTAGCAAATAAATTTTGATCACTTTACGGAATGTTTTCTTCTACTGATGTGTAGTTTTGCTTAAAACACGAATAACCGGAACTTCCGTCGAAACACCAAGAGCACATCATTATTGCATCCATTTCCGTAATGCCTTTGCTTTCCATATACTGAATAATCACTTCTGCTTGCAAATTTGTAATTCGTTTTGTAGTATGATTCCATAAAGCTTGAAGGGTTGTCTCTGCTTTTTGTTCGCAAATTGAAACTATTTCCTTCGGTGGCCTGCATTCTTCTTTAGCAGCTCTAATATCATTATATGTAGGCCAAATATCTGCTCGACATGATTTGGATTCCAAACGTATATTTTGATACACTTCCTTAGAAAGTAAATTTTCAAACAAAAACGCTAAAGCTTCTTGTGCAGTTTTCTTTCTTAGTGAAATAGATGGTTCACTTAACAATTTACTAATTTTGCTTGGGGTTCATGAATTTTCCAGAATATTATCGCAAATCGAATACAATTTTCTATTTACAGATCGTTTCGCTGCGTAAAGACAAGCCATAATTAACTTTAGAGGATCATGTTTAAGCTCAGCACTGATTTTCGAAACTTCTTGACGTTTCGAACGATTAGATTTTTCGGAAGAATTAGGCGCTGCTGGGCGGCCCAAAGGTGAAGCGGAAACAGAATCTTGTACTGCATTAGAAGGAACAGAAAAATTTGAATTTAACAATTCAGCATTATTTGATTCAAATCTTTCTGACATTCTTTTCGCAGCTGGAAATTTTTCGTCACGTCTATGTTTCAAAGATCGTATATTCTTCATAAAAGATTTTACGTCTGACTCTGGGATATTTTCAATACTCAAATTCAGTTTCGATATAATATAATGAACAGACGAATGAAGAGTATTATTCATCAGAAAGTCAATAATATCTCTTTTGGTCAATTTTTACATTATATACTATATAATCGAATCCAAGAGAAAAAAAAGTCGTAAAAGAAAGTTTACTTTTTATGAAAATACTCAAAGAATAATACGAAAATGGCACTTTTGTTTATTGAATATTGAACATTATACCCATTTTTAAGGCGAGCTTCTCTTGAAAATAAATTATGTTGAAAACAACACATTTTATATGGCGAAATGTGAGCGAGTTTTGATCAATATATCCGTGGGCAGGTTTTCGTAAAAGAAACTTTACTTTTGCCAAAATTCTAAAAGAATAATACGAAAATGGCACTTTTGTTTATTGAATATCAAACATTATACTCATTATTGAGCCGGGCTTTTCTTCAAAATAAATTATGTTAAAAATTACACATTTTATATAGCCAAATGTGAGCGAGTTTTGATCAATTTAGCCGTAGGTAGGTTTTCGTAAAAGAAAGTTAACTTTTTACGAAAATACTCGAAAAATAATAATAGGAAAATGGCACTTTTGTTTATTGAATATTAAACATTATAACCATTTTTGAGGCGGGCTTCTCTTCAAAATAAATTATGTTAAAAACTACACATTTTATATGGTCAAAATGTGAGCGGTTTTTGATCAATTTATCCCTCGGAAGGTTTTCTTAAAAGAAAGTTTACTTTTTCCCAAAATAGTCAAAGAATAATGCGAAAATGGCACTTTTGTTTATTGAATATTAAACATTATACCCATTTTTGAGGCGGGCTTCTCCTCAAAACAAATTATGTTAAAAACTACACATTTTATATGGCCAAATGTGATCGAGTTTTGATCAATATATCAGTAGGCAGGTTTTCGTAAAAGAAAGTTTACTTTTTCGAAAATACTCAAAGAATAATGCGAAAATGGCACTTTTGTTTATTGAATATTAAAGATTATACCCATTTTTGAGGCGCGCTTCTCCTCAAAATAAATTATGTTAAAAACTACACATTTTATATGGCCAAATGTGAGCGAGTTTTGATTAATTTATCCATGGGCAGATTTTCGAAAAAGAAATTTCACTTTATACAAAAATACTCAAAGAATAATACAAAAATGGCACATTTTTATAGAATATCAAACATTGTACCCACTTTTGAGGCGGGCTTCTCTTCACAATAAACAATGTTAAAAACTACACATTTTATATGGACAAAATGTGAGCGAGTTTTGCTCAATTTATCTGTGGGCAGGTTTTTGTAAAAGAAAGTTTACTTTCTGCGAAAATACTCGAAGAATATCGCGAAAATGGCACTTTTGTTTATTGAATATTAAACATTATACCCGTCTTTGAGACGGGCTTCTCCTCAAAATTAATTATGTTAAAAACTCCACATTTTATATGGCCAAATGTGAGCGAGTTTTGATCAATTTATCAGTAGGCAGGTTTTCGTAAAAGAAAGTTTACTTCTTCGAAAATACTCAAAGAATAATGCGAAAATGGCACTTTTGTTTATTGAATATTAAACATTATACCCATTTTTTAAGCGGGCTTCTCTTCCAAATAAATGATGTTGAAAACAGCACATTTTATATGAACAAAATCTGAGCGATTTTTGATCAATTTATCCGTGGACAGGTTTTCGTAAAAGAAAGTTTACTTTTTCGAAAATACTCAAAGAATAATGCGAAAATGGCACTTTTGTTTATTGATATTTTCTACTAGAAAATATGAATTTTCAACAAAATTCATAAATTTTGAATCAAATAGTTGAATTTTCTACCAGAAAACGCGAATTTTCAACAAATTACATAATTTTCCAACTAAATATTTTGAACAATGTATTTGATGTTCACATTTTATTCGATTAATTTTTAACTAAATAGTTGAATTTTTAAACTAAAAAAGATGAACTCATAACCAAAAATGGTGTAATTAAATATTTATTGCGGAGAATTAATTTTTAGTAAAAAAAAAACTAATTTTCTGTAAAACAGTTTAATTTTGTACCGAATAGTTGAATTTTATAGCAAATTGTTTCATTTTTGAGCCAAAAATACGAATTTTCTACAAAACAGATGAATTTTTAAAAATACAGTTGCATTTTTAACAAAAAAATTATTTTCTACTAGAAAATATGAATTTTCAACAAAATTCATAAATTTTGAATCAAATAGTTGAATTTTCTACCAGAAATCGCGAATTTTCAACAAATTACATAATTTTCCAACTAAATATTTTGAACAATGTATTTGATGTTCAAATTTTATTTGATTAATTTTTAACTAAATTTTCACCAGAAATAAATGAATTTTCAACCAAACAAAATAATTTCCACAAAACATTTCAACCAAATAGTTGAATTTTCAACCAAAAGAATGAATTTTTAATCAAAGAGCTGATTTTTCTATCAGAAAAAAACACATTTTTAACAAAATACATTGATTTGAACTAAAAAAAATCGTTAAATTTTCAACCAAAGAAATGAATTTTCAACCAAAAAAATAAAATTTCAACTAATGAGATTATTCTTCCAACAAAATGACGTATTTTCAATAAAATATTAACATTTTCAACCACATAAAATAAATTTTTAACGAAATACTTAAATTTTCAACCAAACAGATGAATTTTCAACTAAGAAGATTACATTTCTATCAAAAAATATAAATTTTCGACAAAAAATGGAATAGTATAATTTTCAGTTAAAAAATTAATTTTTTATAAAAAAAAATTCTTTTCAACAAAATTTTCAACTAAAAGATGAATTAGTCACCAAGAATATTAATATTCTACATAAAAAAAAAGATTTTGAAAAAAAGATTTTTCTACTAAAAGGATGAATTTTTAACTAAGAAAATTAACTTTTAACAAATTAGTTTCATTTTCAACTAAGTAGTTGAATGTTCAAACAAAAAAGATGAATTTTCAACAACAAATTTAATAGTTGATATTTCAACCAAATAAAATAAATTTTTAACGCAATAGTTAAATTTTCAACAAAACAGATGAATTTTCAACCAAGAAGATTAAATTTCTATGAAAAAAGATAAATTGTTGACAAAAAAATGGAATATTTAAATTTTCAGTTTTAATTTTCGATTCAAAAAAATATATTTTCAACCAAAGAAATAAGTTTTCAAGCAAAAAAATACATTTTCAACTAAGATTCTAACTAAGATTCTTTTTTGACAATTTTGGAAATGTTTGGAAATCTTTTGAAAGATACTCATAAAATTAAAATCATTAAAAATTTTCCCAAGAATTTTAAAACTTAAATATTTTGAAACCTTCCAAAATCCTTAAAAATGCAGTCATGGCCTTTCAATTTGTTGAAATCTTTAAAAAATTTAAATTATTAAAAATTTTTTTTTCAAAACTTCTAATTATCTTTTAAAAGAATTGGAATGTTGCTCAAATAATTTTTTTAAATAAAAAATCATTAGCAATTTTCCCAGGAATCTAAATATTTAAATATCTTAAAACCTTCATAAATTCTTTTAAAAAATTTTAATTTTATTTCGAAATCTTCTAAATTTAATACTAAATTTTTTGAAATCTTCACAAATTTAAAATTTATTTTTTCATTTTTTCAAAACTTCTGAATATCTTTTAAAAAATTGGAATTTTCCTCAAATTTTTAAAAAATACTGCAAATTAAACAAAATTGCTTTAAAACCTTCCAGAAAAAAAAACGCGTTAGGATCTTCTAGATATTGTCCTGAAGATTAATTTTTATAAATAAAAAATCATTATAAATTTTCCCAGGAATCTTAAGATTTACAAGTGTCTTGAAACTTTACAAAAAAAAAATAATTTACAACAAAATTGTCAAATTTTATTCAGAAAAAAAGGATCTCTCTCCTCTCACTCCACTGGGATTCGAACACCAGATCAACTGACTTCCGGTCAGGTGCTCTAACCAATTGAGCTACAGATAGATCAAAGAAAGATATACTTTTTCTGATATACGCTAATTTTAGCACGGTGCTACAGAATCAATATCTTAAATAGGAATCTGCATTATCATCGAAGATTTTAATTATTGATCCGTTGAGAAATCCAATCACACATACTGTAAATAAAAGAATTCTACATTATCGACCAAAGTTAAATTCTTTAATACAGAAAAATAATTTCCGTCGAACAGACTAGATGGGGATATAAATTAAAATTTATTGAATTCAAATTTATTCAGAACAAAAGGATCTCTCTCCTCTCAATCGACTGGGATTCGAACACCAAATCAACTGATTTCCGGTCAGGTGCTCTAACCAATTGAGCTACAGAGAGATCAAAGAAATCGTGTACTGCGTAGTATTTCGTACTGCGTAGAAGTTTAGCTGAACATAACCTAACAAAGAGATAGAGAGAGAGTATAGATTTATATTTGACTACCTTACGTACTTTCTTACTTGTTTCATATGATTGTATGCTTAGCGAGAACGTGCTTTTACGTAATTGAACCTATCATTGTATTTTGCAGTAAAAAGAAGTCTCAACATTCGAATTAGAACTCGTGGTCAATTATTAGAAAGGACTATTCAGTTTTGAATTTGGAACTTGTTGCCGCGCTTTCCAGAGGTCGCTAGTATACATTTTAGTTTGCAGGAGCATTGCTCCTTCACAGCCACCAGCGCCGAAATCGAATTTCTTCTCCTGTAGAATTCGTAGCTTGGCTGCCATTGGTTGTTAGAGTTAATCCTTCCGTTGATTTGTTTTGATTAAAATCGAAAGCCGCGAAAAGGGGTTTCAACGTAATAACAACAGATGATTTAAGAGAGAAACTCAATGTTTATTTAGGTTTGAATTATTATTATTATTTGTTAATTGTGCACAACAGTTTACAACTTTGACATTTTATTCTATCCAGTCAAAATCCAGGATAGAAAAATCGTCGTCATTTTTAGCCAATAGTAAAATAGGTTAAAGCATGAAATTCACGCCTCCGCGGTCTCGCGAGTCCGAAATTGTCTCCAACAAGCTCTAGCATGCGACCCGCGGAACGTCCCAAAATCCCATACTTCATTAAAACCATGACATGTTTGTGAGCACCAAACTCGTGCCTACAAAGGTTACCACCACGACAGCGTGGCGCCGACACCCTTTGAACTCAGGCGGCTTCCTGTTTTTGCTCCTTACTATCTACTTAAAATCTATGTCACACGTTCCTTATTTCTAATACACTCAAGCCTCCGCTAGTTTGCCGAATAATATCTACAGATAAATATAACTCATACGCATTTCTTATATTATAATTCTCGTTTACCATTATTGAAAGTAGGAAGATAATAATTACTCTTAAAATCTAAATAATTCCTCAAGAATTATTGAATTCTGGTCGAAATTCCCCAAATTAATTGGTCTTATTGAAATCATTAAATTTATCAAAACTTTTATTAACTTGTATTCGTTCCTCAAAAGAAAATCGTTCCCGCCAAGATTTGAAGCTGCGGCCATGTTTATTTGGCACTTTCAACGCCATCTATCAAGAGTTAGTACGCAAATCAACCTATACCATCACATAAACCTTGAGTTCGCTTAAGGAATTAGAAGAAGAAGAAGTAGCTAAAATGGTCTATTGACGCTATTTTTTACCCAAATTCTTAGACTTCCCAATAAACATAATCGTGAAATCTTAACACTAGAAGTATCGGCATTGTCTGATGATCCTTGAATGATTTCTGAATAGTTTTTTTTTAAGTGCGCATCTAATATTTCAGATAAAATGGTCAAATACTCATATTTATAAATAATTTGAAGTCGAAAAACGCCATCTCTTTGCAAGCAACCGCTGCGCAGATTTACCACTTTAAAAATCGAAAGGGGTCAATTGACCCCGCTCGGTACTTCTAGTGTAATCTAGTAATCATAAAGTGATTTGTGTCGAATAAAAACCCATGCTCAGAATGTTTGTTTATTGTTTTATGAAATTATTTTTATCAAATTCCATTTACCAATAATGTTGTCAATAATTTTTAATGCCAATTATTGATGTTATTGTGTACTTCAATTTTTGTATGTAATGATATCAATGATCGGTACTACAAATTATTGACAATATTATCAAGTCAGGGTGCCCACCAGTTCCCTTCTCCTCTTTTCCCTGTGTTTCCCTGAGTTTTCCCTGTATTTTACTGGTTTTCTCTGTCTCTTTTAAAGCCCATTTTTCGCAATTTTAATAGTAAATCGGGATATTTCGAGTGATGAAAAGATAATTTCAGTTATTATTTTAGGAAGGAAATGCATCTGGAGGAATAATAGTACAGAACAGCGATTTCAAAAGTTTTAATCCTACAATCTTTGGTTTCTCAATCAGTCAAATCAAAGCTATTTAAAGTGGGTAACATTTTTAAGAATCTCATACGCATACCACCAACGGGCGCCTCGCAAGAGGCAACAATGCGAGAGTATATAAGCAGCAACTCTAAGCGCAACGGTTTTTGATTTTCCCTGTGTTTTTCCTGCGACTTCCTCATAAAAAAATCCCTAAGTTTTACCTGTTTTTTCAGAAAGTGGGCACCATGTAAGTCCAATATTTCAAACTTGAATATCCCGCCCGCACGGCTGCTTGCGATTTTAGGTCCCCCAGTTCTCACATGAGCGCACATGTCGCTCCATAAGCAGCCATATTTTAAATATTTGTTTCAAATTTTTATCACGAGGCTTCACCCCTATGGTTTCAAGTTTCAGCACGATTATTCCATTGAACAACGCCATTATATTACCTAACCTCCAAAGTTTCTGAAACGTTTGAAAGTTTCACAAACACGTAAGCGCTTGCGCACTCATGTCAGGTTGAGGCGTTGAGGTTAGTTAATATAATGGCGTTGTTCAATGGAATAATCGTGCTGAAACTTGAAAGCTTGATAATACGAACAAATACGAGTACAGATAGAAGAAAACGTTTATATAAGTACTAAATATTTGAATGTAACATACACGACTGTAAATTCTTAAATATTAAACTGAAAACGGTTCTGCAAAATGGTCTTCAGTTTGAGAGATATCTATAGTAATTCAAGGCCTTTTAAAGTTTAAACCCCTCTTTTAAATGAGGGGAAAACCCGTAAGGCATTGTTCTAGCTAGAATCTAGTATGGACCTCCTGTATCTTTGCCTATAGTCCGTATACCTGGTTATAGCTGATCAATTTTAGGAATTGCCTCCTTTTATGGTCTATTTCTATTATAAGAAAACTGGATGAGTAAAATGAATGGCTGCGTAGGTACAAGACGAAAATTACGAAAATAGAATTTGCATGTTATTACAGTTAAAACTTTCAAATCTGTTAAAGAAACATCTAGAAAAGTTGTAAGATATTTTTCATTATTATTTCACAGGATTTTACTGAATATTAGGAAAAATTAGAGTTAATTTAAAAGATATTTCGAAATTTTACATGTTTGGAAGAAACTGAAAAATATTTTATAAAGTTTCGGAAATCTTTGAAAGTTTTAAAATATTTTTAATCTCTTCAAAGTTCTAAAATTCAAAATATCTTTTAAAATTATAATAATTTTTTCTAACATTTTCAAAGACATTTTGTTAAATTAAAAAAATTGCCTTAAAATCTACCAATGTCTTTTTGTTTGGAAATGTTTTGAAATCTTTTTTAATTTTATCTTAGATTCCATGATTTAAAATGAAAAATCGTTCTAAATCTTCCCATGAATCTTAAGAACAATTTTTATTCTCTCAAATCCATTCAAAATGTTTAAAACGTTTCTATAATTTTTTCTAAATCTTCAAAAATCTGAATTTTGTCAAAAAATGGTTAAAATGTTTTCAACTGTTTTAAACATTTTTGAGTCTTTTTAAAAACTTAAAACCTTCTAGGCGAATATCTTTTAAAATGATTTGAATTCTTCGTATATATATATTTTCAATTTGCGTAATTAAAATAAATACCTTACAATCTTCAGAAGTCTTTTCGACAATGTTAGAAATCTTTTTTAATGTTTTGAAATATTTTAAAATATTCTCTTTAAATTAATTATTATTTCATAGAAATTCGTTCTAAATTTTCTCATGAATCTTAAGAACAAATTTTTATTCTTTTAAAACCTTTCAAACATTTTAAAACGTTTCTAAATTTGTTTCTACATCTTCAAAAATCTACATTTTGTCAAACAACTGTTGAAATGTTTTCAAATTTTTTAATATTCTTGAATCTGTTCAAAAACTTAAAACCTTCTATGTAAATATCTTTTAAAATGATTCCATTTTTTCTTATTTTTTTGTTAATTTGCACAATTAAAAAAATAATGACCTTACAATCTTCAGAATTCTTCACAACAATGTTAGAAATCTCTTTATATGTATCGAAATATGTTTCAATATTCTCTTTAAATTAATTTTTTTTAAATAAAAAATCGTTCTAAATTTTCTCACGAATCTGAAGAACAATATTTATTCTCTCAAATCCTTTCAAAATTTTTAAAACGTTTCAAAAATTTTTTCTGAATCTTCAAAAATTGTTGAGTCTTTTTAAAACCTTAAAACCTTCTAGGTAAATATCTTTTAAAATAAGTCGAATTCTTCGTATATATATATATATTTTTTTTAATTTGCGTGATTAAAATAATTACCTTAAAATCTACAGAAGTCTTTTCTTCAATGTTCGAAATCTTTTTTGATGTTTTGAAATATTTTCAAATATTCTCTTTAAATGAATTTTTATTCAATAAAAATTCGTTCTAAATTTTCTAATAAATCTTAAGAACAAATTTTTATTCTTTCAAAACCTTTCAAACATCTTAAAAGTTTCTAAATTTGTTTCTAAATCTTCAAAAATCTACATTTTGTCAAACAATTGTTGGAACGTGTTCAAATTTGTTAATATTTTTGAATCTGTTCAAAAACTTAATACCTTCTATCTTTTAAAATGATTCGAATTTTTCTTTTTTTTTGTTAATTTGCATAATTAAAATAGTTACCTTACAATCTTCAGAATTCTTTACAACAATGTTACAAAACTCTTTATATGTTTCGAAATATGTTTCAATATTCTCTTTAAATTAATTTTTTTTAATACAAAATCGTTCTAAATTTTCTCCTGAATCTTAAGAACAATTTTTATTCCCTCAAATCCTTTCAAAATATTTAAAACGATTCTATATTTTTCTCTAAATCTTAAAAAATCTGCATTTTGTCAAAAAATTGTTGAAATGTTTTCAAATGTTTTAAATATTTTTGAGTCTTTTTAAAAACTTAAAACCTTCTAGGTAAATATCTTTTAAAATGATTCGAATTCTTCGTATATATATATATATTTTTTTTTTTCAATTTGCGTAATTAAAATAATTACCTCACAATCTTCAGAAGTCTTTTCGACAATGTTAGAAATCTTTTTTAATGTTTTGAAATATTTTTAAATATTCTCTTCAAATTAATTTTTATTTAATAGAAATTCGTTCTAAATTTTCTCATGAATCTTAAGAACAAATTTTTATTCTTTTAAAACCTTTCAAACATCTTAAAACGAGGTGACTCAAAGCGCCCACAACACGCATCTGGTGCATAAGAGATCTTTCGATGGCAAGTGCGAAATAGAGCTGACGACATTATACTGATGCGAAATTTAAAGACGACAGAAATCGACGTTTTGCACCTGCCACCACAATATTTCTCATTACATCCTCATCGCGAGAAAGTTCGATGAAAATGCATGTATTTGATGGAAAATTCATGTTTTTGATTGAAAATTTTATCTCTCCTTGTGAGAATTTCACCTTCTGTTGTTAAAATGCAACTGTGTTACTGAAAATTAATGTTTTATGGTTGATAATTCAACTGTTTTCTTAATAATTATTTTATTTTGTTGTTAATTTTCATTGAGTTATAATAACTATAAACAGTGATCTCCACTACATTACGTGCTGTTGTTTTTATAATTATGATTACACCAGAAATAATTGAAGAAAAAATAATTTTTCACGAGGAAACGGCAGATTGAGGTTTTTTAAATTGAAATTATTATAAACAGTTGAAAAAGGCGTTATTGAATGTCTCGTATTCAATTTTAAAATCTCGTCTACTCATTGACAGATAACTTTAGTGAGGAAAACGTTTTTTGTTTTGTTTCTAGGAATGATAAGTCTATGAATAAATAATATTGTTTTATAAATTAATTTCATCGAATGAAAAACAAATTTGCAGAAAAAAATGCTAAATAGAATTGAAAAAATGTGTTGCTTTGCTTTTTGAAATCTACGTGACACATTGCTAATATTTTTAAAGAAAGAGGCCTTATCTAATCTGAGATTTTGGATGAATTTTAATTATGTAAAAAACGTCCCTGAAAATTTGTTGTCAAAGAGCGATTTTGTATTGATTTTGTCTACATTATATTAAGTTCTCAGAGCTTCTGAAGGTGGATCAATATAAATACATAAGTTTACTTCCAAAATAAATGATCGGATTTTTACAGGGTGAAGTAATTATATATAATCACATACGTGCCAAAGATTACCTCCTGCTAAAAAATTATGTGATACTAATTAAAATATTTTATGACACCAATTCCTACGAGTATCCATGTACGCGACTTATTTTCGGAAAGGAAAAAAATTTCGTTCTCAAACTTCTGCGTTAATCAGTCTTTCATACAATTTGAAGAAATGAGGATCCTTTATACTCTGGTCTTAACCTTGGACCTAATTCTTAATTCTATTGGTAAGTAGAGAGTAAAGTATAATATATTTTTTTATATTAAATTTATTATAGTCCGTAAGTTGGAACATACCTATTGTATGTTATTTAATGTAAATTATGCACCATTATTATCATCAGTATCGTGTTCATCATATTCTGAAGTATAATACTGAGAAATATTTTTTGGACCGAATTATCTTCATTAATGTTTTCCATTTCTTGCACTGAAAACTTTATAGGGCTGAGTGGGGACTGGTGCCGCGGCCGTTATATTACTGCCGTTCATTCAAACAATATCAACATTCTGGATTGAAAATTTTAAAATAGAATAATTGTGAAGTGTGACGAAAAAAATTACTTCAAACGTTTTTTCTATCCTAATTCAATGTTATCATAGTAATCAAAGTGAAGTATTTAAGATTCAATCGTGAATGCTAAAGTTTGAAACTGGTGCAATTTTGATTAAAACTAGTCTCTGTATATTTTTGGAGCCGCTGAATTCGAATTGGGTATCAGAATTTTAAAATACAAAATCGCTGATACCAAAATTCGAAAATCATGGAAATTTCATGAGAATGAGTATTCATACATTTTTAGGGTCGCTGAATACACATTTCGCCCTATGATTTCAAAATTTCAAAATTCCAGAGATTATTTAAGGCCGCTGAATCCAAGTGTGACAGTATTTTTTTTTTAACTGTTTGGTTAAAAATTAATCTGTTTTACTTGAAATTTCAAGTGCCTTTTTTCTTGTTGACGATTAATTTTCTTGACTGAAAAGGCAACTGCTTGGTTAAAAATTATTTCGTTTTGGTTGAGGATTCAATTGTTTCGTTCGTAATTTGTTGTTTTTTAGTTAGATTCAACTGTTTCTGTTTTCCAAATTAAACTTATTTGGTTGTGAATTAACTTTTTTGTAGAAAATTTTTCATTTTGTCTGAAAAGCTTGTCTGAGTAAGTAACTATTTTTTTTACTTCTTTCATTTTTGTGGAAAAATAATTTTTTGATCTGGTTTCATTCCACATTTGGTTAAAAATGTATCTCTTATAATTTAAAAATTCAACTATACTTGGTCGCAAATTAATTTTTTCCCTAGAAATGCATATTTTTGATTGAAAATCAAACTATTTATTTCAAAGTGTAACTGATATGTTGGAAATTAATTTGTTTTTGAAGATTAATTTTTCATCTTAAAAGTTAACTATTCCATTCTTGGTTGAAAATGTATCTCTTTTCAGTTAAAAATTTTAATATTTGGCCGAAAGTTCATTTATTTTCTTGGAAATTCGTCCGTTTGGTTTCGCCATTAATCTCGTTTCTTGAAAATTCATCATTTTGTTTGAGGATTCCACTATTTTGTCAAAAATTCGTCATTTTTCATTTGAAAGTTCAACTTCCAGGTTTGTCTCCGAAATATCTAGATATGAATTTCGAACTAGAATGATGAATCCTCGACCAGAAAAAATGAACTCAATTTTGAAACAAATAATCGAATTCTCACCAAAACAGAAATTAATTCTCAAAAAAAAATCAATAGGTTTATGTTTTCACTAACAAGGATTTTAATTTTGAATCAAAATCATTTTGAATTAAATCATTTGAAATCAATTTTGACATTCAACAAAAATTTTTTGTGTTTAAAATCATCAAAAATCTACATTTTTTATTAAATTCTTGAAAATCGCTTCATTTTTAGTTAGAAATTCAATAATTTGGTTAAAAATTAATTCACTTTTTTGCGAATTCGTTTTTTTCAGGTTAAAAATTAATTCTTGAACTGAAAAATTGAATATTTCATTTTTGGCTTGAAATTAATCATTTTTAGTTTAAAATGCATATATTTTCAAGAAAGTGTACTGATTATTACAAAAATAACAAAAAATGTAACAAATTACATATAACCAAACATTCTAAATTTACAAGAAATTTACCAAATTACCAAAATTAGAGTTCGGCTATGTTATGAAAAATATCGAATGTGGCAAGGGGAAGAAATTAGATTTCGCGCGGATTTTCATCATTCGAAAATTTTTCTCTGTTTGAATTTTGTTTACGGAATTTTCTGTGGTGGGGAATTTTCAAATTCGGTAATGTCATAAATTTTGGAGAATTTTATTAAATTGTTGAATATCAGAGAATTTCAATAATAATTACAAAAATAGTAATATTTTTCTACGGGAAAATGGCAGATAGAGATATTTGTTTATAGAAATTGTTATTTAAAATTTCGAAAATTGTTATTTCAATTCAGTTGAACTTTAAATTTATTTTTCGTTGAAGATTCATAATTTTAGTAGAAAATTTCTTTCTTTCTTTGAATATATAACTATTTTATTAAAAAGTCTTTTTTTTTGTTTAAATAATTTTTTGTTAGAAAATTAATCTTTTTCATCCGGAATCGGGAATTTTATAATTTGACGTCGGCAATTTCATTTCCGGAATTTTCTTTTATCTGGAATTTTCCTATTCGGTAATTTCATAAATTTTGAGGTATCTCATTATTCTAGAAATTTAAATTGTCAGCAATTTTGTAACTTCTTGAATTTTATATTTTGTATATTTTCTTTTTCGGGAATATTTTTAATGTTATTAATTATTAATTTTATGGGATGAGTAAAAAATACGGAAAAATAAAATTCCAGCACTGTAAAATTATAGAAAAAGAAAATATTCAAAATAGAAAATTTCCGAAATTACAAAATATCCCACATTGGCGAATTCCCGATACTCGAAAATTCTTGAATTTCAACAATGAAAAAAATGTTTTTTTTTTAAATTAATATCATTTACATATTAAAAATATAGTAGCTAAATATTTTGATGAAAGAAACATTTTTTATTTTTATGTTTTCGTTTTAATTATTATTTATATTCAAAATAATAATCACTTTAAAAAATGTGTCAATGCAAGTTTTTTTTTTGAACATGTGCATGGTAGGGTTTTCAAGTTATTACTTTTTTAATAAAAAGCTTGTTCTTGTATTGTTTTTTTTTGCATTGAGAAATATGTATATTTTTTTTAATTACTGATATTAAAATTTCGAATATATTTAAAAAAAAAAATTAACATCTAAATATTCTCATTGTAACAAAAACCAATTTCTTTGAACCAAAGACTTTTAATTAAATTTTTTTGGATTTTAAAAGTGTTGTTGCCTTCTCTTGAATAATTTTTAATTTACGTTAAATTCCTTTAAATTTATCTTAGATTCGTATTGATTTCATCAATTTTTGTGACTTTTTTCTACGTTTACTCTAAAGCGGATGCATTTAATGAATTTTGATAATATAATTTGATAAATATAAAAAATAATATCAATAAATAAGGAATACTTTTTGTAACCAAAACAAATTTTTTTGCCTTTAATTCGTTTAAAAAAAAATCAAAACTATATTAACTATATGGAAGTAGGTCACATTACCTCAAAAAACCTGGCGTTTCCAAATAATTATTCGAAAATACTAAACATCTTTTAAAACGGTTCAAATTTTTCCTGAAAATTTTGAAAAATCCTTCAACATGAACAACAATTGTCTCAAAATCTTCTAGATATTTTTTAAAGAATTTAAATAATGTTTTGAAATCTTTTAGAATATTCTCATAAAATTAATTTTTCAAAAAAAAAAATCATTTTATATTTTTTTAGGAATCTTAAAAAAATTTCAGTTCTCTTGAATCCCTTCAAAATTCTTGAAAAGTTTCTATATTTTTTTTAAATCTTAAAAAATCTATACATTTTTTTCAATTTTTCGAAATATTTTCAAATTTTAAATAAGTTTTGAAATGTTCTCAAAACTTCTATATATTTTTTCAAAATGATCCAAAGTTTTTCAAAAGTTTTTCTAAACTCTCTCAAAATTAAAAAAAATTGCCTAAAAACCTTCCAGATTATGTTTTGAAATTTTGTTGAAACTTTGAAAATGTTTCGAAATCTTCTCAAATATTCTATTCAAATTAATTTTTTTTAAATCATTTAAAAGTTCCCAAAAAAGCTTAAAAAGATTTTAATTCAAAGATTTCACAAAGATTTCAAATATTTCGCAAAGATTTCAATAATTTCGCACATATCATCAAATATTCCAAAAATATTTCAAATATTTCACAAAGATTTCAAAAGATTTCAGAAAGATTTTCCAAAGATTTTAATGATTTCTCAAAGATTTCACAAAAATTTCAAATATTTCGCAAAGATTTAAATAATTTCGCAAAGATTTCCAAAGATTTCCCAAAAATTTCGCAAAGATTTTAATGACTTCCCATAGATTTCCAAAGGTTTCAGAAATATTTTCCAAAAATTTTAACGATTTTCCAAAGATTTCACAAAGATTTCAAATATTTCGCAAAGATTTCAATAATTTCGCACATATCATCAAATATTCCAAAAATAATATCCCAAAGACTTCCACAGATTTCACAAAGATTTCAATGATTTCCAAAGATATCACAATATTTACAAAAAGAATTAAAGGATTCCATGTAGAATTTCCAAAGATTTCAGAAAGATTTTCCAAGGGTTTCAATGATTTCTCAAAGATTTCCAAAGATTTCAGAAATATTTTCCGAAGAATTCACAAAGATTTTGAATATTTCGCAAAGATTTAAATAATTTCGCAAACGTCATCAAACATTACAAAAAATATTTCAAATATTTCACAAAAATTTTCAAAGATTTCCAAAGATTTTAATAATTTCTCAAATATTATCAAATATTTTAAAAATACTTCGCAAAGATTTCCCAAGATTTCAGAAAGATGTCACGAAGATTTCAATGATTTCTCCAAGATTTCACAAAGATTTCAAATATTTCAGATAAATTTCCAAGACTGCAAAAAGATTTCAATGATTTCCCAAAGATTACAAAAATTTCACAAATATTTTGCAAAGATTTAGGATGTATTTAAAAGATTTCACGAAGATTTCAATTATTCCCCGAATATCAGATATTTTAAATATTTACCAAAGATTTCCAAAGATTTCAGAAAGATTTTCCAAAGATTTTAATGATTTTCCAAAGATTTTAAAGATTTCACAAAGATTTCAAATATTTCGCAAAGATTTCAGACAGATATCAAAGATTGCACAAAGATTTCAATGATTTCCCAAAGATTTCACCGAGATTTTAAAGATTTCGGATAGATTTGAAAGATTTCACAAAGACTTCAAATGATTTTTATAATTTCACAAATATTATCAGATATTTCAAAAATATTTCGAGTATTTTGAAAAGGTTTCCAAAGATATTAGAAAGATTTGACAAAGAGTTCAATGATTTCCTAAAGATTTCAAAAATTTCACAAAGATTTCAATTTTTTCACAAAAATTTCAGATAGATTTCAAAGACTGCACAAAGATTTCAATTATTTTCCAAGGATTTCACAAAGCTTTTAATAATTTTGCAAATATCATCAAATATTACCGAATATTTCCAAAATATTTTAATTATTTCGCAAATATTTCGAAAGATTTCACAAAGATTTCAGAAAGATTTTTCACAGATTTGAATGATTTTCTAAAGATGTCACAATTACTTCAAATATTTCGCAAAAATTTCAGTAATTTTGCAAGGATTTTAATAATTTCAAAAACACTACCATATATTTCAAAAATATTTCAAATATTTCACAAAGATTTCACAAAGATTTCACAAAGATTTCACAATGATTTCACAAAGATTTCACTGATTACGTATAGATTTGAAAGATTTCACAGAGACTTCAATGATTTTAATAATTTCACAAATATTACCGAATATTTCAAAAATATTTCACATATATTTCCTAATATTTCCAAAGATTTCAAAAAGATTTCATAAAGATTTCACAAAGATTTCAATAATTTCCCAAATATTTCTAAAGATATCAGAAAGATTTGCCCAATATTTTAATGATTTCCCAAAGAGTTAAAATATTTCTCAGATTTCATTCATTTCACAAATATTACCGAATATTTCATAAATATTTCAAATATTTCACAAAGATTTCCAAAGATTTCACAAAGATTTTCGAAAGATTTTTATGATTTCGGACAGATTTGAAATATTTCACGGAGACTTCAATGATTTTAAGAATTTCACAAATATTACAAAATATTAAAAAAATATTCCGAATATTTTGAAAATGTTTCCAAAGATAGTAGAAAGATTTCACAAAGAGTTCAATGATTTCGTGAGAATTTTAAAAATTTCAAATATTTCGCAAAGATTTCAGATAGATTTAAAAGATTCCACAAAGATTTCAATTATTTCACCAAAAGTTACAGACATATTTCAAAGAGGGCACAAAGACTTCAATGATTTCCCTAGGATTTCACAAAGATTTCAATATTTCGCGAAAATCATCAAATATTACAAAATTATTTCAAATATTTCGCAAAGATCTCAAAATATTTCACAGATACTACCGAATATTCAAAAAATATTTCACAAAGATTTCCAAAGATTTCACAAGGATTTCAATTATTTCGGATAGATTTGAAAGATTTCACAGAGATTTCAATTATTTTAATAATTTCACAAATATTGTCGACTATTTTAAAAATATTTCAAATATTTCGCAAAGATTTCCAAAGATTTCACAAAGATTTCGATGATTTCCCAAAGATTTCACAATTGAATTTAACCAAAAGACGAGAAATTTTAAAAAATAGTAAAATTATTAACTAAAGAGATCGATTTTCAACTAAAATTATACATTTTTGTTGAATTTAACCACAAGAGGTGAATTTTCAGAAAAATAGTTAAATTTTCAACTGAAGATATCGATTTTCAACCAAACAGACGAATTTCCAAACAAAAAAAAAGCCTATAAGATAAATTTTCAATCCAAAATTTTGAATATTATTTTATATTTCAGAGAAAGGGATTGTAATTTTGAATTAAAAAACAGTTGCATTTAACCAAAAGAGGTGAATTTTCAGAAAAAAAGTTAAATTTTCAACTAAAGAGCTTGATTTTCAACTAAAATGATCAATTTTTGTTGAATTAAACCAAATGAGACGAATTTTCCAAAGAAAAGTTCAATTTTCAACTAAATTGATCGATTTTTAACTAAACTGATAAATTTTAAAACAAAAAATAAAGCCCATAAGATAAATTTTTAATCCAAAATTTTGAATATTATTTTATATTTTAACGCAAGTGATCTTAATTTTAAATAAAAACAGTTGAATCCAACCGAAGGAGGCGTATTTTAAAAAAATGTTAAATTTTCAACTAAAGATATCGATTTTCAACTAAAATTTTAAATTTTCAAACAAAAAAATAAAGCCTAGAAAATATTTTTCAATCCAAAATTTGGAATATTATTTTATATTTCAACGAATTTGATTTTAATTTTAAGTAAAAAACAGTTGAATTCCACCAAAAGAGACGAATTTTCAAAAAAATAGTTAAATTCAACTAAAGAGATAGATTTTCAACTAAAATCTTAAATTTTTGTTGAATTTAACCAAAAGAGGCGTATTTAATATAAAAAGTAGTTAAATTTTCCACTAAAGAGATCGATTTTCAACTAAAACGATAAATTTAAAAAATAAAAAACCAAAAATAAAAATTTTCAATCCAAAATTTTGAATAATGTTTTATATTTCAACGAAAGCGATTGCAATTTTAAATAAAAAACAATTGAATTTAACCAAAAGACGAGAAATTTAAAAAAATAGTAAAATTATTAACTAAAGAAATCGATTTTCAACTAACATTATACATTTTTGTTGAATTTAACCAAAAGAGGTGAATTTTAAAAAAAGTTTAATTTTCAACTGAAGAGACCGATTTTCAACTAAAATGATAAATTAAAAAAAAAAATGAATGTTCAAGAAAATTTTCAGAAAATGGTTTTTTCAACACAGAAGATTAATTTTATAAAAATGAAATAGTTAATTTTTTGATCAAGAAGATGAATCTATGACCCAGAAAATAATTTTTTAACAAATTAGTTCAACTTTCAACCAAGTAACTGAATTATTGGCAAAAAAAACGAATTTTCAACAAAATAGTTATATTTTCAACATAAGAGATGAATTTTCAACTAAAATGATGAATCTTAAAAAAATGAATTTTTAACGAACTAGTTTAACTTTCAACCAATGGTTGAATTTTCAATTAAAAAATTTGGATTTTTAACCAAACAGTTGCAACAAAGCACATTAATTTTCAACATAATTGTTGAATTTTTAAGCCAAAAATACAAATTATTTCCAAAACGGTTGAAGTTTCAACGCGAAAATGTGGTTTTTTAACAACAACAAAATTAATTTTCTACAGAAAAGTTAAATTTTCATAAAAATAGTTTCATTTTTAACCAAAAAAATTAATTTTAAACCGAATAGTTTAATTTTCTACCAAATTGTTGAATCCTCAAATAAACTGGAATAATTTAGAATGAAATAGTGTCATGTATTTTAACATTATAAATAAATAAATAATATAATAAATAATATAAATAAATTGTCAATAAAAATATCAATTTTGGACCAAAAATGGAATAGCTACATTGTTAGTTAAATAATTAGTTCAGAACAAAAACAGATGAATTTTCAACTAAAATAATAAATTTAAAAAAATGCATTTTCAAGAAAATTGTCAAAAAATGATTTTTCATCCCAGAAGATTAATTTTATAAAAATGAAATAGTTAATTTTTCAATCAAGGAGATGAATCTATGACCCAAAAAATAAATTTTCAACAAATTAGTTCAACTTTTAACCAAGTAACTGAATTATCGGCAAAAAAAACGAATTTTCAACAAAACAGTTATATTTTCAACATAAGATATGAATTTTCAACTAAAATTATGAATCTTTAAAAAAATGAATTTTTAACGAAATAGTTTAACTTTCAACCGATGGTTGAATTTTCAATTAAAAAATATGGATTTTTAACAAAATAATTGCAACAAAGCACATTAATTTTCAACAAAATTGTTGAATTTTTAAGCCAACAATACAAATTATTTCCACAACGGTTGAAGTTTCAACCCGAAAATGTGATTTTTTATCATAAAAATTAATTTTCTACAAAAAAGTTAAGTTTTCATAAAAATAGTTTCATTTTTAACAAAAAAATTAATTTTTAACCGAATAGTTTAATTTTCTACCAAATTGTTGAATCCTCAAACAAACCAGATTAATTAATTAACCAATTAGCTGAATTTCTGACCAAGAAAGATGTCTTTTTAATAAAATAGTTGCATTTTCTAAAAGACGAATTTTCATCAAATTACATGAATTTTCTATCAAATATGTGAATTTTTATTTTATAGAATATAAATTTCTGAACTAAAATGGAATTTCCTCATTTTCAGATAACCAAAAATGATTTTCAAACAAAAAAAATGAATTTTTAACAAAAAAATGTAATTTTCAACAAAAAAATGTAATTTTCAACCATAGGTGAATCTAAAAAAAATTAACAAAGTATTTCAACCGTGTGGTTGATTTTCCATACAAAAATATGAATTTCTAACCAAATAGTTAGATTAATGTTCTACCAAAGATGATGAATTTTCAACAAAATACATCAATTTTCAAAAAATCTATAAAACAGTTAAATTTTCAACCCGAAAATCCTATTGGTCAACAAATAAGTTAATTTTTAACAAAAAAATAATTTTCAACAAAATTAATTATAATTTTTAACAAAGCTGTTAAATGTTGAAGACAAAAGATGAAATTTTCTACAAAACAGTTCAATTGTCAAATATAGAATATGAATTTTCAACTTGAATGATGAATTTTCAACCAAAAAAAGAATTTTAAAAAAATTAGTTCAAATTCCAACCAGGCAGTTGAATTTTAAACCAATAAAGAGGGATTCTAAACAAGTAATGTAATATTTAATACTTTTACGCAAAAAGATGTTGATTCAAAATAAAAAAAAACAGTCGAATTCTATCGATAAATGACATCCAACCCAAAACATAATGGTTCAATGAAGACGATTAATTTTCTAAAAATGGAATAGTTGAATTTTCAACCAAAAAATTCAATATTTAACAGACTGGTTCAACGCTTAGCCTAGTTGTTCAACTTTTGACCAAAAAGGTGACTTTTTAACAAAATAGCTGCATTGAAACAAAAAATAATTGTCTTAGAAAAATAGTAGAATAATTGTTATCAAAGCTCGTAAAGTTATTTCCATGGACTCCCTCCCCCTTTCCCATCATCGTTACCAACAGTGGTTTTTGGTGCGATCTCTCTCCCCCCCCCCAAATTGGTAACGTATTTTATGGACGGTCCCTAAGCAAAATTCAAAGACATTCTCAGGTTTTCAAGGATTTCCAGGACGCCAGTCACCCTGAGAAAAAGGGAAAGTTTCTTGATAACAGACAAAAAAGCACAATTCTTTAAAAAAGGGAGAAAGAGGAAAATGGGGGAAAGATTGCGAAGTCCGTATTTACAAGCGTTTCTTTTAAAATCTTTAATTACCATTTTTTTAAGCATATAGAATAATTTTTATTGAAATTTTCCTCCTATAGCGTAATTCGGCAGAAAAGACTGTAAATGAGCAATATTTAAACTATGGTAGGATACAGGGATCTTGTTTTACATATTTTTAGAATAAAAATATTTCTATTCTAATTAGTTTCATCAATTTTAATTAGTTCATTCAATTAGTTAAAAGTTTATCGTAAGGACAACCGCAATATTTCGCTGGGAGCAGGTACTAATAAGAAAAATTGCACCCGCTCCTAGCGAAATCGCGGTAAGGTTTCAGCTGTAATCACGTCTCACAACCGTGAAATAGATGGTTTACAGTCCGCTACGAACTCAATACGACGATCCGGCAAAAGTCTCGTGCACCCTGAGGACACGTCTCAAGGATGACCGCCTTTTACATTTTCCCCGCAAGTGTCTCAGCATTTTCGTGACACGCAGGGATGCTTTTCAGGCTATTACCCAGTGAAACTTTGGCACTTCCAAGAGCGCCGATGATCAGGACGATGAGCTTAACAGAATATTCCGGGTATAACTATCGCAACTCCCTTATAAGGTATTTATACCTTTATTTCTTTTCACTCTCCTTGGCTATAACTTTTTTGTCAGCTGATGCCGAAAATTCGATAAAAAACATGGTTCCTTTCTCGAAGTCTAGAAGAACCATGTCAGCCCTCGAGTGTGCAACGGAAATAATTTTCGAGAATATGAAGTTCCAGTATATCCGGCACTTCTCATTCCCGACAATTGACTCTATTTCTAGGAGCGTTTAGCAAAGCGTTATTTGGGCTGATGCCGTAAGAGTGACAGAGATGGTAATCAAGCACTCTTAGTGCCGCCTTGTGCCTTTGGATGAAGGTCGTTCCCGCATGAGTCGGACAACCAGATAGTATGTGTCCTAAATGCTCGAAGTGCGCATGACACGCTTTGCAGCTATCATCATAAATGTCTTGGCTCAAAATGTGGTGACGGTATGCTAGAGTGGAAATGACACCGTCTTCACATGCGAAAATGAAACCCGCAGTGCCGGCCTTCAATCCACATTTCTGTGGAAGATGCCGTGAATCTTCTTATCGAGTAGCTGTTCACGGAAGTTTTCCTCCTGTGAGATGGATAGGATTTTATAAATTTTGCTCACCCCTGATATTAAAGTCAAGGACAAGTGTTTCAGGAGCTTTTAAAAAATGATCTTCCAATATTACTTGAAGACCTAAGCTTGGAAGTGCGACACAACATGTGGTTTCAAAATGACGTTTGCCCATCACATTATTCGTCAATCGCGATGCAAGTACTCAATCGCGAATTCAATGGACGATGGATCGGTAGATGACGTCCGATAAATTGGCCTGCCAGAAACAAAATTTCATTCAAAATGTGAAATTTTCATGCCAAAGGGACCAATTTTCTACAAAAAAGTGGATTTTTCAAACGAAAAATATAAAATTTCAAGAACAAATGGAATAGTTATATTTTCAGTTTAAAAAAATTAACTTTCAGCGAAAAAAAACGAATTTTCAACAAAATGATTAAATTTTTAACCAAAGAAAATAATTGTCAACAAAATACATACATTTTCAACTAAAAAAGGTACATTTTCAAACAAAAATCGAGTACTTCAATTTTTAGTTAAAAATTTAACTTTCAACCAATTAAAAACGAATTTTTAACTAATAAAGATAAATTTTCAACAAAAAGTGGAATAGTTATATCTTTAGTTTAGAAAAATTGAAGTTTCAGCAAACAAACGAAGAACAAATTTTCAACAAAATAATTAAATTTGTAACTGAACAAGTTAATTTTCAACAAAATGCATGAATTTTCAACTAAAACAGATGAATTGTCAATACAAAATGGAATATATAATAATATTTACAATTTAAAAAAATGTTTAACCTGAAAAAAATGAATTTTCAGCAAAATATTTAAATTTTCAACCAAAGAAATGAATTGTCAACAAAAAAAAAAGAATTTTTCACAGATGAGATTAATATTCTACCCTAAAAGGCGATTTTTCAACCAAATAGTTTAATTTTCAACTAAAGAAGATACATTTTCAACCAAACACGGAGTAGTTGAATTTTCAGTTAAAAAAATTAATTTTCAAACAAAAATACAAACATTTTCAACAAAATAACCGAAGAAATGAATTTTAAATTATAATGATGAATCTTCAATAAAAAAAAAAACTAATTTTGAACCAAATATGTAGTTGAATTTCAAAACAAAGATGAATTTTCTGCCAAAAAAGACAAAATGTCAATAAAACACAAATTTTCAACTAAAAAAAAAATGTTCAACCCAAAATAGAATAATTATATTTGCAGTTAAAAAAAAAGGTTTAACGTAAAAAGAACGAATTTTCAGTATAATAGTTAAATTTTCAACCCAAGAAATGAATTGTCAACAACAAAAAATGAATTTTTTACGGATAAGATTAATATTCTACCCTAAAAGGCGATTTTTCAACCAAATAGTTTAATTTTAAACTAAAGAAGATAAATTTTCAACCAAACACGGAGTAGTTGAATTTTCAGTTAAAAAAGTTAATTTTCAAACAAAAATAAAAGCAATATTAACAAAATAGTTGAGTTTCTAACCGACGAAATGAATTTTAAACTATAATGATGAATCTTCAATAAAAAAAAAACTAATTTTGAACCAAATATGAAGTTGAATTTCGAAACAAAAAGATGAATTTTCTGCCAAAAAAGACAAAATGTCAATAAAACACCAATTTTCAACTGAAAAGGATAAATTTTCAACCCAAAATGGAATAATTATATTTACAGTTTTAAAAAATGGTGTAACGTAAAAATAACGAATTTTCAGTATAATAGTTAAATTTTCAACCAAAGAAATGAATTATCAACAAAAAAAAATTAATTTTCTACCGATAAGATTAATATTCTACCCTAAAAGGCGATTTTTCAACTAAAGAAGATAAATTTTCAACCAAACACGTAGTAGTTGAATTTTAAGTTAACAAAATTAATTTTCAAACAAAAATAAAAGAATTATCAACAAAATAGTTGAGTTTTTAACCGGCGAAATGAATTTTAAACTATAATGATGAATCTTCAATAGAAAAAAGACTAATTTTGAACCAAATATGTAGTTGAATTTCGAAACAAAAAGATGAATTTTCTGACAAAAATGACAAGATGTCAATAAAACACAAATTTTCAACTAAAAAAGATAAATTTTCAACCCAAAATGGAATAATTATATTTACAGTTAAAAAAATGTTTAACGTAAAACGAACGAATTTTCAGTATAATAGTGAAATTTTCAACCAAAGAAATGAATTGCCAACAAAAAAGGTAATATTTCCACCGAGAAGATTAATGTTCTAACCCTAAAAGTTGAGTTTTCAACCAAATAGTTGCATTTTCAGTTTCAAAAAAAAAATTAGTTTTCAAACAAAAATAAAAGAATTTTCAGCAAAATAGTTAAATTTTTAACCGAAGAAATAAATTTAAAACTATAATGATGAATCTTCGATAAAAAAATAAATTTTCAACCAAAACAGTTGAATTACGAACCATAAAGATGAATTTTCAACCATAAAGATGAATTTTCTGTCTAAAAATACGAAATTTCAATATAACCAGTGTGGCCACTATTTTTTCAGTTTTTGTCTCCCGGCTTTCTCCCGGTTAATATTCGTGATTTCTTCCAGTTTAGAAAAAACCATATACTCGATAAGCATCAGCAAATTTTTTTCAAGAAATCTGTTGACTTTGAATCATATAAATAATTGAAAAATCCGCTGTTAAAACAATTTTTCAATATTATTTTTTACACATTTTTTAAACAATAATTAATCATTTCTAACTGAAAACGTCTAAAAAAATAAATTTAGAACAATTTTGGACAATTTAATTAGAAAAAGTAGTTGAATAATTAAATAATATTAAAAACTTTTGAATTTGAATCATTTTAAACTTTTCTCCTTTTTTTAGACAGTAACCTGAAAAACGCTTAACGTATCAAGTTTTTAAACTTGAGATAAACATAAATTTCATTTATACACATTTTTCAAGTCAAATAAATAATATTGTAAGAACCTCAAAGTCTGTCCCTCGATTTTTGCCATTTCAGACGTCATTACCGTACGCCTTATTTTCTAGTAAAATATTTTAGTGACAATTGAGTAATAAATAGAGAAATATTAAGCGTATCGTTTCATACAAGATTCTATAAAATTGAGCTTAAAATATGAACTTTTTTTTTGTGAATTCGATATTAAAACTGAAAAGCGCATTTTGACAATAAAAACATCATTACCGTACGTGAGTTGAAAAATAGGTTCGGAGTGAAAAAAAAATGATAAAAACCATTTCGTTACTTGCTCGGCGGTGTTTTCTTTCATATGTAGGTGACTTTTCATGATTAAAATCTGTTATTTTTTTATAAATATTAAAAAAGGCTAAACTTTGATGTGTTACAAATTATATTACAGCACAGGTAGGTAGATTTTTTATTAATAATATACTGTATGCTTTATCTAATTTTTATTCACAATTTTAACCAATTAATGAATTTTGTAGTTTCCAAATTTTATATGTAGCCAGTCTCAATCGACTCAATAAAAAGTAGAACTTCTCTTAAAATGAAAAAATGAAAATTTACATATTTCTCAAATTTGAAGAAATCTCGTGTAAGTTGCAGACTGTATAATAAAAAAATGTAATTTTCCCTAAATGACATATGTCACTGTAGGTACTAAAATTTGCCTACAATTTGACAATTACCCATACACACACATGTATATATATATATATGATAATTGCCTAAATAAGCTAGACATTGATCAGAATTAAAAAAAGTGTACAAGTTAATTTTTATAAACCGTCTATTTAAAAGAATCATGCAGTATATCATTTTGTTGTAAAAAAATGTTATCGACAAAAAAATATTAGTTGCATTTTCAAAAGAAGTAGGTGAATTTTCAAACCAAAAAGACAAATTTTTTCTAGGAAGATTGAATTTTCGATTAAAAAAGATAAGTTTTTAGCCAAAAATGGATTGGTTACATTTTCAGTTTAAAAGATCACTTAAAGAACGAATTATTAACCAGTTGAGTTCAACGAAAAACGACGAATTTTTAACAAAATAGTTGAATCCTCAAACAAAATGATGATTTTTCAAACAACAAGATTGATTTTCTACCCAAATAGACGAATTTTTAAAGACGTATGTGAATTCTCTACCCAATAGTTGAATTTTTAGCTTATAAGGAATAAATTTTTAATTAAAAATGGTATAGTTAACTCTTCAGATAAAAAAATTATTTTTTAATTTTAAAAAAATATTGTAAGCGAATATTCAAAAGCAGAAACAAGTTTTAATTTATGAATTACAAGTGAAAAATCATTAATTTAAAACTATTTAAAATAAAAAATAAATAAACTCGTAAATGTTCAATTAAAAAATATTATTGTTGTTTTAAATACAAATAATTTTAAAAAATACATTAAATTTTTCTTTAATTCTTCTTTTATTCAAATATTTCATTATTGTTTTTAAAAATAAATGAATCATATTTATTAAAAAATAATTTTTTAGGGATATCATGCTTTTGTCAAATTTTCTAAATTTTAAATGTGGAAAAATACCGAAAAAATAATTATCGAAAAAGAAATTTTCCAAAAAATGAATATTTCCGAAATTTTAAATTTGTCCATTGACTTGAATTTAATTTTCTACCCAAATAGACGAATTTTTAACGAAATACGTAAATGCTATACCCAATAGTTTGATTTTTAACTTGTTTTTTAATTTTTAAATTGTTAACTCTTCAGATAAAAAAAATTATTTTCAACAAAAATATAAATTTTTCAATAAATATTTCAATTTTTAACCAACAATGCAAATTTTCGACGAATAGTTTGCTTTTAACCAAATAGTTACAATTGCTGTCAAATTGTTGAATTTTCAATACAAAAAGACGATTTTTGCAAATAGTTCATTTACGATCGAAGAGTTGAATTTTCAACTTATACAGGATAAATTTTCAACCAAAAATGGAATAGTTAACTTTTCAGATAAAAAAATTAATTTTTCACGAGCAAACGAATTTCCAACAAAATATATTATATTTTCATATCAATATTTTAATTTTAAACCAAATGTATTTTGAACATTAAAGTTAATTTCGAACCGAATAGTCCAATTTTCTACAAAATAGTTGAAATTTCAACATAGACGATGAATCTGCAATCCAAAAAACAATGAATTTTTAACAAAACATTTAATAGTTGATATTTCAACCAAAAAAGATTTTTATTTGAAATCAAAATCAGTTGAATTATACCAAAAAATACGAATTAAAAAAAAAGTTAAATCTTTAACCAAAACAGATTATTTTTAAACCAAGCAGTTGCATTTATAACAAAAAAGATGAACTTTGAACCAAAAAAATGAATTTTCTACCAAAAAACATGAATTTTCAACAAATTACATAAATTTTCTACTAAATAGTTTGAACAGTGGATGTAATTTTAGTCCAAATTTGATTAATTTTTAGTTTATATTGGGCAAACCCCTACCCCTTTTCCGATGTCTCGTGGGGGGTAGGGGGGGGGGGGCGAAGGCACCTCTGTGACGGGCGATCCCTTTGTACTACTGAGAGATGCCGCTAGGTAGAGATGCCGCAGTTGTGACATGCCGCAAAGAGACTTGCCGCATGTGAGATGATGATCAGTATTGCATTCGGAACCCCTCATGACTCTTGTATCTTTATCTAGTTTCTTAGTCTTTCATCCGCAATAACGAAGTCAATTATACTGCGGGTATTTCCTTTACACCAGGTGTACGTGTGGATCACTTTATGTCGAAACCAAGTATTTGTAACGAATAGGCCCTTTTCTAAGCATAAGCTAACTAACTTATCCTCGTTATAATTTTTTCTTGGATCCCCAAATTTACCTAGAACTCTTTTTGTATCTGTATCTTGACGTTGGACGCCGACCCATCCGTTCATATCTCCTAAGAAAATTATTCTTTCACCTTGATCGGAAGTACTAATTGTATCATTTAAAGTGTCCCAGAAGGCGACCTTATCTTCCCTCGGGTCACTATCGACTGGAGCATAGCACGCTACGATGAATAATCTTCTGATTCCTACCTTCATTATAGCCTACAACAATCTGAGAGATACAAAATCATCATCTTTGAGATGCTGTCTTGCTTTTTCGTTCATAATTAAACCGACCCCTTGACTACCATGTGATTCGCTACCTACTCGTGATCAGATTTCAAAACCGCCTTTCAATACCCCATTTTCTAAGTTATAACGATCAATATTGAGCCAAAAGTGGGTTGCTTAAATTTTCAGTTAAGAAAAGTACTTTTTAGATACAAACATGAATTTTCGACAAAGCAGTTGAATTACGGAACAAAAAAGATAACTTTTTAATAATGTTGTTAAATTTTGAAACTAGCTGTGAATTTGATCTCAAGTGTTTCCACTGTATTTGTGGTTTTTTGTATAATAGAAAAACTAAAGTTTTCATTTTGATCAATTTAACAATAGAAATTTACCCTATCCCTTTGCCAGCTTTATGCTAAGTTAATTTTAGTTAAGAGTTAAGTTTTCAATTAAAAAAATTAACTTTCAACCGAGAGGTAGAATTTTTGAGCAAACATTATTTCAATTTTTCAATAAAAAGTGTGGAATTCAACGAAAAAAGACGCATTTTCAAGAAAAATTCAAAATCAATTTTGAATAATGTTGATGAAAAAAATTTTACTATAAAAAACATTTTTTTTCCAAAAATTATGCATTACCACAGCTTCCTTACTGTTCAATAAAATGTATGAATATCATAGGTCGATCGATTCGTCTCAAAACAACACATCTTTTCTATTCTCACATCGACTTTAAATACTGAGAATCAGAATATTTTTACTATAAAAATAGATTTTTAATATAATATAAATTACAATAACTTCCTCACTCTTCAATAAAATGCATGGATATTATAGGTCAATCTATTCGTCTCGAACCAAGGAATCTTTTATATTCGTATATGAACTTTGAATTATGTCAATGAAAAAAGTTTTACTATAAAAAACCGTATTTTCAAATATTATGCATTACCATAGCTTCCTTTCTCTTCGATAAAATATATTAATATTGTAGGTCAATCGATTCGTCTCGAACCAATGAATTTTTTATACTCTTGCATCAACTTTGAATTATGTTGATGAAAAAAGTTTTACTATGAAAAACCGATTTTTTAAATATTATTAAGTGCTTAAAAAATATGCGATAAATATTTTTAGAAATCCTTCTGTCAGTTTCAAGATATTAGTGGTGAAAGTAAGTCCTGAAAATTTGATGAATTTATCCGCAACCCTTTTCAAGTTTTCTTTTTCACAAAAAAGTGTGACACACACCCAGACAATTGCTTAGAACATTGTATTATACATTATTGAATTAAGGAAGTTTTAATTAAATGAATTTAAATTTTTTAGAAAATGTTACCATTTCAAAGCTTCCTCTATGATAAAGCAAAAATGATTCAATTTTCTATCAAATAGTAGAATTTTCATCCACAAGAGATGAATTGCAAACAAAAAACATAATAGTAGACATTTCGATTAAATGTACACGAATACTTCCTAAATATCTTTTTTTTTCCAAAAAAATAGGTGCAGCCTGTATGTGGTCAGATGAAAGTAGTGGAACAGTACACAATCGAGCACCAGGGAAGGTTCGGGTAACATTCAGGGATAATGATTATGCTGAAGATGCAATCTCGCCAGTTTCTACAGGACCCAAATGGCTGAAACCAGAGGAAGACTCCAGTTTCCGTTCTTGGTTTTTATACAGAGGATATCCTCGTCCTATTTTTCAGTTCTATGAAATTTATACAATGACACGAGTAGAGACAACCCGACCTTATATTACCAAGGAATACTTCGCACAAGCTATCGGTCCGCCATTTTCCGATAATCGTATGCCAGTTAAAGGTGAGCTAAATATTAATGTCGGACAGGGTATCCAAACGTTTAAAACTTACTTTTTCAAGTTTTACAATGCCCATGAGTTTGTTCTACCTCAGTCGACAATCCTACCAAAACAGGGACGGTACGGCGAAGTCACTGGCTACATTTATATAGAGTGTATATAACGTCGCAAAATAAAAAAAAAATTAAATCACAAAAATCCAAAATCGCGACCAAAATTTTTCCCTGAAAAAGCAAAATGCTAAAAATTTTCTTTCGTTCAAGCTGAATAAATTTTAGGTTCAATATATCCAACTTTTTTTTAAATGTGTGCATATGACTCAATCCAAAAAAACATGTTTTGCACAATTTCAAAAAAATTATTACTGCGCAAAAAGTGTATTTTTAAATTTCGTAATTTTTTATTATTGTTTACTAGTAAAAGCTGTAAATATAACAAATTTTTCATATTTGTTGAACCAATAGGAAATATTTTGAATTTGAAATCGTTAAATTTTACTGATCAAATTTTTTTTTCATTTTTGTCGAATAACACCCCACAAGTTTTTTTAACCTCACCTCAAAAGATTTGATTTATTTTGGCATTTTTACTCCGCCATACTCTTCAGTGCTCTTAAATTCAAATTAAAAATTGCTCAAGTTAGAACTTTAACATTGCAGTTGATGAATTTGGAAAATTCCATTTTTTAATTAGGTAAGTATATAAAGTGTTCAACTTCTAATACTTACTTTAAAAGTTCTACATATTTTGTAATCTTATTGGTACCTTATTTATTCATAAATAATTTATTTAAGTGCTATAATTTCTTTAATTATTATCCAATAATGGGTAAACTTAGTAATTTCAGAGAATTTTACGCGTAATTCAAATACTGTATTTTCAAATATCGTATATTTAAAGAGAAAAGGGGAAAGAGGGGAAGTTTTTGGAGAATATGGGGAAAAGGGAAATTTCAAGAAAAAAGGGGAAACTAAGAAAAAAGAACTTTAAAACAAAATTTTAAAACTAAAATGAGAATTCTTCTCACATATACTTTCAATGCCTGAAACTGGATGCCAAAAAATGTCGACGGGGATGCACCCCAACTTACTAATTGTCTCCTTGGCCCTCCCATTTTATCGAAGAGAATGCTGGTCTCGTACGACGAACATGGCAGGGATTATTGACATTATTCGTAATTCCACAATATTCATCGAGGCATCCATGCCCTCGAGCCCCTTTTGGGCCTTATTTAGTTCGGAGAAAATGAGAGACGATGGAGGAACGAAAAAAAGAGAAAGGAGAAAAAAAAGAATGGAAACGAAAAAGAGAGAGGAAGAAAGGAAAAAAGAATAAATAAAAGAAGAAGGTGCGCCAACATGCAGCTCGCAATATCAACCATTCTGGACCTGGTCAGAAATCGCCTTGAGTTCCTGCGTAGGTTCCGCACCGTGAAGGCTCATAAATATTCCCAGAGTAAAACCCATAAAGAAACCGCTCGCGGTTCGAAAGGGTTAACTCTTTTTTTTATCCCTCTTCTTTTATTTTGGGTGGACGATGAAAAAATCGCCTGCCGACCAGAAACCGGTCTGGTCATATAACTGAGAAGGGACAAAGGACCTTCTGTACTCGTTTCGTACAACCTTCGATGCCAGGAAATTGCTAAAAGATCGAAGGGGTTGCACGTTCCAAACTATTTCCTACTAGGCGTGACGAAGTCAAGGTGCTTCCTTTGGGCGAGACTTTTTATTGGAATTTCTTGAAAAATAGGAAAAAAGACGAGGGAGTACTTTTTTTGAAGTTTTATAATATTCATATCAAGGACTCTATATTATTGACTCATTAAAATAAGTCTTTAATAATTTAGGGTAGTTCCCTTACTTTCCCTGAATTTTCCTTGACCATTTTTTCATTTTCTGTGACCGTTATAAATTTTCCTTTTAGATACAGAAACAACCTTACACCTAGGTGCCTAGGAGATTAATAATGTTGTTGCAAAAAAAAATTAGTTTCAAAATTTATTCTAAAGGCTTTTAGTGACAAAAAAAAAAAGAATTTTATAAGGGTCATCCACAAATTACGTAAGCTAATTTGGGGGAGGGTAAGTTTGGTACAATATTACTTAAAAATGCATTAAGTTTCAAACAAAAATTGAGATAAAAAAATTAATTTTCAATCAAAAGAAAAAAAAATTTGAAACCAACGATTAATTTTCAACAAATTTGAGCAATTTTCAAACAAGTAGTTGATTTTTCAGCAAAAATGGAATAGTTACATTTTTAGTAAAAAAAAAAAGTTTTAAACAATTTGCAACGAAATGGATAAATTTTCAACCAAAAAAATAAATTTTTAAGCTTAATGATGAATCTTCAACCAAAAAAAATGAGTTTTTAACGAAAAAGATAAACCCACTACTAAAAAGAGAAATTTTCAATAAAATACATGAATGTTCAACTAAAAAAGATAAATTTTTAACCAAAATTAGAATAGTTAAATTTTCAGTTGAAAAAATTAATTTAAAAACATATAATTTTCGACAAAATACATCATTTTTCCACTGAAGAAATGAATTTTTAATAAATGTTCAAATTTTCAACAGAATACATGTCTTTTCAACTAAAAAATATAAATTTTTAACCAAAAGTCGAATGGTTGAATTGTCAGTTACAAAAATAGATTTTCAAACAAAAAAGCGAATTTTCAACAAAATAGTTTAATTTTCAGCTAAAGAAATAAATTTTTAACCAAAAAGTTTAATTTTCAACGTCGCTTCTTTTAAAAGTCGATCAATGCTTTCCACTTTATTTTAAAAATATATCTTGAATTCAACGCATTTTAAATTCAATGTTTTCACTGCATATAGATTGAAGTACACAAATGTTTATGGTTCAAAATATAAATTAATAAAAATATTTTACTTATTTTTTAAGGATTAAAAAGTGTATGAATAACCAAGGGCGAGATAAAGAAAATAAGCATGCATGAAAGGGATTTCGATGTTGTCTGCTTTATCTTCCTTCTTAATTTTTTTGGTACTTGGAGTTTGACTCTTTTTTTTTAATTTTAATTTTTATAACATTTTATAATTTTACAAAAATGTTTGATGGTCAAAAAGTTATGACAATTTTCTTTGGGAAATTTGTTACGTAATTCTGTATTTTGAATTTAAATTTAACTTTACTGTATTCAAATTTTAATTTTTAACGAGGTACTTTTCCTCCATTATTATTAATTGAAGTTTATTGTATACAACAAAACTAGGTAGACATAAAATAATTCAAGGGATACAGATACTTGTAATAGATACTCTTGGCGCGGTTTGAAATGAATTTGAACTTCGTAAATTTGAATGGAAATTTTTGTGAAACTTTTGTGAAAATGAATTTGATTTCGAACTTCGTCGAAGGGACAGAGAAGGCATGAACCACAAATTAACAACTAACAAAATTTTTTATAAAATTTTAAATTATTAACAAATTTGTAGCTTTTTTGGGTAAATAACTTTTGTCTATTTATTTTTTT
Organism: Andricus grossulariae; assembly: GCA_011634705.1. Classification (NCBI taxonomy): domain Eukaryota; kingdom Metazoa; phylum Arthropoda; class Insecta; order Hymenoptera; family Cynipidae; genus Andricus; species Andricus grossulariae. The sequence goes on along the minus strand of JAABKJ010075445.1, from coordinate 85,185,617 downwards.
CCTATTTTGTGTTGTTCGTCCAAAAATTTAATTTTTTCATTTTAAATGTTGTTTTTTTTTACGAATAAAACAAAAACTACGCGTCCTATCAAAGAGTAATCGAAAATAAATTTGTAGATCTTTTTTGGGTGCACAGTTTTTCTTCTCATTTTTTATCGCATCTTGCACGGTTTGACTGCAAAATTAAATTTTTGGTTTTTCATTATGTTTGGTGCGTTCAAAATTTTCATTTTCGATTTTTCAAAAAAATCTTCAAAGTTGTTATGATAATCTTGTAGGGCTTTCAAAATGCAACGCTTTATTCTCTCGACTTTTTTTCATGTCGTGCGTTTTTGGATTAAAATTTTCATTTTCGTTTGCTTTTTTTATTCATTAAAAGTCTATAACTCTGGTCATTTTCTTTTTATCAAAAAAAAGGTGTAAAAATAAATTGTTTGACTTTCCAAGTACTATGAATAGCTGTACATAGAATTTGTAAATCATAAAAAAAAATTGTCTGAAAAATCTTGAAAATGCTGTTACTTTTTGAATTTTTATCCAAAATAGCTGGGTAATGAACTTAACCTTCAGTTTTTACATATGATATTATTATTTCGGCAACAAAATTATTTAAAAATGTTAATTATTTGGATTTTTTAATACAAATTTAGACACGCGTGGAAAATTGGATTTTTCGAAATAAAAAAAAATTTGAATGTACATCAAACCCGTTTGATTTTCTCAAACTATTACAATTTTTAAAATCGAAATAACTCCTTTTTTTGGTCAAAAAATGAATCCAAAAGTAGGTGTCGAATCTTTGAAATTCGATTTATTCGAATATTCAAACAAGTCGAATTTCGAATATTCGACTTGAATTTCGGATCCATTTTTTAACAACAAAAAAATGTTATTTTGAGTTTAGAAATTGTAATGATCCAAGAAAATTAAGCCGGTTCGATGAACAGTGTTTTTCTATTTCGAAAAATGCAATGTTCCAAGCTTGTCTAAATTTGTATAAAAAATTCAAATAAACGACTCTGCACGTAGATACTCTTAAATTTGGAAAGATTTGCAATTCAAAGTTATGCAATTTTGAAGAGTTACAATTGAAAATTCTTGTATGTTGAAAATTTGGAATGACAAATTATTTAATTTTTAAGAATTACATTTTAAAGGTGTGTAATTTGGAACATTTTTTTGGAATAGTTCAATTTTGAAGACTTACAATGCAAAATTCTTCAATTTTAACAATTTTCAATTTAAAACTCTTCAATTTTGAATGTTTACAATTAGAAACTCTTTAATTTTGACAGATGTATGAATACCAATTCATAAATTGTCGTGATTTTGAAGATCAATCTTCAAAATTAATGAAATTTGAAGTGTAAATCATTAAAATGACAGAATTTTTAATTGTAAAATTTTAAACTTGCATAATTTTTAAATTGTAAATTTCAAAAATTGAAAACTCTTTAATTTTAAAGATTTGCAATTCAAAGTTCTACAATTTTGAAGATTTATAATTAAATCTTTAATCTTGAAGATTTGCAGATTGAATGTCTTCAATTTTGAAAGATTTGCAATTCAAAGCTCTGCAAATTTGAAGAGTTGCAATTGAAAATTATTGAATATTAAAAATTTGGAATTACAAATTATTCAATTTTCAAGAATTATACTTTAAAGGTATGTAACTTGGAACATTTTTTTTATAGTTTACTTTTGAAGACTTACAATGGAAAATTCTACAATTTTAACGACATGCAATTTAAAACTCTTTAATTTTGAAGATTTGCAATTGGAAACTCTTCAATTTTCAAAGGTATATAATTAACAATTCTCAAATTATTACGATTATATTTCAATGCTAAAAATTTTATGTTCACTTTGTAGAATTATTATTGGTACTCTGTGAAAAGTGTATTCGTATTTATCATAAAAATAATGTTTTCTTCACTTTTTATTAGTACTTATTAATTTATTGGATATTTAATATGCTACCAAATATTTTTCCGAGATGAATGTATGCAAAAAACGTATTTTAACAATCAAAATTAATTATATTTGTATTTTCCCCATGCATTTGAATAATTGTCGGCCTAAAAGTACAGCCAGCGCCGCCACTCGGCCGTCTAAAAAATCTCATGACACATTTATTCTACAGGCCTTTATAGGAGAGCCATCCCCCTGGTTGTCACCTCTATCATATATAAATCCAATCACAGGTACGATGCCCACCTTCCCACCTCAGTGATTTGGCAACACAGCATTTACTCTCAGTGAATCGCTCGGTGCCTTTCGCCGGCCGAAATTTGAGAACTGTCAATAGTACGATTCAATCGTGAATGTTGAAGTTTGAAGATGGTTCAATTTTTATTAAAATGAGTATCTGTAAGTTTTTGGGGCCGCTGAATTCGAATTTGGTATCAGAATTCCAAAATTCAAAATGGCTCATACCAAAATTTGAAAATCGTTGACTTTTTATTAAAATGAGTATTTGTAAGTTTCCCAGGTCGCTGAATCCGAATTTGGTATCAGAATTCAAAAATTCAAAATTGAGGACCTAATATCCCAAATAAAAATTTTAAAATGGTTGAAATTTTATGAGAATTATTATTTATACATTATTAGGGTCGCTGAATACAAATTTCGCACTATGATTTCAAAATTTCAAAATTCTAGAGATTTTTTAAGGCCGCTGAATCCAAGTGTGAGAGTAAATTTTTTTTTTAACTGGTTGCCTAAAAATTAATCTATTTTACTTGAAATTTCAAGTTCTTTTTTTCTTGTTGGCAATTAATTTTCTTGAATGAGAATGTAGTAACTACTTAGTTGAAAATTATTTCGTTTTGGTTGAGGATTCAACTGTTTTGTTCGAAATTTGTTGTTTTTCAGTTAAATTCAACTGTTTTTGTTTTCAAATTGAAATCTTTTTTAGTTGCAGTACTACCTATTACATATTTCATTAAGAATTAATTTTTTTGCAGAAAAATCAACTAATTGGTTTCAAGTTGAACTACATTGTAAAAAATTAATCTTGCGGTTGAACATACATGGTTTTACTTCCAAATTCACCTATTTGGTCGTAAATGAACTTTTCTGTAGGTAATTCGTCTTTTTGGCTCGAAAATTCGAAAATATTCTAGAAAAGTGAAATAAAAGGTTACAATTTTATAGTTTGTTGAAAATTCATATTTTTGGTTGATAATTAAACTATTTATTTGGAAACGTAACTATTTTATGTGAACTTTGTTTATTGTATGTGGAAAATGCAACTATTTGGTCGTAAATGTACTGTTATTATTCCACTTTTGGTTAACAATGTATCCCTCACAAGTTTATGATTCAAGTTTCTAGTCGTAAATTAACTTCTTTTTTAATTCGCCCTTTTGGTTATAATATTATTCTTGTTTGTTATCATCATTTTGTTTAGGGATGCAACTATTTTGATAAAAATTCGTCATTCTTCATTAGATGAAACTGGTTGATAATTTGCTTTTTTTGTTGCAAATTTGTTTTTTTAACTGACAATTTAATGATTCCATTTTTGGTTGAAAATTTGTCTATCTAACTAACTAACTATTTTTTTAAATTCTTTCGCTTTTGTGAGAAACTCATTTTTTTATCTGTCAAGTTTCATTCCACATTTGGTTGAAAATTTATCGCTTATAATTTAAAAATTCAAATATACTTGGTCGTAAATTAACTTTTTTCCTAAAAATGCATATTTTTTATTGAAAATTAAACTTTTTATTTAAATTTATATTAAAATGTAACTATTTTGTTGGAAATTCTTTTGCTTTTAAAAATTAAATTTTTATCTGAAAAGTTAATTATTCCACTTTTGGTTGAAAATGTATCTCTTTTCAGTTAAAAATTTTAGTATTTGGTCGAAAATCCATCTATTTTCTTGAAAATTCGTCCTCTTGATTTTAACATTAATCTTGTTTGTTGAAAATTCATCATTTTGTTTGAAAGTTCTACTATTTTGTCAAAAATTCGTTATTTTTCATTGGTTGCAACTGGTTGTTAATTCTTATTTTTTGTTGAAAATTAGTCGTTTGAAATAAAAGTTTAACGGTTCCATTTTTGCTTTGAAATTAATTATTTTAATTTATAAATTTAACTATTTGGTAGGAAGTTAACCTCTTTAAAGTTTGTATTAGAAAAGTTAACCATTATATTTCTGGTTAAAAACTTATTCTTTTTCTTAAAAGTTCATATATTTTGTCGAAAATTCCTCCTTTTAGTTAAGTCTTTAGCCTAAAATGCAACTACTCTATTTTTTGTGACGATAATATTAGTTCTTACTGTACCGATAAGAATTAAAATTTTATTTTTTTATCTGAACTGTGTCAAGCGTTACAAAACCTTTGCGAACCCACTCCTATGTGATACTTTGTAACTTTGGGGCAGACCCCCCCCCCCCCAGGTGTTTCATGTAATATTATATATATATATATATATGACATATATAACATATATATATATATATAATAGTGTCAAGCATTATATATAATATTCACGTGTATTATACATTTTTTATATAAAACAAATGAATATTATATCCTGCATATAATACTTCACACTATATATAAACTATAATATTTCCGCTTGGGAATTCAAATTAAATTCAAAGGAATATAACTTTTAACTCATTAAAATAAGTAAAATGTAATTGAAATCGCCAAGAAACGTAGATTTGGAATATAATATTATTAAATTACTAATTGTAAAATTGAAAACTTTGCATGTTTCGTATTTCATTCCTCATTACAGTTCGAAAATTTTCCATCGAGTTCGTTACCCTAAAATTTAAAGCTTTTTAACTTCCAATGCGCATAAGGTAAAAAATGTGTGAAACATGTCCCATTTATGAAACAGTTTGACAACTATATCGATTTATAAATAATTTTAAAGTATATTTTTGAGTACAAATTATTATATTAATAAGTATGCAAGTTAGGCTTTTCATCTATGTAAAAAGCAAGTATGGTTCGAAAGTTTTATACACTGAAAAATAATTTTAATTTTGTAACTTCCAAACTCGCGGGAAAATTGACTGCAATTGATCCCAGTCAGAAGGCATAGTTTGGAATTCTGCTTTTTTAATTGTGAAACTTTTTCATGCCCATTTTGCATATAAATATTCATGATGAAATAGATTCCTGTTTTTTTTTATTTCTTCAATTTTTCTTCAAATTTCGCTTTAATTGGATATGGAAAGAAATATTTCACAAAAAAACAAAATCGCACCGAAAACATCTGCGATGAAAAAAATTTAACTTATTTATTTCTGCATCTTGGCCTGGGATTGCTTATTCAGATATTAAAAAATGAAGTACAAATTTTATTTATAATGATTACTTAAATATTTGTTCCTTATTTTGCATTAAATTTTATTCTTAGTTACCCTGAAAATGTATATTATTACCATTCATAATATATGCATTGGTATTAAAACAGACGTATTTTCATTTTTTTGTTTTTCTCATTGAAAAAAGTGCGCATATGGTACCATTTAATATTGAATTACAAAAAAATCAATTTAACTAATTTAATTAATTCTTAACGGAAATTATACAAATGAATCATTTAATTTCTCATATTTAGTAAATTAGTCTTTCAATTTAAATTACAGTAATTGAGAATACCTATCTTATTAGACATTATAAAACTTGGCGAGATTTAATGTTATAAGAAAAATGATTTTAATAAAAAATTAGTGGATATGGGATATTAACGGTACAATATAATCCTGCTAAGTTGCATAATGTCTAATGTCCTTCATAGATTTAATTTAAACATTTCTGTAAGGCAGTTTATAAAGAAACTTCTCTATATATTTTCTTATGATTATTTTTTTCCCAAATTTCTTGGCCAACTTTGATTTCACGAATTCATACCGTTGAACGTGATACATTTTCTTCATCACAGATGTTTTTGGTGCGATTTTGTTATTTTGTGAAATATTTCTTTCCATATCCAATTAAAGCGAAATTTGTAATGCCCAGTTTCAATGTCTTAAAATTTGAAAAAATTCAAAATCGGGCCTTTGTCATTAGAATAATTAGACCATCATCCAACATCTGGAGTGACAATAAAGTTGAAAAAGCAAATAAAAAATATGATAACCGAGTTCCGTACAGAAATTTCAGAGTGGCCCTGGTCGAGGCCAGATCTGGCCCCGATCGGGCATCCCAGTGAGGGCCAGACTCGAAATGAAACGCCTAATCTAATCAGGGCCAGACTGAGGTATCCATAAGGAAGGCCCGATCTGGCCCTGACCGGGCCCCTTCTAATTTTTATTTATGAAAATATGACTCAAATTTTACTTATTTAATAAAGGAGTAAATAATTAATTAAGAATATTAAACTTTATTATTCGAATATTTGAAAACAGTTATCGTTAGTTTAACAGAGTTACTTTATATGAATATTTCGAAAAAAATCCACCCCAATCTTTTGCGTTGCTGAACACTGAGCCGATGTGCAGCAGTGTATTGTCCTCAGACATTTTGTATCGTTCAGAACTCAAACCTGCAAAGAATTTTGATAAATTAATTGTAAAGGAAAAATATCATTATTGACGGAATAAAATTAATACGTATTCCAAATTTCCTTACCCGTGATACATGAGCACATGTGGTAATCTTTGAAAAGTGCTTTCGTTGGAACATTTTGCATTGCCGTAAACTGCATCGCAAGTTTGAAAATTTATCCTTTTTGCTAACAAATTTAACAATTTTGTTCAAAATTAGTTTTTTTCAAAGTTAATTTTTTATCAGAGTTTTTATCTGAAAGTTTAACTATTCCATTTTCAGTTGAAACTTTATCATGTATGTTGTATGAGTTAAAAATTCAACTATTTGGTAGAAAATTCAAGTATTCTGTTGAAAAGTCGTCTTTTTGGGTAGAAAATTATCTTTTTTGTTGAAAATTCAACTTATTGGTTGAATATTCAACGATTTGGTAGAAAATTCATATTTTTTGTTAAAAAGTCGTCTTTTTGTGTTGAAAATTATTCTTGTTTGTTGAAAAAACAGCACCCTCTTAGTGTCCCAAGAGTCCGATTTCGACGAGAAGAGGATCCTGAGGACTGCACCCATAGCAACATTTGAGTCACTCATCCTTTTTTCACTCGCTTTGGAAAATCTTCCCGAGCTAGAGAAAGTGGTACCTAGATAGTCATACATCCGCACGATCTCCAGAAGTTCAGGCTCATAACGGAAGTTATAATCTTGACTAATGTTGCCTTTATGAAAAATAAGAACCTTTGATTTACTTTAATTAGTGAAAAGAAAATTTTCTTTGCAGTATAGAGCAATTATATTTATGTTCCTCTGAAGGACAACTGAAGAAGCTGCTGGTACCACAATATCATCTGCGTAACCCAAAAAGAGTAATTCCGTAAAATAATTAACCATGATCCCTTTGGCTCAATGATTTAATAAGTATCCCTCAAAAGCACTAAGGAATAAAGCAAATAATATCGGGCTTAAACTTTCACCCTGGAGAAGACCTAAAGTTGCCTCTACCAGAGTCGTGTTTCCTTTAGTTGAACGTATGGAAACAGTAGCTTCCTGATATAGGTTTGAAATAATTTTTGACATTTTGGTGCTGACGCCCTTCTTCAGGAGTTTTTTCCAAAGATGATGATGGTAAATAGAGAAAAAGGCCCTTTTAAAGACAACGAAGAATGAAAAAAGTTTTCCCCCTGGTTTGGAAAGACGTATCTGGATAATAGAAGATAGGGTGAAAATGTGGTCCAAGCAGCTTTTTCCACTCCTAAAACCAGCTTGGTTCTCCGGAAGAGCGTCTGTGTACTCAACCCACTTGGAGAGCCTAGACAGCAAAACTTGCTTTAAAATCTCAGTTATACAGTTAACAAGGGCAATTTCTCTATAATTTGAGAGAACTGTTCTAGAGCCTTTTTTGTGTATCATAAAAATATGAATTTTTGCCCAATTAGATGGGACCACTTTTTTCCTCAAAATCCTGCCAAACCAGTCCTGCACGTACAGGAGCCAATTTTCAGGGAGATACTTATAAAATTCATTGCTAATTCCATTCCCCTCCCCCAGGAGCCTTGCTTAATTAACACTTTTTTAAACGGCCTTGAATTTCATTCTGGAGGCTCAAAATCTAAAATTCCTTCCAGAATGTCACAGAATCGTTAGCCGAAGCCAGGTCATTAAGGCGTAAACTTTCAAACTCTTTACGCTTTCTATCAATCACACTAACATAGTGACGTTTCGACCCCTTGTAAACCCTATCGTCAGCATCCGAGAACCCTGATTCTTCATAATTTTTCAAATCCCTTTTCAACTTACGGGAAAGATAGGAACATTCATCATCGTACCAAAGTTTCTTTCCAAATTCCCCTATATATTGTTTTTTAGTCAACCCCACTTCTTTCGCAATCCGAGTAATTGTAGCTGTAAGTTTATCATTTATGTCATCGATAGATGAGCTTTTCTGGAGGGTAACATTAGGAACGGACATTATGACCTCGGTGTGGGCTAATACTAGGTCATTCTTCCATTCAATCGACTCATATAAGGAATTTACATTCAGGTTACAATTAGACTTCTCTTCACGATACAAGTGTAATTCAGTAATTATAGGAGAATGATCAGATCGTATTGCCACGGAAAGAGTTTCGAAATCCTCTACAAATTCTGAAAAGTTGAGGTTACAGGCGGCGAGATCAATTACTAGATTATCAAGACTATTTCCCAATGGTTCCTGGGAGGACAAATTTTTAGGGCTATTATTAGTCACCCTATTTTTTTGGCTGTACAAATTATTGTCAACATTTACTCTTATCCTCACAGGAGTCATGAAGGTAAGTTAAGCAGGTGTGTCCCCTTGTAATTTTCCATTCAATATCACCAAATTATTACTTTCTAACGATTCTATTAATGCAGAGCGATGTCGATTATTTTTCTCATCCATAGAAAGTCGATTATGTGACCCCGATATACCCAGTGGCAATATCTCAGAATTTATTTGATTTGAAATACCTATACGAGAATTGAAATCCACCTCACTAGTATAGGCAAATGGGATTTTAGAGATTTCAAGGGATCTTCCAAATTCAAGGGATTCTAGTGGATTTTGAAAGAAATTATAAAATTTCTACGGATTCTATGGTATTCCTAGAGTACTTTGGGAAACAAATTAAATTAAATTTCAAGGGATTCCCAGGGATTTCAGAGATATAAAGGGATCCTAACAAATTTGAGGGATTCTAGTAGCTTTTAAAAATAGTTATGAGACGTCTAAGGATTCTAACGGATTCCGAGAGAACTTTAGGGAATAAATGAAATTTTGAAAGACCTCTTGGGATTTTAAAGATTTTCAGGGATCTAACCAAATTAAGGGAATCCAACGGATTTCTGAATAACATTAAGAAATACTGAAATTAAATGAAATTTCGAGGGATTTAAGAGATTTCAAGGGACCTTACTAAATTTAAGGGATTATAGTGGGTTTCAAAAGAAATTATAAAATTTCTGCGGATTCTAACGGATTCCTGGAGAACTTTAGGGAATAAATAAAATGTTAAGAAAATTCTTAGGATTTAATAGATTTCAAGGAATATAACCAAATTGAGAGACTCTAACGGAGTATTCGTGGCACTTTCCTTCACCCGGTTCTGCTACTCCGCCGGTTCGTGTAGAGCGCGTCTTTAACTTGACATGGATAGACTAAAAGTAGGTGTGTTCATACCAAGGTAAGGACGGTGTCTCCTTTACGTGATTGGCGCATTAAATCTAAATCTTGATATCTAATGTGGTCGACTTAATTTCTATCGGTAAAACAAGTGTCTGAAGAGGGAATCAATATATTAGGTTAAGGTCATTTAGTTTATATTATTATATTGATTTCCTTATATTTTTTTACCGCTTTAGGCGCGTATAACAGATTCTAATTAATATTCAATTGATTTCAGAGGATTTGTAATATTTTAGAGTGTTTAAAAAGATTCTAAAGCATTTTTAAGAGATTTGAACAAATTTGCATGGGGTATTGTATCAAAGAGTTTCTAAAAATTTCGAAAATAGAAATCGATTTAATAGGACCTAAGCCAGGTTTTATGCGATTTAAAGGAATTTTAAAGACTTTGAATGACCGTAAGAGAAATGAACCAATTTTTCTTGGAGTTTAAAGAATTTTTTAGAACTTCGGAATATATGAAACTATTTTTAGCACATGTGAGGTTTCAATATATTTTAGAATATTTAAACGAATTTTATGAGATTTCCGAAGATTTCAATGATTTTAATGGATTTCAAAAGCTCTTGAGGTATTTTAATAAAGTTTCCAGAATACATGAAAATATGATAAAATTTCATACAATTTCACGGAATTTTATAATATTTTGATGTACATTAAGGAAATCATTCTCAAAAAGTGAGGGATTTTCTAGGTCTTCACAGATTTGTAGAGATTTTCAAATATGTTTTGCAAATAATTTGAATTCATTTTAAATTCACTCTGAATTATTCCTATTTAATTTAGAATTATTTTATCATCTTTTTCGAATTTCGTTAATTTACCTGAATTCTTTTAAATTAAGTCAATAATTCTATTTAGTTCAATGGATATTTTCTCAAGTTTTTAATTCGTGTTTACTTCGTCTTGAAATGTTTTTAACTCATTTTAAATTATTCAAAATTAATTCCAATTCTTTTAAATTCCCTTGTATTTTTTCGGAATCATTTTAAACTTACTAAAATCAATTAAATTTCTTCCAACTTATTTCCATTTCTCAAATTTTAACTTTAATTGTTTGAAGTTTTATGAATTGAATTCTTCGGAATGCTTTAAAATTCCGAAGAACATTAGTCACACTATTCATGCGGATATTTACTTTAAGTCACTTTTTGGATTCGAAATGATTCTTACTGCAAAAAACGTCGAATTGAAAATTATTGTTTCGCACTCACGAGATGTTCTCTGGAAATCTGTTTTTCAGCAACTTCAAATTCAAAGTACAATATTCTCGAATAACTTTCAATTCAAAGCTTTTTGTAGGGCAATTTCTTTGCTTTTTTCGGTTTAAAGACGTCACTTTTTTTCATATAAATTAGGCTGTGACCGCCCTTAGAATAATAAATTTCAAATTCAGGCCTCGGGCTCAAAACACTATTGACACTATTCCACACTTTTTTTCAAGCGATGACATTATTTTGTTTCTAGTTTGAAAACAAATAAACAAAAGACACTATTTTCAAATCAAAAACACGACTTTATCAACCAAGACAGATTTTCTAAGCAATAAAGAAATATCATAAGAAATGTTGAATTTCCAAGCCAAAATCATGAACTTTCAACAAAACTGTTGAATGTTCAACTAAATATTTAAATTTTCACTGAAAAAGATGAATTTTCAAACAAGAAGATTAATTTTCTATTCGAGAAGAAGAATTTTGAATAAAATATGTACATGAGTTTTAAACCAAATATTTGAATTTTAAACTGAAAAGATTAATTTTCTACCAAAAAAGTCGAATTTTCCACAAATGACATAAATTTTCATGCATGTACTTTGAACAATAGATGATATGTTAGTTCAAATTTTATTTGAAAGATTTTTAGGTTATATTTTTTCACTTCGAGTTTTTTTGCATCAATAGTTGCATTCAAAACCAAATAGATCAATCTTTAACCACAAAAGAAGTAGTTAAATGTTAAGCTTTAATATTGTCACACATGGAAGATATTATCTACATCTTAAAACGACAATTTAATAATGATAACGAGAAAGAATTTAATAAAAACTTAAATTATCAGATGAAAACAATGCTTCACAAAAAAAGATATAAAAAGCGACGTACGGAGCCTTCCATAAACCACGTGGTTTTTATAGAGGGTGAGGTGTTCGACGAAAGGCCACTTTCGTCTGCATTCGTGGCGAGAGGGGGGGGGGCGAGTCCGAGACACGTGATTTTGCACTTAGGTGTTAAAAAAAAACAACGCATGTCCAGAAAGCAGAAAAATGTCAACTGAAAACAGTGAGAAGTCGAAAAATATTAAAACACAAAATAAATACATTTTAACACAAATAGTTTATTTTTAAACCAGAAAGATAATTTCTTTACAAAAAAAAAATGAATTTTCAACAAAATACATGAATTGTCAATTACGGGACTTCCATAAACCCCGTAGCACTCTAGGGGGGGGGGGGGTCCGACGAGAATGCCACGGTGGACTACAAAGAAATATAAACTTACCCATTTTCTAAATCTAAATCACGTGTGATTTAGCACTAATAATCATTTTATAACTTAATAATCACTTTTTTCAATGCAAACGGATGCATATGACAAGCGCCATGAAGCGGCGTACCATCTACAGACGCCTGCATATTTTAAAATCTGAGACGTTACAATTTAATACCTGAAGATTATAAGAATTTAACATCTAGAGATTATATTTACGAACATCATCATATATTAGAAAAATATTATAGATTATATGCGCTAATATACTTTTCTATACGGTGTATTATTCTTTAATTCTATTATCCAGTTGATATAATCCATTTTTCTCAGTACGAGGCCTGTATGTTACAATTTCCTTTTTTTTATATCGGTGACGCATGTTTGACCCGTGACCGTGACTTCATGATATTGTCTTATCAATCTCTATTGAAATGTTACCTGCTCTTAACTTTTTATGGGACAATAAACATTAAGCTCACAACTCTACACCGGTCTACTTTGAAACACAATATACAGTGATCAAAGTGTTTTAGAAGCATGATTTCCAAGTTCGGTCACACCTCAACTTGCTAGAACTTCGTAGTCTGATGTATATGTATGTATGGTTGTATATGTATGTATAGTTGTGTATGTATGTATAGTTGTATATGTATGTATAGTTGTATACTCTATGCTATGGTTCAGGAGAGACACTTCGAAGTGAACCTGGCATTACGAAACAGGTGTACAATGAGAATGTACGGGTCAAGTGCTAAGATACCATGTCGACTAGGAATGAAGACGTCTGGTTTTAGAAGCTGCTCCCAGAGCATTGCCGGTCCGGACTGGTCCGAACTTGGATAAAGTTGGGCAAAGTTTTCTCTTTGGCCCCTAGCTTATACAGTGATCCGAATGAAATATGCATCTACAAGGTTAGGAATACAATTTTCCGAGAAAATAGCCGTGTGCCATCCTTTCATGCAGAAGGAAAAGTTCTGGGCGCGCAGAAAAGAAAGTACGCTCCGGTACCCAGCAGGACATTTCACGGAAAATCCCTTCCTTCCTTTTTTCTTTTTTTTTTTACCTAGTTGTTCATCTTTTCGCGGTCGCGAAACACGTCAGCCTGGCTCTTTTCTACCGAACATATATCAGCGAAATTAACATTCACCGGAGACATTAAAGCCCTTATCGTACAATGTTAGAATAATATGTATTAAATTTAATACAAATGTATATGAAGTCATTTGCACACACGGTAGTTAAAATTTAATATACATCAAAATGTGAATAGCTCTACACTTTATATTAAATATAATATAAAGGTCGGTATAGCAGCGTGCTTCAAAACTCATAGTGCTTTTATTTCTTTAAATCTTATCAAACGTACATGTGGAACCCTTTCCAAAATTTGCCCTGAATGGTAGAATTGCCCTGAATGTGCTAATTTGATTTTGATTTTGTGTAAAATGGAATTATCTGAGCGATTATCGCGAATGCATATGAAATTTAATAAACACGTACCTAAGTAGCGATTTCATATGCTTGAGATGTTAATTTTAATATACATTGGTATGTTAAATTTAATACTATTTTTAACAGTGTATACTAGCATCAGGGTGGTGACTTGATCGGGAAACCGGAAATTTACTTCTGATCGTAGCAAAATTCAAGTTTTCATTATTTTAATAATTTTGGTCAATTTAGACAAGTCATTTCTACTTTACAGTTGCAGGGCATATGTGTTTATTATGTTACGGATTTATTTACTATTTTACGGTTTATGTATCTTAAATTTTTCAGATGATCTCAGTTTACTCTAATTGAATTATAATTTATTATTGTTCAAGAGTACTTTTTTTTGTTGATATTAGTTAGTAGTTGTTGTCATGCATCCAAAGAGTTTTTATTGCAATATGAAATTAAGAATATATTTTAAGATACTTAATATTAATACACTTATTTTTTGCAACTGTCATTCAATGCACTTGACTTAATCTAGAAAATTAAAAAAATTTACGGTACAAATCGGAGAAATAACCCGCTTTTTATTAATTAAAAAAAGAGCGTATACGATTTAAAATATGTAACGTTCCTTGAGTCTGATTCTGAAAAGTTTTTAATATATTTATACATTATGAGAAAAATAATTTTTTTCCCTTATTCCTCTCTTTTTGGAAATGTAACTAATTTGTTGAAAATCATTTTTTTAACTAAAAATTTAACTATTCTGTTGAAAAATTCGTTTTTTTATTAATAATTAGATTTTTAACATAAGCTTCAACTATTCTATTTTTGGTTGAAAATTGATCTTTTTTGTATGAAATATTTCTGAATTATAATAGACATTTTTTTACATTGTTCGTTGCGAATTCATATTTTTTTAGTTAAAAATTCAACTACTTAGTTAAAAGATAAACTCTTTTGTTAAAAATTAATTATTTTTGTCGAAGGTTCATCTTTTTAGTTTAAAATTCATCTCTGGTTGAAAATTTAACTACTTTATTGAAAATAAATTTATATTTTTTTGAGGGAAATTCCACTATTTGGTTGATAATTGATATTTTGCAATAAAAAAGTAAACTATTTGTTTGAAAATGTATGTACGGCTGGACACCGAAAATATTTCGTATACAACCGGATAAAAAACCAGATAGAAAATGTTGTATACACCGACCAAGTTCTGCATAGAACCAGATTCATAACCAGATACAAATACCGTATAATAATCCAGATAGATGCGAAGAAATTCCGAATTCTATCTGTCTCTATCGGATCCTATCTGTCACTTCAAGCAGGGAAGGTTCTTCCTTCTTTAAATCTTTCCTGCATGACTCCCAGACATGAAAAGTAAAGATAATAATCTCCATCGCTTATCGTTTTACACTTATTTTAATTATTATAGGCATGGGTAGTTGCCAAATAGTCGTGAAATTTGGAGTATGGCTTTCTTTTTAATTGAACATTGGAAAACCACCTAAAGTACAATTTTTACATTCTCGTCCAGAGAAGGTCTTTGATTTGTGTAAAATTTGGCCACCCCGGTTCTTGTCAAATGTGCGCGTTTTGAGACCCCCTGAACCCGAAAAACAGGTTTTTACGAATGTGTTTGTCTCTCAGTTAGTCCGTCTGTATGTCGATTTTTAGTTTATTAGCACGATAACTTTTAGAAGAATTAACCTATTGCATTGTCCTTTATTATACTTTGTTAGCCTCTCCTAAACTAAAGGTTAAGATCGTTAGCCAACGATTTTGGATGGAAATTTAAAAAGTGTGCGCATTTTGAAAATTTTTCGAGACCATTTTTTTCAAAATTTGAAAAAGAAGAATTTTTGGTTCGTTTTCAAGATATTTGAAAATATTTTCACGTATTTCAAGGAACTTTGAAACATTTTGAGGGTGTTTAGAGGATTTTAAATATTGCCGAACTTTTCTAGGAATTTTAAGGGATTCCAAAGAATTTTAAGAAATTTAAAAAATGTCAAGGTATTTAAAAGAACTTTGTAGGATTTCCAATGATTTCAACATATTTTTAATGGACTTGGAAAAATAAATGAAATTAATCTAAATTTGACGGGGTTTTTAACGATTTAAAAGATTTCTAGGGATTTTCATGTATTTCAAGAAATATAACAAGATTTAGGGATTTCATTCAATATCTTAAGATTTCAAGAAATTTCGAAAATTTATAAGGGCTTGAACAATTTTTTGTACATAAATTTAATGAATAAGTTTAATTAAAATTAAAATTAAGGGCTTTCAAATGGTTTATGCTTATGTTTGAACATGCCCTCCAACAGCGGATTGTTCCGGTACTCAAGAAGCTCTCCGTTGACCACTTTTCAACCATGGTACTTCCTGGGTGACTTCAACACAGCCTCACGCCACCTGGCATACCACTCGTCCTCGGCAGGCGTCATGGCCGCAATATGGTCGATTTCTCCATCCTCGAACATGCGGGAAAGTGCATCCGGAATTTGGTGCATCGATCCCTTCCGACGAAAAATTTCGAAAATATATTCTAGGAGATCCAACGCCCAGCGCGCCAATCTGCCTGTCGGGTTTTTGAGATTGTATAGCCCTCCGAGGCTACTGCGGTCAGTCACCACTGAAAAGTAGTACCCTTTCAGATAGTACCAAGGCTGTTTTTAGAGTCTGGAATGCCTCTTCCTGCCTTTGTTTTTATAAACCAGAGGAAGGTTAATGTACTCTGATTCAACCAAACTAAGAAACTTTGATTTTAACTCCATTTCCGTTTTATTTTATTTTAATTATAATTTAGCTTGATATCAACATTTCCATTTTTTTCTCAAAATGATATAAATTCTTACTTGGTGAAAGGTAATTGGTCAGTGCTTGTCAACAAGTTTATTTGTGCCGATTTATTTCCTTATGAATTTAGCTTGCTTTATTTTTCAAGTTTTAATTTTTATTTGTTTTGGAGTGAATTCTTTAAAAGTTCAAATTCATTCAATCTCCAAAACTTTTCCTAACCTTCCCTCTGCGTTACTCATGCCCTTACGTAGGGCGCTATTTATAGCCTGCATTTTGCCAAATATTTTATTTCTAATCATTTGACTCTGATTTCTACTTTATTATGGACTTATAACGAGCCCATGAATTGCCCGATAGCTTCAGTAAGGTGGGCCGGTAAGGACGAACTCAGAGGGTTATAATGAAATCAAATCACACATTGTTCTATTTCATTCAAATATAATTAAAGCACGTTGAGTATTCAGATCGATAATTAAACACAAGATAATTATAATGAGTCGGCCTTCGCCCCACTCAAACGAGATTCATCGCCTGGAAACAAACCGCCATTTTGACACCGAGAATAATTTCCTCTTTATAGAGTGGTCCGAGTGACCACTTGACATTACACTAGTTGATAAATTTTTACTGGATTAATTGATACCGCTCTAGCGTGGGTCCATGATGACCCAGCAAATACATGATGATTTTAAAAACTCAATCCCGAGAGCAAGTCAATAGTAGTGACCTTGCCCGCGGTCAGTATCTAAGCAATTTCAACGGCGTGTGCTTACCATTTCGGCACACGACGTTGAAACGAAATAATCTAATAAGTTACAATAGTGACAGATTAAGGAAACATTGTAGTAAATGGAAAAGATCCTCTCCTAAAAATGGTCAGGAATCACGAGATGGTTGGCAAAGGAGCATTCCTTTACAAAGCCGATTTAGACCGTCACATTTTCTTAGACCCCCCCCCCTCCTCAACAGTTGCGTAACATTTTTTGTATTCTGTTTAGAAATATAATAGACTGTATAATGCTGTATAGAAAGAAAACAATAGTTTTATATGACACTGAGTGCTTTTTAAAGAATAGGTAAAAACATAATGTAGAAGATTGGAACAAAAATCTATTTATTTTTACATGATTTTACAAAATATTGGGAAACATTCCAGCCTTTTTTAAAGATATTTAAGACTTTTAGAAATTTGGAAGAAGTACAAAATATTTGATACATTTTCGGAAATGCTTGCAAGTTTTCAAATATTTCTATCAATTCTTAAAAATATTCTTAGCTGGATTTTGTTTTTCCTAAAAGTTTTGAAAAATCATTCATAAAGTAAAAAAAGTGCCTTAAAATCTTCCAAATTTCACTAGGAATGTTTCCCCAATGTTTATTCTATTGAAACCTACAATGTTGGTTTGATATCTTTAAAGAAAAATCTTAATTTTTTAAACATCTTTTACAGTTTAAAATTCTGGTTCAATCTCTCCAAATCTTCTCCATATTTCTTGCATTTACATGATTGTATTTTTTTGATTCTTAAATCTTACCAAATTGAACCATTTTTCTGCAGAATCTCCTAATTTTTTTCAAAACTGAAGGAAATATTTTGAAATCTTCTTCAATTTTCTTTTAAAGTTCATTTATCAAAAATGCTCATAAAAAATTTTCTCACTAATTTCAAGAAAATTCTTTTCTAATCCTTTCAAAATTGTCAAAACTTGTAATATTTTAGAAATTTTCCAATTTTTGGTGATTTTTTTTTTAAATCTGCAAGATTAATGAAATTGTCCAAAGTCTTTCAGATTCTTATTTTACAATTTTGGAACTGTTTTCAAATGTTTTACAATTACCACGTTCCTACAATATCTTATAATTTTATATTATTTTTTAATCGTTTCAACACTTGTAAGCATCCCTTAAGCTTACTCAAATTTGTTAAAAAATTATGCACTGTGGCGAAATTTTGCTTTCAAATCGTTCGCACATTGTTTTAACATGTTTGCAAATGATTGCAAATGATTGCAAATGTTTTGTATTCTTTTTCAATTTTACCTTCGAATTCATTGAGAAAAAAGTCTTTTCAAATTTTCCCATGAATCCTACAAAAAATGGTGTATTCTCTCGATGCCCTGCAAGATTAAGTTTATCTACATTTTTTTTAAATCATTAAAAATAAAAAGAATGGTCTCAAAGTCTTCCATATTCTCTTTCCGCACAATTTAAACCCTCAAAAACAGAAAATTATTTTTTTGAAATTAAACCAGAACCATTTTATTCTTCCCACGAATGTTTGAAAAAATTTTAATCTCAAAATACTTCAAAATTATTAAAATCTTTTAACTTTTTTTCCGACTTCTTCAAAATAATTTTCCTCTATCAGTAATGAACATTTTTTTGGTTTAAAATTATTGTCTTAACTGAAAATAAAACAATTTTGTTATTGCTTGACTATGTATGCAAATTCAACTATGCATGGTTGAAAATTAGTGTTCTTTGGTAGATTTTTATTATATTTTTTGGTTGACAATTATTTTATTTGGCTAAGAAAATTGCTTTTTTCACTGTTGAAAATAAATTTTTGTACTATACCATTGTCGGTTGCCAGAAAATTATTGTTAGAAATTCCATCTATTTCGGTTTAAACTTCATTTCTTTGGTGGAAAATTGATATATTTTGCAGCTATTTTGTTATTTATAAAGTAATTTTTTAAACTGAAAACATAAGTATGTACTAGCGTTTTCAATTGAAATTTTTTTGTGTGCAAAATTTGTCTCTTTGATAGAAAGTTATTCTTATCTTTAAATTTATCGTTTTGGATGGAATTTAATTTGGTTTTTGTTGTGAATTCAACTACTTTCTTGAAACATGTTTTTTGGTTCAAAATTATTTCTTTAGCTGAAAACTAAACAATTGCATTGTTGGTGGAAAAATACATCTTCTTAGTCCACTATATATGGTTGGAAATTCATTATTTTGTTTGAAATTCGTCTTCTCGTTGGAAAACGGTCGAAAGTTTAACGATTCTGTTACAAATTCCTTTTCTTAACTTATTTTTTTTTATCTGAATATTTAACAATGACATTCTGTTAATTTATCTAAATATTTGACAATTACATTTTTTCAATTTATCCTTTTTAGTGCAAAATTCAATTCTTTTTTTGACAAAATGTTTTCTTTCTTTGGTTAAAAATTATTTGTTTCAACTATAACGTTTTTGGCTTAAAAGTAGACTGTCTTGTGAAATTTCGTTTTTGTTCAGGTTCGACATATTTTTTTTTAGTTGAAAATACGTCTTTGTGGTACTACCTTTTTTTACATTGATCTTTTTGGTTGAAAATTCATTTATTTCGTTGGAAATTTTAATAGTTTGCTGAAACTTCGTTTTTTATTTGGTTAAAAAGATGTTGTTGACTGAAACTTTTACTATTCCGTTTTTTGTCACGCGTGTACGGCTTTAAGGTTACGAACCAGTGATAGTTTCGCACCTCCGAGAGCATCTATCACAAGGACAATTACTCGTACCGAATAAGCAAAATATTGAATGGAGGTGGGAAAAGAAGCATAATTGAAGTTTTCATAAAATCTGAAATAACCTTTGTGGAGAGCCTTTACTTCAATATTCGAATTTCGAAATAGAATTCAAACTCCCCACAAATACCTCAGAGTACGCTGTGGGTGCCATCCTATCACAAGAAGAGAACCTGATGAACATGTCTATCGCCTATTACACAAAGGCAATGAGCGCTGGTGAGATAAGCGGCATACGATAAGGATGAATCAAGCCGTTCATCAAATTATTGATGTAAAGGACCTGGCCATCAGACTCCTTAAGTGGCGAACATAATTAAGAAACTGCGATTTAATTCTCGAATACAATATAGGTAGATTAAATCGCCAGGTCGAGCCCTGTCTGAAAATCCATTGCTCGATGAGTAATCCGGAGGTGATGAACGAAACTGACTACTCTGCCCAAGCCACCTGCGAACCCAACTATCAAGAAACCATCGCCCAGCGAAGATCTCTCTTTATCGGAATCTTCGTTTGAAGAAGGGGATAATGAAGGTTATGTTTTCTCTGTTGTTAGAAAGAGTCACAGCGTATTGCTAGCCGTAGGAGCTGCGCAATCAACCTCCAAAGGCAATGGTTCGCCTAGAAGTGCACGCCCGCGTTGATCCTTAAAGGCTCCATGAATACCTTCTTTATGCGATCCCTATGTTGATGTATACATCGACGAAGCAAGGGTTTCCGATACGGAAGGCAATTTCCGAGCTGACACTGGCGTATGGTTTGGCAACAACCATTCCCTATACTTCTCGCAAGCAGTTACAGGACGCCAAACAATCAACGCGGCAGAAATCAAAGTGGCCATGGTAGCCGATCAGATTATCACAGGTGCAGGAATTCAAAATTTTAGAATAAATACCGATTACAAGTTTCATATCGGCAGCTTAGCCTTCTGGATGCATGAATAAGAAGATAACAGCTGGAAAACTGCGACACGAAAGCTCGTTGCCAACAAAGACGAAATCTTAGAACTAAAATCGGTTTAGAATCTTCACAGAAGACATGGAATTATGTTCCTGGCCACCACAAGATACAAGGAAATGAATAAGTCGATAAACTGGCGAGAGAGAAAACAGAGCAAGATTCCTTACAAGGAACGAGCAACTTCTAGACAAAAACTTCAAGTTTTCATCATGAGGACCCCCCACTTCTGCAAAAAGTCGTGGTGGATATGAGCCCACCTTAGTTAGACAGCGAAGACCAGCAATGTTGAGGCGATTTACGGATTTGATCTGAAGAGTTTATAAAAATCATTAAAAAAGTTTTATGAATCCCTTGCTGAGCACCCATCCTGGTTCTGGAAAAATGGAGGTATTGCTTCTTTTATTCAGATTTCTTGCACGTATGTCTCGTAAGGCAAAAATAATAAAGAACTTTTGAAAGAATTAAAAAAGCAAGATCTTCGCAGAGAATTTTATGATGACATATTTACGCTCAGAGTGAAAAGCATATCAAAAAGGCTCTCACCAGGTTTAAAACTGAACCTTCAGGTAGCCTATATGGACTCACTTACACTCCAGAACAAAAAAGAAGGATCGTCAGTAATCTGCTTACATCAAACTGAAGATTCTAAAGAAAACCTTTAATGTAAAGAGCTATTGATCTACAAAATAAAAAACTACATGCGAATTTTTTGTAGTTGTCTGAAGAATGAACTCATGAGAGCCCGCACGTACGATCCAATGGTGATCACTGATACACCATTTGGCGAATTTGACTACGACCCTGAGTTGGAATCCGCATATACTAACTGTGCAGGCCGACTTCAGTGTGTATTGTATAGCGACACCCATTCCGTTGCTACTCACCTCTTAACTTACTACCGTACCCTGAAGTGTATCCTGAGTGATCAAGGAGAAGCCTTTGTGAGTGAAATGATCAGGAACATGCAAAAACTTTTTAACGTAAAACAATTGACGACTTCCGGGTATTGTCTTTAAACGAATGGATTCCCGCAGAGAAGCCATATCATTTCAGCAAATTGTATCTAACATTATCCTAACGATAATGATGACTGGGACAGACTGCTCCCATTCCCCATGTTTACGCACAATACATCGGTTCATGAAGTGATGGAGTTTGCTCCCTTCGAATTAGTTGTCGGAAAAACCGCACGAATACCCACCTTGTTTCCATCCGAGGACCACCGGGAAACTTATTGCACCTACTTGCATGACATAATCACCACATTGAACGAGATTCATAAAATCGCCGCGAATTATGTAATCGATGCAAATCTAAGATCATAGAAGTAATATGATCGAAAGGCTAGGCCGCTAAAGGCGAAAGTAAATGATGTAGTATACGCGGTAGAGGATGAAAGCGATGAAAAATTTGATTCGCGAAATTATGGGACGTACAAGGTCATAGAGCTAACCGATAATCACGATGTAATTCTAGAAAGTGAAGATTGCTCGCGATTTATGAAACTTTTGACAAACGTGAGGTATTTGAGATTTAAGCAGTTGAAAATAAGTACAAAAATGTATCGATCTCCCTTATCTACATGAAACAACTGTATAATTAGGATGAGAAATCTAAATTAAATTAGGCCATTATTCTTCAATTTATAAAAGCTTTTAGCCTAACTTTTTCAAAGTTAAAAT
The DNA here is from genome assembly GCA_011634705.1 of Andricus grossulariae. NCBI lineage: Eukaryota > Metazoa > Arthropoda > Insecta > Hymenoptera > Cynipidae > Andricus > Andricus grossulariae. Next base: position 85,162,995 of record JAABKJ010075445.1, on the reverse strand, counting down.
TTTTCATTTCAGTCAAAGTCGGGTCGGCTACTGTAGTACGTTTACGTTCTCTTGTTCGGGACAGCAGTGTTCCCAAACATAAGACAGCAGAGTTGCACCACATTTTAAGGCCGCCGCTTCACACGAAATGGCGCTGGTGTCGCGTTGAAATCGTGGTTGTGTTGCCCTACTATATCAAACGCAACAGCTGTCCTAAATTTCTTTCCGTGTGGTAATGCCGTAATTGCAACAAGTTGCTTTTTCAGCGTTAAAAAATAAAAAAAAAAAAGGGGTTTTCATTGGAGTCGGGCCCCTGCATATTGGCAACCCGCTTAGCCGCTGTAGACAGACTGCAATGACAGCTACATTATTTTTTTATTTTTAACGCTGAAAAAGAAACTTGTTGCAATTACGGCATGCCCATTTATCGTAAATTTTCATGTATTATTATAATTGAAACAGTTTAGATATTCATTTTGTTTCTTTTATTAATTATAATGCCACATTATTTAGCATTACGCTGTAGCGTAATGTTTGCATTCGGCCGGTCCGCCAGGGCAGTGAAAAATAATTCTGGCCTGGGGGTCAGGCCATTTTTATTATATGTTTTTGGGGTCGCTGAAACCGAATCCGAAGTCCATTTTACCCCATGACGTCAGGTTTTTGATATAACCTCGAAAATAATTTACAGCCACACAATATAGTAAAAAATAATTCTGGCCTAGGTGTCAGGCTATTTTTACTATATGTTTTTGGGGTCGCTGGAACCGAATCCGAAGTCCATTTTACCCCGTGACGTCAGGTTTTTGACATAACCTCAAAAAGAATTTACAGTCACACACTACACTGGCGAACCGGCCGAACGTAAGCATCACGCTACAGCGTAATGCTAAGGTAATGCTAATGTAATATGGCATTATAATTATTAAAAGAATTAGCAAAATAAATATGTAAACTGTTGCAATTATAATAATACGTTAAAATTTACGTTAAATGGTCATGCCGTAATTGCAACAAGTTTCTTTTTCAGCGTTAAAAAAGGGAAAAATAATGTGGCTGTCATTGCATTCTGCAAACGGCGGCTTTAAGCGGTTTGCCAATATGCGAGGGCCTGACTTCAATGACAGGCACTTTGTTTTTTATACTTTTTAACGCTGAAAAAGGAACTTGTTGCAATTACGGCATGACCATTTAACGTAGAGTTTCACGTATTATTATAATTGCAACAATTTACATATTTATTTTGCTTCTTTCAATAATTACAATGCCATATTACTTTAGCATTACGCTGTAGCGTAATGCTTGCGTTCGGCCGGTCCGTCAGGGTGATTTGAAATGGATTCGGTCACCGCTAAAATAGGACTACTAGGGTGGTTCTTATTTATATTTGGTGGATCTTTTTTTCGAATATCCCTGCTCTCACCCCCCCCCCCCCAGTTTTTTTCAAATTTAGGTAATACGTATTTGTTCAAGTATATATTTTACCTAAAACAAGCACGAGAAACATTTTATCTCACTAAATTTTCAACAAATTTTTAAAAAAATTTTTAAGAAAATACTCTTGAATGTTTAAACAAATTAATATTGTTTAAACAATTGAATGTTAGTTAAAAAATGACTGGGTATTCATAATATACCGATCGATGATTATTTATTTTTTAAAAACTTTTAAAAAGCGCCAATAAACCGCAATATTACGTACAATTTAAATTTGTCACTTGTGGAGTTTTCTATGGGGGCCATAACAGTGGCTTAAAATTATTCAACTTACAAAGTTCTGATTTATTCTTATTCCCCGACGAATTTTGAACAATATACTGGAAAAATATACTGAAGTATCGGGTTGAAGCTCCACGAGCAGACAAAGCCCCAGTTCAGGATCTGCAATTAATAAAAGATTTGCAGCTCTATGCAGAAGATGATAGGGAAGTTTCTGAAACCCTCTTAAACAAAATGAAAAATCACTTGTGGTGCTTAACTCTACAAGCAGCAGCGTTAGCCTTCTTTGACGATGAACTAGTGCCAGAAAAGAAAAATGTAACGAGGAAAGCTTTGGAAACGGAAGACCAGAATCCAGAGAACTTGAAGCGCCTGCCAGCTTCATCCATTCAGGACATTCTCACAAAGAATATCGACGCTTTTATCTCAAAAAAAATCCAAAGATTTTTTCACGGGCTTCCAAATGAACACATCCTTTCTCAGCAAAGTCGCGAATCTTTGGGAAACTAATGTAGAATACCAGCAAGGTGCGACAACAGTCAGAAAATTAAAATTGGTTAAAGATGTAGCAGAACGAGGTATAAAGTTGATATCGGACTTTGATTCTCTTCTTACTAGAGATGAAAGTCAGAACAAATATTTACTACAAGTGGTAGCAGAGTACAGGAAGCAATTTTCTGACTGCAGTAAGTCTACCTTATCAAGTGCGATGTTATAGTCAATTAATTACTTGTTTGGAGTCTTTTTAATTTGTGTGTGTGTGTGCATATATATAATTAAAAACTAAAGGTTAACAACCACCGCAGGGTCCCACTGGGAGCAACTGTCATCTAAAAAAAAAAATATGACGGAGATGGAAAGAGAGAGGGAACGATCGCGTCACAATAGAGAGATTCTGCTTTCGGCTAATCACGAGCGGTCTTATTTCTTTTCATCCCGCTACGTCATCACTTTTCCTCGCTAGGGAGGAAAAAAAAAACACGGCTGCATGCGGCCACTTTCGCTTCGCTCTACAGGCATTGTAAATCGATCTTTCGATGAAGATATGATGGAAAAAAGTTTACGTATAAACCTATACCTTAGTCGATTCGACGAAGTAGGATTCATGGAAACGGACTTTACAGGACTATGCACTTCCAGAAAAATTACACTTCACTGACCGCTCGGTAACTCTTCCCTCGAAGCACTCCCTAGTGGACAATCCCCTCCCCTCAACCTCTCACGCGTATGAAGGAGAGAACGCCGAGGTATTCGTCGATTCGACTACCAACAGTAATGCAGGGTTAATTACGCAATGTTAGGTAATCCAACAGATTCAATTAATATTGCGTATTTTCACATAATCACTTATAATCCCAATCCATTCTGTTTCCGGATCACTTATTCTGATAAGGATCACCGAGATGCAAATGCAAACGGATTATGTTTTTAGTTTTTTTTTTTTGCGACGGTACGAATTGTCGCACGTGGAGTCATCTTGAATTGGAGTATACGCCGTCGTACCAAGTCCATGCGTCCGTGACAAAATATTCTGATTGAATCAACCAAATCTTTTGCTGGACTTTAATAAAATGCTCTCTTAAATTATTTGGTAGAACCAAGCAAGAAATTGTGTTGAAATAATAATAACATATTTTCTAAAATCAACAAAACAATTTAACCAAAAACTCTAATTGACTGAAGCAAACGAATTTGGTCAACTGAACCGAAATTTTGTTCATTCAACCAAAATGATTTCTGAGATCAACCCAATATGGCCAACAAAACGATTTTGTTGAATGAAGAAAAAATTGTTCTGGATGTAAAAACAGCAGAAATGCATGTAATATACATAAAGGCAAAAAATAATAAATGTGCAATAAGCTTTTAAGGTTTGTTTATTATAATTTTGTGGATGCATTTTTTGCAAATATTATCACTTGGAACATCAATTTTCTTCCAATGTTCATTATTTTGATTTTTAATATTTCAATTTAAAATTGTCTAAGTTTTTCGATGTTCAACGCTATAATTTTAAGTTTGCATCCTCAAAGAGGAAGCTTTGCATTGGTGAACATTTTCAAATTCTAAAATATAGTACATTCAAATGCATTCCAGCTGAAATATATCCAGTATGATGTTTTATACAATTATCCGGATATGTGAGTGTCTCATCCTTTTTTAGCCATGTTGAAAAAATTTGTTCTCTCACAATATTAAAAAAATAAAACATTTTTTTTATTAAAATAAATTCTAAAACTTTCACATATTGTTATATTCAGGCACATATATTCCTGGGAGAAAAAAGAATTGGTTGGCCTATGCTAGTAATGCATTCGATTAAAAAGTAATAAGATTTGATTAATTTATAATTTTGAAAAAGAACTATTATTTAAATAAAAATCATTACATAAATTCTTGCTCTTTGAGGAAGCAAAGTGCTTATGAAATAACACCAAAGCTGATACAACGAATAACAACTCAACAACTAGTTTTATTATTTCATCAGTTTTAAACCGCTTTGCTTCAAATCCTATTTAAAACCAAAATTGTACAATGCAGCAGAAAATTTAATTTTGAAATCATATAAATTTTGGCGATTTCAGTTTAATTTTTTTTTGAGTTTTGGAAGTTTGGAACATTTTCAATTTTAAGTTATTCCATTTCGACTGATTCTCTTTGAAAATTTTGCCGATTTTAATCATTGCTCACTTTTTCGGGCATGAATTTTAAACGTTCTCTAAAGCGCTTGAAATTAAACATTTTTAAAACCGTAAGGGTTCAGGTTTCAATTTGACAATTGTTAATATTAATGATTTGAATTGGAAATTTGTTACTTTTAAAAATATTCACACATTGAGAGACTTTCCATTTGAATAAATGATAAAAACGTTTGAAACTTTAGTATTCTACAATATAAAAACACGGAAAAAGTGATACGTTTCAAAAATTGATATATAATTCATATTTTTGTTACAATAAGTGAAAGACTGAAACAATCTTTTCAAACTTTCGTAGAAACAATATGAGATTCTGAAATCCACTATACGAAAAATGATGTCTCATCGTTAGAAAGAATCGAGTGGAGGAAAAAACTACACCTACAGTGAGAGAGGAAAACACTAACCTTAGTACCAATCCTGACACGCATATATACAAAACACAGTCATACTACGCAATAAATTCTTAGCCTAAACCTGCCGCCTAGTTTAAATTATGAATATAAACGCTCGCACGCAACGCAAAAATACATAGCTGAGTATATTTGGAAATCGCTTATATACTAAATGTAAAATATAATAGCGATTATTAGAAACATGTGAACTTAATGAGGAGGGCCCATGCGACTCCTGTTGAGAAAATATAAACTAACACGCCCGCACGGAAAGAAATTTAGGACAGCTGTTGCGTTTGATGTAGTAGGGCAACACAACCACGATTTTAACGCGACAGCAGATATAATATAATATAATAATAATAAATATAAATATAATTTTTAAGATAGTAGTTAACATTTTAACCAAGTGGTTGAAGTTGAAACCATAAAATATTAATTATCAACAAAAAGATATAAACTGATAAAGATTTAATACATTACATCAATCCCACTTCAATTCAACAAAGAAAGACAAATTTTCAACAATATACATGAATTTTATATTCTCAAAATCTGTGCCCATTTTTTCTGTGATGAGCTGAAACGCTGCTCATTCACGGTGGATATTCGAATAGCGTCCAGATTTGCTGGAGTTTTCTCGGCACCCCATGAGAACGTCTTTCCTTCAATATCAGAGATCGTTCATTGCGGCGTTTAGACTTGAGAATGTTGGGCGTAACGTACTGCAAAGCGTGCACGTCCAACACATGTCAATTTAATTACTGAAGAAGAGCCGAACATCACAGCAGGCCACAGACCCCGGAATAATATGTCTCCAGTCCCCCGAACGAAATTCATGGCATTACGTACACTCGTTCAACTCTTAGGCTGCGGAGAGAACATACTGGCCTGTTGTATTCTCCTCTTTACCTAGAGAAGAGAAAAGTAGCGAGCGTCATTTCGCTCCCAATGCATGTTTCAATTGAAGAATTAAAAGTTTCAAGTCTTTTATATGCATGTTTCAGAGCGTTGAAATTCCAATTTTAATTCCGCCGAATTTTTTCTAAAGCCTTGATAATTAAAAGAGTTAATATGCAAAATTGTATAAATTAACTACAACATTCATTCCTCTTTTTACACTCTCATCAATGATAGGTATTAGTCTTATGCAAAAACTGACATCACGGATTCCTTTAAGTTTAAATCTCCACTTTCCGAGAACCCTTGAATGAGAGAAAACAGGTTTTGCTATGGTGTCTCTGCCTGTCGTCGTCGTTGTTGTCCTTGTTGTCGTTGTCGTATGTATACCTGATAACTTTTGAAAGATAAATCGGATTGGATAGTGCTTTGGCACACGTTTTAATAGTCCAAAAAGAAAGGTTGATTTCGTTAAACAGTATTTTTAGACCAACGGTTCTGGTTTTAACAACAACAACAAAATACTAAAAAAAATAAAAAATTCCATTTTGCGGTCAAACGATACAAAATGCAAAAAAAATTAATGCAAAATAATTGTTTTCCTCAAAAATATCTAAAAATATGTTATTATCAATGTTTTATAGGATGCGTAGTTTTTGTTTGATTCGTTAGAAATAACAATAAGAATACAAAAATTACATTTTTGGAAAAACGACAAAACGACCAAAAAAATTAAAAGACAAATGTTGTTCATCCAAGAAAGATCTACAAATTCGTTATAAATAATTTTTCAATAGAATGCATGGTTTTTGTTTTAATCGTAAAAAATAAGATTAAAAATTAACAAATTAAATTTTTGTAAAACGAGACAAGATACATACAATAAAATTTTATTTGTCAAAATTATTCGCCTACTATCTGTCCAAAAAGTTTAGGCACCTCGATTTTTGTACAGATCTTCATGAAAATGTCAGCAGAAAAAAATTCTAAAAATATGAGACAACATGCATGTTGTAGGTGCAGATTTTCCCAATATTGGCACAGAGTTTCAAAATGTACAGATGATTAGCGATTATTTCCTGGCGAGTGAAAGGATGAAAAAGCACAATAATCATATGATCATTTCAGACTACTCAACTTTGAATGGAAGTCACTGAAAATAAATTATGAAAATTCTGCAAAAAATATATGGGTTTCTTTGATCCTTTCTGTGTACAGTGGTGAAATTTAGAACCAAAAATAATCATTTGTTAATAAGTTACAGTAAAGTCTCTAACATTTAAGAGTCCTTAAAACGTAGGGATCCGTTATTTTCAATGCTGGAGGGGACCCCACCCTTACCACGAGTGGGCAGTTTATTTTTATCAACGGCGTTCATTGGCTGTCCCGTTCTTGTATTGATGCGCCGCCTGACGCTACTTTTTCAGCCGAAAAGTGCGGGTGATTTGAAATCATTATTAAATACTATCAATAATAATACAAATGAATACACCCGAAATTTCTAGAGCTGCTGGCCCACGCAGTTTATCAGCGCGTAGGGCGAGAGACGGTTGTGACTCTCGCCTCGGAAGGGCCGAATGCGCGAGTAGTCAGTCGCGTATATTTGCGTACATTGTCGGTTATTGCGCAGTTGAAAAAGTCGCGGTCCGTTAGTCTGCATGCATGCAATCAGTGTTTTTCAAATGTCTTTCAAGTGTTTTTGTTGGCGTACGACAATTTGCCGACTAAAAATCAATATTATAGAATCAAAAGACCACTCAAATACTTCGCAGAATAGTGAGTTTTGTGGCATGACGTCGATAGGTGGAAATGCCAGCCGTCAGGAAGGTTAGTACATGGCATAGTAATCTTTTCAAGTGTAGAATGCATTTGCGCAATTCTGCTTCTTCATCCTTTTATCGGTTGAAGACCCTTCATTTTCACGAAATACAAGCAACTGTCTTAAATTTGAGGTTAAAGTACCACTCACCTGACATTTAGGATATTTTATTTTATTTCGTGAAACTGAAAGGTCGTGAATCGACAAAAGAATGTTAGATGACAGTTGCTCCCAGTGGGACCCTGCGGTGGTTGTTAACCTTTAGTTTTTAATTATATATATATATATAAAGCGAATTTCTGCCAAATGAGGGGTCAAAGTATGTGGACTTTTGATACTAATTTCCCTTTGACAGGATCCCAGCCTTAGATTCTACAAATAAACTGACAGAAGATGAATTCTACCAAGTATAATTGCAGTAGCTACATGTCTGCTTAGTCTTGACATCATGGAAAATTTGGAGGTGACTGTCTTCACGGAATTATTTGTTCGTAAAGTCACGATCTTAGGTTTGTACTTGTGCAATCAAGTACGATTACTCAGTAGAATCTGATATAACGATAAACTTAGTCTCGTCTTCATACGAGTTAGTGTGCCAATTATACAACTCCTATAACATGCAGACCAGGCCTACCAAATGTCTCGACACTGTCTGATAACGAACCATCACGTGCGTTTCACGTAGAGGAGATAGATCGGTAGACAATGAAAATAAGTTGGTTGTAGCTTATTAATGTATTACAATGCCTAATTTTAAAGTTGTCTTTTGTAAAGCGTCAAAAGGAACTTATCCGCATCATTCGAGGGTTCACCCACTCTTGAAATATGGTGTAAAACCCCCATGGAATATTCCGTGCAATCCTTTCACATCCCTTGAAGTATTATGAATTATTTTTAAAGATTTTGAAATACCTTGAAATCCCATGAAATTGATTGAAATCTCTTTAAATATTTTGAAATCACTAAATTTCACAAAAGGACTTTGAATCCTTTTACTGAAATTACCTTAAATCTTTCCATTTCTTTTGAAACCCCATAAGATCTTTAAAATCCTGTGAAATTCGTTAAAATATTATAAATTCTCTTGAAATCCTTTTAAATTTGCTGAAATCTACTGCAATGCAGAATTTAAAAATTTAGGAAATCCCATGAAGTTCCTTGAATTTCCGCCAAATTGAAAAATATTTTTAATTATTGTGAAGAATCTTGAAATATTCGAAGTTCCAAACATGAATTGCCTTGAAATCTTGGAAATTATTTTGCGGGACCTTGAAATATCTAAAGTTACATGATTTTCTAGCGAGTTATGCTTCAAATCTTTGAAATCCCGTGAAATTTGGTGAAATCTCTTGAGATCTTGGAAATTACTTAAAAATGCATTGAAATTCTGTGAAGTTCTTTAGAATATTTTTAAATCTTGTTAAATCTTTGAAACTGTTTGAATATTTTGCAAATCCCGTGAAATCCTTTGAAAGCAATGGATCTCAGTGAACCTTTTGACTGTTCTTGAAATCGTGAGACCCTTTGAAATACTTGATATTTTTGTAATTTATTAACATTCTGTGAAATCCTTGAACATTTGATGAAACTCAACAAAATCTTTAAAATACTCAATTGCCGGTTAGTTATTATTACAGTTATGTCTATTCCAGCCATACAGATGGCTGTCCTAACTCGCAGTATGCATGTACCAGCTTAAATATACTAAAATGTACTTAAATGTACTATCTACTCAAGAGATGGGTGGTCAACCCCTCGACATAATTTAAATAGAAAATTGTAAATGTGCAAAAGTTGTGATTCATTACATTGAAAGTAATACAATGATAAAAGAAACTTATTACGGATACTTTTCTTTGTATTGGAAACAATATTTCGAGATAGAATAAAATTGGAAAAATGTATTTCGTTCACTCGAACGTTTAGAACTACAGATACATAAATTATAACAGGAAGTAGAAGGTGGATGAAAAATGAGAAACAGGAATGTCATCTCCGAGAGTCTGCAGCGCCACTACAGGAGGTCGGATGATATGACAAGCCTAATAGTCCCAAGAGGAGTGTCTGTCCTTCAGGTGGTCCTCCAGCAGAGGCCGAACAATCTTAGGACAGTTTAGTTGCTTAATATACCACACATAAGACACCTCTCGCACAGGGACCACACACGAAGGATCTCCCCACCCAAGCCCTTCCTTCATCTTTCTCCTCCTTTGCCTTCTCGTTGTTCACTTTCTCCTTCTTCTTCTCGAATCCAAGACACAAGACTTGTAAGAGAAAGAGAAACGGAGAAAGAGGGGGTACGTCAAGAAAAGGACAGAACCAGTCACTTAAATGGCGGTTGCGTTCCGGTCGGCGATTCAACACGCTTAAAAGGACCTGCTTCGGCGCGAATCGAAAGCTCAAGGAAACCCCGAAGGACCTCGTTATACGCCTAATCTCATTTGTCCTGATCGGTCCTGGATTTCGATATGCTCTGGTTTTCTTGTAAATTTCTATGGACCTTATCTTGAGCTGCCCCCAGTCAGTGAACTGTTCCCAGCTCCTGGGCTTTTGCAATACTGGGCACCGAGTTCTACCTGGGTTGACACTATTGTCAGGTTCCAGGTCAGGGGGCGATGGTTAGTTGCGCCAATTGCCCTGCCTCAAATCCTTAGATTAAATTAAATAAGCTCAACTTCATCTTTTGAAATGTGTCTGAGAACTGGTGTAATAAATAATACGTATAACAGATCACTGGATCCTAATGAGAAATGAGCGGAAAACTGTAGAATATTCAGAAGTAATGCTTTCAGTTTAAACCCAGGACGCGATCAGTAGTCGACATACTAGGCTTCGTCAAGAGGTCTGGGGTCAACTGCTGAGAGCGAATAAGTAAGGGTGTGGGACAATAGGCTTTATAGCTTGAGCACCAGAGGGGCTCTCCATGGGCTCCTCGCTCGTCCTAAAACTAACTAACCAACTAACTTCATTTGAGAAAGAACACTGGTCGCCTAAGCTTGACGACACTAATTATTAAGTTTGATAATTATTAAAAAGTAATTTAAGTAAAATGAATTCTTTCGGCAAGGGCATCGTTAAAACATTTTCATCAGGGGTGTTTTCGCCTCATTTGTGCACATATGTATGGAAAATTACTAGTTAATTCTTTTTTAGCTTGATTTCTATCTAGGCGGAGCACCGTAGTCGAATGAGTTTGATGACGTCTTTTCTTATATTGGCTAAATAAAAAAATCATCTCTGTATGTATGTCATCAGAGGGATTTTTGCGGGCATATGTTTGCACTTAAAAATGCACTCGGAACAAGTAACTTGGCACTTTTTTTTTAAACGCGTGCACTGAAATCATCAAGCATTTAATTATGATTCTGGCGCGTTACATTTTTTCCATGGAATTTTATGGACACTTTTTGTAACGTTTACAACAATAAAAATTGGAAAGACTAATTAATTCCAAATAAATCAAAGCTTATTCTAATGAATTGTGAAGTGTTGAAAAATTTGTAATAAGTTCAAAAGTGTTCAAGAGAATTCTACAGAATTCAAGAGTCTTTCACAGAATTTAGGATAATTTTACGGAAATCAAGAGAGTTCTATTCAATTCAAGAGAATTCTACAGATTGCACGAGAATTCTGCCGAACTCAAGAGAATTCTGCCAAACGTAAGAGAATTCTACTGAATTGAAGAGAATTCTACTGTAGTTACGATATATCTATACCGATTCTATGACAATGCATAAATAAAGAGAATTCTACTGTATTTACGAGATATTAATAACAAAATTCCAGAGAATTATGATTAATTCAATGGAATTCTGACTAATTTTAGATAATTTTCTTGAATTCGAAAGAATTTTTCGGATTTCAAGAATATTCTGCTGAATTCGAAAGAAAACACGTTAATTTGACTATATTCAAGAGAATTCTGCCAAACCTAGGAGTATTCTACTGAATTTAAGAGAATTTAACAAAGTTTAGGAGAATTTTACATATTTCATGATCATTTTACTGAATTCAGGAGAATTCTGCTGAATTTAAAAGAATTATACACAATTTCAGAGAATTCTACTGAATTTACGAGATATTTTCACAGAATTCCAGAGAAATTTGATTAATTCAAGAAAATTCCACTGAATTGATGAGAATTCTACTGAATTTATGAGAATGATAGAAAATTCAAGAGAATTCCACTCAATTCAAAAGAATTCTGCTCAAATCAAAAGAATCCCACATAATTAGAGAGAATTTTGCTGATTTTAAGAAAATTCTGTTGAATTCAAAAGAATTCTTCACAATTCAGGAAAATTCTACTGAGTTCTCGAAAATTCTGCAGAACTCAAGGGAATTTTACAGAATTCGTGAGAATGTTGTCTAATTTGGTTTATTGTCGAAAATATACATTTTTTAATTTTTGTATCTCATTGACGTGTGAAGTTACACCAGAGAGTCACCACCTACTGGAAATGCGAAAGGAGAAATTACACGAATTGAACTGGTTTATGCATACACTCTTGTCGATGGCACATGGACTGTCGACCGTCTAACGCGTGTTTCTGATTGATTAATCTATAATCGTTAATGACTCCGTAATTATTAACTTTAGCAAAAAATTTTTGTAATTATTTTCGACGCCATTTTCTTGTGAGAAGTTAAAAATACAAAAATGTTTTTTCAATACTGGGACACCCTGTATATATTCGTTACCCATTCTTATTGAGCCCTTTTTCTAGGTTCTTGCCATCCGTCAAAATGAATCCGCTCAGGACTGGTGGAAAGCCAAATTTCCTGAGTTCGGCATCCCTACTCCGGGGTATGAGAGGAGGGGGACCTAGTATCTCACACGGATCATCTCAGGAAGTCGAGATTCCCTCGTTTGAGAGCTGGAAACCCGGGGAGCACTGATCATCTTCTTCTCGTACCAGTTCCATTAAAGCGCTTCCTCAGACTTGAATTTTAGCCCATGTATTACATAACAGCAGTTTCCTCCTACACGGATGAATGGTCCGATGTAATATTTTTACCACATAATCTTAATGGCATAATACAGAAAAAGAAAGCCTTCGTTTTTTGAAAAATGGTCTTCTTTTTGTTATTTTTTAATTAATCAAAAATGTGCTTCATTTATGCGCCTGGAAAGGAGCAAACCGCGACCGGGAAAGTACCCACGATGAACCGAAAAAGAGGTGCTCCCAATTTGAAGAGCACAGCAGAATGATGGAGTGTGAAATTTCTCGACGACACTTCACCCCGGGCGGTCTGTCGTAACTCACCCGACCTTCCTATTGTTAGAGTGTTACATGATTCGCTACGGTTGAACGAAATTGATAATTGTTCAAATATTAAGAAATTGAATTTTAATATGCTGCATTAGATTCCTTACATAATGACGAGACGATTAAAAAATATGCCACGGCACTTGCGAGATGGATGCAGAAAGCTGTCATCCTTAGGTCGCTTCGTGTCCTCAAAACACACGAGGATTTCGCAGGATGATAGAAGAATATTTTTCTGCACTAGTGCCGTAACACATATGTAACAGTGTTACGATGTGAATTTGCTCTGCGATCGTTCTGTAGCAATTCCATAACAGTGTTACAAGGATATGTCACCGTTATGTAAGAAACATGGAACTCAAATACGTAACAAATATGGAACTCAAATACGTAACAAGTATGGAACTCAAATGCGTATCAAATTTGTAACTCAAATACGTAACAAATATGTAACACTGATACCTCATTAACCTACTCATTCGATGAGTTGACTACGTTCTTCACATTTAGAAAAAAAATTTTGTTTTGTTTTTCACTTGAAAATTAGTTTTAACTGCTATATGCTTGTTGGCTTCAAATGGGAATAGTATTATTCATATTTTTACCTGATAAATCGTTTTCTGCTTCAATTTAAATATTTGCATTTTTTATTCATACAATTTATTGTGTTTTTTAGCTTCATTTTATCTTAAATACTACACTGTACAACATTTTTCGGGAATTTTCCCGAAAATGTTTGGGACGCTCATTTCCCAAACACTTTTCGGGAATTTTCCCGAATATTTTGTAGGGAAAACTCCCAAACACTGTTCAGGGATTTTCCCAAACATTTCTTAGGTAAAATTCCCAAAAACTTTTCGGGTATTTTCCCAAACATTTTGTAGGGAAAATTCCCAAAAACTTTTCGGGGATTTTCCCAAGCATTTTGTAGGGAAAATTCCCAAACACTTTTCGGGGATTTTCCCAAATATTTCTTAGAGAAACTTCCTCACAACTTTTCGGGGATTTTCCCAAACATTTTGTAGGGAAAATTCCCAAAAAACTTTTTCGACGATTTTCCCAAATATTTTGTAAAGAAGATTCCCAAAAACCTTTCGGGGATTTTCCCAGACATTCGGTGGGGAAAATTCCTAAAAACTTTTTCGGGGATTTTCCGAAATATTTTGTAGGGGAAATTCTCAAAAACTTCGGTAATTGAATATTGTATATATGTATATTACTTATATAAGAGTAACTGAAAATCAATAATTTTTTTACTTAGTATACAAAAAATAATGTATTATACACCATCATCATCTACAACATCACTCTCATCAGCATGTAATCTAACAATGAGAAGGAAATTCTATAAAATTATCTATAAGTAATCCTGCTTTTGAATCCCGGTCGTCTTTCGCATTCTTTCTGCCTCTTTTGTGTCCAAGTTCTGGAGAAATGTCTAGTAACATACTGTAAAAGAAAGACACAATTAAGTTCTCTAATTTATAGTTTCATATAAATAATATGTTATTTCATAAAAGCGCAGAATTAATTTCAGTGTAAATGAAGCAATATTTAACACTACTTCTAGCTTAAAATGCAATTTAAAAAAAAGTGCAGACCATTAAAAATAAATACTCTTTACAAAAATTTGAATATGAAACATTTTAAAGCAAGTTGAAAATGTCAAAACTGGAGACAGAAGTTATCATCCAATATAAAATTGGAACAGTTACAAAATGTACAGTGCTTTTCAAACAATTATTAGAAGATTAACACATTTTAGTTGAAATTTACAAAGTTAAATACTCAATTAAAAAATGGAATATTCTAAATGCATCAACTGCAACTTTGAAGGTTCTAACTTGAGCAATTTCTATTTTTTTTAAATCTTCATTTGAAAATTTATCTATTGTTGAAACTTTTCTTTTCGTTCAAAATTAATTTCTTTAAACTCACAATTGAACTATTCCATTTGTATTTAAAAATTGATCTTCTTTAGTCGAAAATTCAACTATTTTGTTGCATGTTCAAATTTCGTTCAAAAGTTATATTTTTTGGCGGAAAATCGGTTAAAAATTGAACTATTTGGTTGAAAATGTATTTATTTGATTGAAAAGCTGTCTTTTGGGTTGAAAAACAAACCCCTTTGTTGAAAACTCATTTTTTCAAACTGAAAATTTCAATTTTTTATTAAAAATTATTTTTTGTATGTATGTATGTATAAACGTTTATTCTTCAGCCTGTTGGCCTTAAAAAACTGAGTTGCTTACACTTTCCTTTTTTATACAATTTTCCTCAAACGAAGCCTTAAAACTAACATCCCTCCATACCTTATCTCTAGGATCGCAAGCTCTTATCAACTTGCCTTCCTCGCTTCGCCTCGCTCGCATGTCCCTACTATCTCGCTTCCGCATCTACTACCTAATGCTCATCTACTATTTACAATATTTACATATTACTTATATCTACTTCCTTTCCTATTTACAATCTTTCCTTCTCCATTCCTCTTTCTCCTTCCTTCTCTTCTTCTCCATTCTACCCAACACTCCCTTCACCCATGCTACTGCCCTTTTGTCCCCCCTTTCATGCATCAATACCTCCATGCACATTTCACTTTTTTCCACCTCTACGCACTCCTCCAAACCAATGCTCCACTTTTGAATACCCCTTCCCACACAGTTCACACATCCTCTTTTCCCTAGAGAGCCAGAACCTATTAAAATCCTCCATGCACCCACAAACCTGAAGAAATGGCCGGGCGGTAAGAGATTTGGGTCGAATGAAGAGGTCATCACCGAAACAAACGCCTATTTTGGGGGTCTTGAGAAAACCTATTATTTGGAAGGAATAAAAAAATTGGAAAAACGCTGGACTAAATTTATCAAGTTAAAAGGAGATTATGTTGAGAAGTAAAACGCTCATTTGCCGGAAAAAAATTTTTTAGTCGAAAAGTCACTGGCTTATCAAACAGCCCTCGTATCATATAAGCTCCCTTTTTCTTCTTCGAATGTCTCCTAACATCGTAAATCCCAGAGGTATTTTTGACCTGAAGTTGGATGAAAACTTTGCAAATAATTGACAACTACAATTATTCGACGTAGGATAATTGTAGGTTTCAATTTTTTGCAACGTTTTTGTTTAACTTCAGATCTCTATAATTTATTGTAAAGACGTAGAAGAAAAACGTACACAAAACTTGTAGGATATCTTTATAGTTGGATCTCTACACACTCTATCAAATTTTTTTATGGGAACTCGCTCGGTTTTTATTTAAAGCTACTTTGAAAATCGCGTAAGGATAACCCTTTTCTAGCCTATACTAAACGGAATAACAGTATAAATATGTATGTATATTTGAATTCATATCATTGCAAGAAACTAATTTGTTGCTTCAATTAAAAAAGGGTTTATTTAATTTTAATCAATGGAAAATATTTGCCTTATTGATTTAAACAAATAATTTCTTTAGTACAATTTGTGTAATTTAAACAAAAAATTGGCATTTATTAATCAATGCATTTGTTAAAAATCGACTTGTTTGAACAAAACTGCATTTGATATAAAAATAGTTTTATCAATTAAATTATGTATGTAACGCAGGCATGATTTACGCGTTTTATCAGCGTCTTTTCACTTCTGAAAGTAGCCGTTTATACGACAGGACGACTGGACAGTGAATGCGCGTGCGCGGCGTGGTTCAGAGTACAATAATAGTTCTCCGCGTATGCACCTTCGCTGTCGCCCCTGTACGATTATGGAACGCGTCAACCTAACCTAAAACGTCAGACGTGATAAACTTGCAAATCATACCTTTGTTACATAAAGTATCGTATGTAACAATAATTCAGACGTATTTTTATCCCCGTGTGTTTGCAAAACTCACGCTCAGATAAAGAGACTGTTTCACTCCTAGATATATACTATACTAGTATTGTGTATAAGGAATTTCAACTATGTCAACACAAACCGAAGGGATGTTGATAAGAGGGCTTGCAAGACTTACGCCCAAGACTTGGGCAGGCAGGTATCGTCATATGCATTAACGTGTTTGATAAATATGTCGGTTTTTATAATAATACAAAATACGGCTGCAAGGGTGAATTGTTTGATGTAATATTTTTATCACATAATCTGAACGCTTATACACGTGCATGACTAGAGCCCTTTTTTCGAAAAATTGTCTTGTGTTTTTTTTTTCTAATTGAAACGCACTTTAAAACGGTGAGAGCCTGTTTTCGGCTCACCATGGGTACACTCTCAGTGGTGCGTTGCTCGTTTCCAGGCGCAGAAAATTGAGCATATTTTCGCTAAAAAAAACAACAAGACCATTTGTCGCAATAAGGGCTCTAGCCTTACACATGTGTAAGCTTTTAGGTTATGTGGTAAAAATATTACATCAAACAATTCATCCTAGTAACCATATTTTGTATTATTCTAAAAACTAACTCGTTTGTAACACCTTAAGATTCTGGCGAGATGTCTTGTAGCGGTCACTCCCGCCTTTTCCCCCAAGTTTCTTGCAAGCGTTCTTTTTCGAGTCTTGAACTATTTTTTAAATACAAAAATATATATATATATATATATTACTGATAGGCTTTGCGCAATTATATTACAACTCATTTATAATTAGTAAATATATCGAATTTCAACACAAATATAACGAATAAAATTGTGCATGTATTGCAGGGATTCGAACCTCAAATCTATCTACTTAATCGAATGCTCCAAATTCGGTAACTTTTACGCTCCGCTACTTCCGCCACGAGCGGATCATCGTACAGTGTTTTGAGCTCCTCTTTGCAAAGATATTATAAGCCGAGATGCGTCACGGGGTGTCAGGGTGGGGGAACAATATATACAGGACATCACATATCACAAGATATAAAGATAATCTCATCAAATACCAAAATTAAAAATTAAATAATTCCCTGTATATCCAATTTGTATTCCTGGGTCTTGGAGATTTTTTATCTAGTGCATTTCGATCACTGGTAAACGGTGGTGAATTTAATAGGAATTATCTCTCAGAAAATGAGTTATTAAAATCCGAAAAAATTGGGTAGACTTTTTTGACGTCTAGGTATGTAACGAAAATGTGAACCTCCGAAAATTTAAAAACTCTGCAAACAAGAAATTTTTTTAACATTTTTTTAGCGCGGATAACCAAGCTCAACTCAGGGATGACTTGCTAGACTGCTACGATGCCAGCATTATCCCTGTTCACCGAGGCTTTATGACACGTATGCTTACTCCGTGGTGCCAAAAACACCCGGAGCTTCAGCACGTTTCGCTTCAATCCTTGCGAAATCAACGTGCCTACCTCTCGAAAACGCGGCGTCGATTCTCGGAAGCGGTAAACACACCCCGCGCAGCTCCTGACAAGCCTACCCGCGGCGCGTCGTCAATTCTCGGAATCCGTGAATTCGGGAATGTTGAATCCGAGTTCGACTGTATTTATATTTAAAGAGTACATATTACAAGGGAAAATTTCATTTACTTTTGCCACCTACGTTATAGATCCTAAAAAATAATCTTTAAACAAAATCATTTTATATGGCTTCTGAGCGAACGTTATATAATTTATGATTACAAATTTAATTTTTTTCCACATTTATCTAGAGAAATCTTCAGAATTTAATTTAATGACAGTACATATCTTTCCATTCTCATAATATTTTTGATAACTACTTTCTGATATTCTTTAATTGTGTGCCAATAACTTCGATTATTCTCACATCAAATTTGTAAATGTAAAACAAAACTATATTCCCGAAATTTTCAAATTCCCATGAATGGGCCATAGTATTTGCTGAAGAGATCCACGTAAAAAAAAAATTCTTCAATCGGGCTCAAACTTCAGCAAAGTGTAGTCCTACATTGGGTAGCAGTTTATAGGGAATTTTTGTTTTAATTTGGGTAAATAGTCACCGACAGGGAGGCTGTATGTTTTTCTAGACTTTTCGCGGTTTTCATCGATTTCAGCGATTTGTACCTCATCTTTTGATATCAAGCAAAACGAAACCTCGTCTGCTACAATTTTGGTGGAGTTTTTCATGCTGTTTTAATAACCTATAAGCATTTATTGAAAAAATAATTATATTCATTGAAAAGAGAATGCAAAATCCCATCGAAACTATAGTAGAACAATTTTGTTTGATTTATTTCAAAACAGTTTTGCATGATTGAAAAAGATGTTAACTTCAAAATAAACACATAATTCTTATTTTCACTAATACACAATTAAAGGGTCCCGGGATATAAGAGAGTAAGTGCTTAAACGCGAATTTTTCAGGAGACACAAAAAACTGTCTAACTTTAATGTACTCAGTTTCAAGGATAAGTAAATTAAACACTTTTAAACTATTACTTCGCTCGAGTGAATCGTAAAAAAGTGTTGAAAATTAACCATTTGCGAGAGATCCCTTGTAAAAGGAACGGTGCGTCTCAAAAAATGCGAATTCTGTCTCAAAACGAGTTTCATAACATTTTTACATTTCAATTTAACAAAACAACAAGAAATTACTTTGAAGCTATTACCTATCTCTATTGGATCGCGAAAGGAGCCGGTGAAAAAAAGAACATCTGCGTGAATACCCTTATCAAAGCAGGGCGCGTCCCAAAAAAATGCTGGGCCTAAAGCAGAAAAATCTGCATAACTTTTGTATTTTTCAATTAAAAAAAAGAAGAAAGACTTTTTGAACTATAACTTAGTTCTATTAAACCGTGAGAGAAACATCATTAATGAAGCAACCACCTTCGAGAAAAACCCTTGTCACTGGTATGGCGTGTGCCCAACAATGATTGCATAACTTTTTATCCTCTATTTTTATTAAAAAGAAGAATGCGCTTTCGAGCTATTACCTAGCTCTATTGAATCGTGAAAAAAAACAGGCGAATAGCAGTATTCACAAAACAAATTAATAACATTGATTGTAACCCACTTGTAAATCAAACTGGACCATAATGACTTAGGTCAAAGTAAGTAGTTTAAGCCAATAAAACGCATTTTCGAAATTTTGCACTTACACCCTTATGCCCTGGGACCCTTAATATGGTTAGTGGACTCTTTGACCTTGATGTCCTTGAAGGAAAAAATCTCATCTTTTATTTAAGCTCAAAAAGAAACAAAAAAAAACTGGTTAAAATTCGAAAGAAAAGTGAAATTTCTTTTTATTCTTCATTTTTTGAATTAAAATAGTTGGTTTTTTCGAAAATACTTACGATCAATGAAAAGGGCCGAAAAAATCCTATCTAAGCTCTGGCAGACGCAATTTTATTTTATTTATATATAAAAGGAGCTATAAATTGCTGAAATCTATGGTACCGCAAAAAAAAAACACATTAATTTCACCACCAGTAAAAATTAATCGCCGTGGCAAACATTTTTCCCCATAAACTGTTAAGTGTGAGTCCGATCGGAGAATTTTGGTTTCTTAGGTGGAGTCACTTCAGAAATAATGTCCCAAATACAGATAATTAAACAAATTGATGCACACTCACTTGGCTTCAATTAAATTAACCCGCCGGATGCAAGAACTCGTCCGACGCTCGAAAACGCGTAAAAGTATTGTCCGATCGTCTCAAAAAAAGGAAATTTTCAAAATCGAAAAATCAATTTTTTTTAAGGTGAAATTGTAGAGAATAAGAAAATGAAACTTTTTTCTATTAGATTTTTTTTTTGTCAAACGTTTATTTTTAATAATAAGAACGACATATTGCAAAAAACTTTCTCCGTGATTTAATTAAGTTTTAAAACTTAAATCGTCCTAACTCGGCCAGATATTATTGAAATGTGTTCATATTTGCAGGACATATTTAAAATACTCTAGCGATGCCTAGAAAATAATAAAAATGTTAAGAATCGCTTATTGTTTAATAACGTTTAATTGCAAAATGAGGTCAATGGATAATTGGGTTTTCTTCAAAAGCACTATCGGCTTCAATAACAACAATAACATTGAAAAATTCGATAGTAAATTTTCTGAGGAAAAATTTTCTGGAGAAAAAATTGTTGCTCAAAAATGTCAAAAGGACTATGGGCTCCAATAGCAACAATAACATTACAAAATTCGATAGTAAATTTTCTGAGTAAATATTTTTCTGGAGAAAAAATGTTTTCCCTATAATGTCAGAAGCACTTTCGGTTTCAGTAACAAAAATAACATTGAAAAATTCGATAGTAAATTTTCTGAGGAAAAACTTTCGGACAACAAAATTTTTTCCCAAACATGTCAAAAGCACTATCGGCTTCAATAACAACAACAACACTAACATTTGGATAGTAAATTTTCTGAGAAAAAATTTTCTGAAGACAAATTTTCTGGAGAAAGTATTATTTCCCAGAAATATCAAATAGCACTATCGGCTTCAATAACAACAATAACATTATAAAATTCGATAGTAAATTTTTTTAGAAAAAATTTTCTGAAGAAAAAGTTTTTTCCCAAAAATGTCAAAAGCACTATCGGCTCCAATAACAACAATAAGATTAATATTTTCGATGGTAAATTTTCTGAAAAAGAAATGTTTTCCCAAAAATGTCAAAAGCACAATCGGCTTCAATAACGACAATAACATTGAACAATTCGATAGTAAATTTTATGAGGAAAAATTTTCTTATGAAAAAATGTTTTCCCAAAAATGTCAAAAGCACTACCGGCTTCAATAACAACAATAACATTGAAAAATTCGGTAGTCTATTTTCTGAGGAAAAATTTTCTGAAGAAAAAATGTTTCCCAAAAATGTCAAAAGCACTACCGGCTTCAATAACAACAATTATAAAATTCGATAGTAAGTTGTCGGTGGAAAAATTTTCTGAAGAAAAAGTTTTTTCCCAAATATGTCAAAAGCACTATCTGCTTCAATAACAACAATAACATTATAAAATTCGATAGTAAATTTTCTGAGGAAAAATTTTCTGGAGATAAAGTTTTTTCCCAAAAACGTCAAAAGAAATATCGGCTTCAATAACAACAATAACATTGATAAATTCGATAGTCAATTTTCTGAAGAAAAATTTTCTAAAGAAAATTTTTTTTTCCAAAAATGTCAGAAGCGCTACCGGCTTCAATAACAACAATAACATTGAAAAATTCGGTAGTCTATTTTCTGAAAAAAAATTTTCTTATGAAATAATGTTTTCCCAAAAATGTCAAAAGCACTATCGGCATCAATAACAACAATAATATTATAAGATTCGATAGTAAATTTTCTGAGGAAAAATTTTGTGAAGAAAAAGTTTTTTCCCAAAAATGTCAAAAGCACTATCGGCTGCAATAACAACAATAACATTATAAAGTTCGATAGTAAATTTTCTGAGGAAAAATTTTGTGAAGAAAAAGTTTTTTCCCAAAAATATAAAAAGCACTATCGGCTGCAATAACAACAATAACATTGAAAAATTCGATATATAGCACTATCGGCTTCAATAACAAAAATAACATTGAAAAATTCGATAGTCAATTTTCTGAGGAAAGACTTTCTGAAGAAAAAATGTTTTCCCAAAAATGTCAAAAGCACTACCGGCTTCAATAACAACAATAACATTGAAAAATTCGATTGTAAATTTTCTGAGGAAAAATTTTCTGAAAAAACAATTTTTTTCCAAAAATGTCAGAAGCGCTATCGACTTCAATCACAACAATAACATTAAAAAATTCGATAGTAAATTTTCTGAGGTAAAATTTTCTGAAAAAAAATTTTCTTAAGAAAAAATGTTTTCCCAAAAATGTCAAAAGCACAACCCGGCTTCAATAACAACAATAACATTGTAAAATTCGACAGTAAATTTTCTGAGGAAACATTTTGTGAAGAAAAAGTTTTTTCCCAAAAATGTCAAAAGCACTATAGGCTTCAATAACAACAATAACATTATAAAATCCGATAGTAAATTTTCTGAGGAAAAATTTTGTGAAAAAAATTTTTTTTCCCAAAAATGTCAAAAGCACTATCGGCTTCAATAACAACAATAACATTATAAAATTCGATAGTACATTTTCTGAGGAAAAATTTTCTGAAGAAAAAATGTTTTCCCAAAAATATAAAAAGCACTATCGGCTGCAATAACAACATTAACATTAAAAAATTCGATAGTAAATTTTCTGAGGCAAAATTTTCTTAAGAAAAAATGTTTTCCCAGAAATGTCAAAAGCACTATCCGCTTCAATAACAACAGTAACATTATAAAATTCGATAGTAAATTTTCTGAGGAAAAATTTTCTGAAGAAAAAATCTTTTCCCAAAAAAGTCAAAAGCACTACCGGCTTCAATAACAACAATAACATTATAAAATTCGATAGTAAATTTTCGGAGGGAAAATTTTCTTAAGAAAAAATGTTTTCCCAAAAATGTCAAAAGCACTACCGGCTTCAATAACAAAAATATCACAATAACATTCCACAGTAAATTTTCTGAGGAAAAATTTTCTGTAGAAAAAGTTTTTTCCCAAAAATGTCAAAAGCACTATCGGCTTCAATAACAACAATAACATTAAAAAATTCGATAGTAAATTTTCGAAATTTAATTTTCCACATGTTTTTAATATTAAATAGGTGCTCCCATAAATTCTTCAGGCATATAGTTATACATATAATAGGACTATTTGTGACTGTAAGAATTCATTTTTTGAATATATTTTACTTTTAAATTCTATTTTCTTAATTTTCAACATGCTTGAGGAGGTAAAATATATTAATCAATTAAAAAAATGTATTTATATAAAGTATATTCAGCTATTAAAAGAACTAACAATTTTTTGATATTATAAATCGACTGCTAGAAAATTTTTTTTCTTCGGCCCATCATATTACACAACTTGTATAATAATATAAAAAATAATATAAAAAATAATTTATTATATTAGTTTTTCAGGATGGACATTAATGAACTTACTGCACGGAAAAAAGTTCATTAAACTTTCTTGAACTATTTCAAGAGTCTGGGATGAGAGCGAACCTTGAAGAAATGTTCTATATTCTGTATAACTTTCAGGATTTAATGTAGAGCAAATCTGGAATAACTCTACAAGAGTTCTGTAAACTTTATATGGAACTCCGATTTAAAAAAGTTCAATAAAATATATAGAGGAATTCATGGAAAAATGTTGAAGGCTTTCGTGGAAGTCACAATTGAGGTATTGATAGATTGTAATCACATCATTATATGCTTTAAATACCTCGATTCAGTTAAATGTATAGAAAAATTCTTGGAAAAATGTTGAAAAATCTGATAACAATTCGATTCGAGGTATTGAGTGTTTGTAAACTACTTCAATATGAGATCTATGAGATCTAGCATCCCCCGGCCAATGTGCATAACATATAACGTCGGTTAGTGAATAATGATTAGTGAATAATAATTTATTAGTGAATTATAACTTATTTAACTCTATATAACTTATAGAAACTTATTCTACATAGCTATCTAACTTCTTATTAATCTTGAATCTACTAGAACTTATAACCAAGAAATAATTTGTGATTAAAAATTTTTTGAGATTTAAAATTTCCAAAATTATAAAATTTAAAATTTTAAATCGATATTCTAGAAAAACGGAAAATTTATTTTGAAAGCATTAATTCATTAGAAAATAAGAAATTCTGAACACATAATTATTAAAATTTTAAAAGCAAAAAATTTTGTAATGAAACGGACAACAAAAATTTATCACGTGGCCCTGCACAGCTGTAGCTTATATTTTAGATATTTTTTTTCATATTCCGATTTAAGTTAGCTGCGAGGTTTTGTTAGGAGTTACGAATGCGTAGGTAGAGGGTTCGAACCCACAGCGAATAAGAATTTTAATTGCGTGCGATTATTAATGTATTGATTGTTTGCGATTGTTTAGAGTTTGGAGACTTTTCCAATATAGACTCTATATTAGCTGGACTTTTGGATTTTCTAGAACTATTCTACGTTTTCCGCATACTGCCTTCTAATGAAGATTACTTCACCTCATTCTTTACATTTTGTAGAACTTTGTAACACATTTCGGAGAATAGTTCAATGCAATGTAAAATTTATGTGCAATTAATAGCCTTCTTACAATATAGTTAAATTCTCTTAAATGTACGTTAAATTTATAGGAAAACTTTAATCTTTGTGTAAATATTTTTCAATTCAGCAATTTTTTTTCAATATTTCACATTCATCGCATTATATTATCATATCAAATAAACAATAATTCAAAGAAATAAATGTTTTAACATATTTACTTTCATCCCTTCAAAAATAATTGGTTGAGCCCATAAGGAGCGAAATTTAACTCTTTAATGAACTCAAAATGTCGCTCCAATGGTGTCACTTTTATGACTCCATCCATTTGGGTCACGCAACTCACTCCTAGTTGAACCGACAAGATCCCTCCAATGGCGTCGACATTCACCCCCTATGGAGTGACCAGCCGCCCCAAGTTCGAGAGTTACTTTTCGCTCTAACGAAAAGTCACACTCCACTCCAAAGGAAGAAGCTGACTTCTAGCTTCAAGTTGGAGCGACGATTAACACCATTGGAGCGGCATCTCACTCCAAGAAATTTAGAGAGAGGACACGAAAAATGATTAGTAGGTACGGACCAGGCACTTACGTCCCGTTGCTCCCGTCAAAGCGCATGCACGGAAGAGATGTCGGTCTTCTATTCTTGCTTCGTGGTCTCGATATAAAAAAAAATGAAATGGGACACGCAAGTTTTTAAAAAATACTGAATAGCAAATCATGGGCAATGATTATACGTCATGGACATAGGAATAGGAGGAGACTAGTCGCATGCATTTAAACTTGAGCGCGGAGATTGATTATACGTTACAAGGGGGAGTTGACCATGTTGGTCTGCAGAAGCAAGGGGAGTGAGAGAGAGAAGGAGAACAGTCTGCTTTTTATCTCACAATACCGGTTTAGCACACCAAGAAGGCAGACCGCCCCGCTCGTTCTTTCGACCCCGCTATGACATGCCTGTTCCCCTCCTATTTCTATGTACATGTTGTACGTATAACTGACGTTTCATAAGTCGTAAAAGCTCCAAAATTTGATCGGCGGATTCAATACGATGATCCAGCAAAAGTCTCGTGTACCCTGAGGACACGGAGCGACCCAAGGATGACCGCCTTCTGTAAACCGATGATTAAAAGATAATCATGATTAGTTAACCATGGATTTAATCAGAGATGGTGGAATCGGCCCTTAATCTCGCACTTAAAATGCATTCTGAAATAAGTGAGATTATATTATGCTCCTTTCCCTCACCCGCCACCGCTACCCACCTTTCAAGTCCCCCATTTTTCACGTTTATTACATTTTTTACGTGAAATACGTGTTATACGTATAAAAGTTCGAGTTACGCGTAACCATGCAACCCTGTCGGTAGAAAAGATATGCAGTGTGACTCCGATGCTGTTTCGAAGTCGAGCATCGAACGAACCTCTCTTTCTATTGCCGTACGTTAGAAAAAGAGGTCCGTTCGATGTTTGACACGGTATCGGAGTCAGTGCTCCCAACGCGGGCACCTTGCACCTTGCCACGCGCAAGTAAAAAAACTGAGCGAATCAGAACCCACCGCTTAATTTCTGCATCTTAGATAAATAAGGCGGCAAATGTAAGTGATTTAAAAATGTAAACTGTCAGAATTAAAATTTCTTGAAATTTTGAAATACACAAATACTTCAATTTTAATCAAATGTATTGTAATATTGGGAATGGGTACAGGAAAATACGGATTAACTATAATTTTAGGTTATGTGTTTCATCACCTCTTCCTGGTGACATATATGTGTATAAAATAAAATTCAAATTATTGGGAAAGTACTGAATAAATAAAATTATATAATGAAGTGACCGCGACATATAAAATGATAATTATTATCTTTTATTTATTTAAAAATATTTTTCCTCAATTTTGGAGGAAAATTTGATCGAAAGATATTAAATATTTATTCACACTTATCAACACTCTTGTTCACTCCTTTTTTTTACAATTTGTATCACGTTCGTGATATAATTAATACATGAAGGGTGGAACGGGAAAAGGTGGCAAGTGACTATTTTTTAAAGAACGGGTTCTTTTTTTAGAAAATTCTCAAAAATTCAAATATACACCGAGTTTAAAGGATTTGTTCGAAATCGTATTTTTGATGGTAGCAGTACGTCAAATTTGCTTTTTCATATCCATTAAAAATAAAGACTTTTATGATCAAAGTATTTGTTATGACATTCACAAAAGGCGTATATTTCAATATCTTCATGGTTCAACAGCAGCAAATGTTAATGTTATTATTTATCATTACTCGAATACTGTAAATCTTATGTAACACTGTGACAGCGTCTCATTAAAAATTGATATTCTGAGAAGTGAATACATTTTTTCGACAAAACTTGCTTTCTCCGTGTTTATCAACTGAACATCTCTGCGGGGAAATTTAATAGCTTAAAAAACAAAATAACAATTACAATTTTTATGACGATTTTCAGAAACCATGAAATTCTAACCTCAGAAGTAAAACTCAGGTTTCTCCAAAATGAATGATTTTTTTATGAAACTTTTGCCTAGACCGAGCACAAGCAAGCAGGACTGGTCATTCTCTAGCTGCTTATAAATGGAATGTATCTTGGTAATAAAAATAGCTGCGCTACACAGTTAAACCTGTTATTCTAATAATGTCCCCATTTCAGTATCTGAAAAGATGTAGAAAATGGGAAATATATAAGAAATGTACATCTGACTGTTAGTAGTAGACGACTATTGGGAGAAAATGGCTATATTTCAGCGGTTTATTTGAAATTCTATTATATAAATTTTAAGATTATTTTATTCAAATGAATAGGATAAGTACATTTTTCAATAAATTTAGCACTTTCAACATTAATTACCTAATTTTACATGACTGAAGTTTCAGATTGAAATGCTACAATCATTTATAGCTTGTACTTTAAGTAGTATGTATGCATTTTTTTATTTCATTTGTTTAGAAATCAGAATATAAATACATTTGAAATGTATTTAACCTTTTACATTCATGTATAACCTCTATACATTTTTATTATAGTTTTTAAACATTCAGAAGGCTTAAATGTAATTTAAAATACAATTTCATTTTATACTAGAATCTACTATTATGCGAGAAAATAGTAAAACTAATAATACTTTTTTCTTAATAAAATATACTGATTATATTTTCAATATTTTAAATCACAGTACATAGTATACTTTTCCTTTGGATAAAAGTACAAAAATACCTTATTTAAACAAAGATTACATAATAATTATCATTATAATATAATAATTGTTTACATAAATATTGATGTTATACAATGAAGTACATTCCAAAATGTTTAATTTATGAAAGATAATTTTTTTATATCATTTTCAGACTGCACTTGAAAATTCATATTTCCTGCACTTAGTTTATTTACCACAAAGTATAAGATGCCATAATACCACATAATTAACTTTCAAATTTCCACCTTTAATTTATTTTCTTCAAATAAACCACATATTTTGAAACATTATTTCAAATAGCCCGCCGAAATTCCAAGATTTCACCTGAATTATCGTCTGGCACGAGCGGTCAGAGGCAATTTTTTATTTATTTTAATATTATATGCATTTCTAATAGCTGAAAAATATATACAAATAAAATAGATGTCTCAAATTCTTACTCCAATTACTTGTTATAGTTTAAACACGTTGTCTTTGCTTAAAATTAAATTAACATCAAATAAAAAATTCACTCCAAAAGTTAGGGCACTTGCTCGAAACTTAAGGAAAGCAAATCACACACTGAACGAGTGTAAACTGTTGACCATCAAGCAGCACTGGACGCAAAAAAAAATATCTCTTTCAACAGCGAAACAGCGCCTTGAACGGCGAGTAAAATCGATTCAGGAATATTCCACCTTTTCAACTCATCCTTCCTTCACGTGCCGTTAAAAATCCGCCTAGCCAAGAAACCTGTTGCTCATAACATTCTACAAAGATTGGTAGCTCTGAAAAAGTATCCAGAGGTTAAATTTTCATCTCCAGCTGTCCCGTCTGCCGCGTAAGGTCATCCACGGCTAGAGACCTGACTCCAAGGAACAGTGTTGAACGATCTTTTCTCCGTAAATTTCCCGCTCTTACTTACCTTCTAGGACAGAAGGAGCAGAAGTGGATGACGTACACGTTCCAGTTGCATCGGGATTGTATGCTTTAAGGAAACATGATCGCAGCTTCCGGAGCTTAAAACTTCTCTCAAAAAAAGAGCCTCGGTGGCTCAGTTGGTTAGACGCTCGGACTTTACCTTAGAGGTTCGGGGTTCGATCTCTGAGCTGGTACCTATTCAAATTTTTCTATGTATCTTTACCGAGGTTCTGGTGGTTCGGAACCCACTTTAAGCTGTAGGTCCCCCCATCGTGCACTTGACTGCAACCCAGTTCGTGAATGATGGGGTAAAGACCAAGCTTTGCTTAATATGTCAAGGCCCACCCTCTTATCAGATCACTTCATTGCATTGTAATAATGCGTCCGTGATTGATAATATAAACCGGGCAGCCCCGTGCATACCACTCAAAAAAAAAAAAAAAAAAAAAAATTAAATCCAACTCTAACCAAAAATGCCTTTGACATATTGGACTGTGACCATCTCAAGCCTGAGCCATTAGTTTCATAATCAGCAGCTCTAAAAAAGTATCCAGAGGTGAAATTTTCATCTCCAACTTTCCCGTCTGCCGTGTAAGGTCATCCGCGGCTAGAGACCTGACTCCAAGGAACAGTGTTGAACCATCTTTTCTCGCGTAAATTTCCCGCTCTTTCTTACCTTCTAGGACAGAAGGAGCAGAAGTTGATGACGTAAACGTTCCAGTTGCATCGGGATTGGTTGCTTTAAGGAACCACGATCGTAGCTTCCGGAGCCTAAAACTTCTCTCATAATAATAATAATAATAATTGTAGGAGCCTTAGTGGCTCAGTTGGTTAGACGTTCGGACTTCACCTTAGAGATTCGGGTTTCGATCCCTGAGCCGGTACCTCTTCAAATTTTTCTATGCACCTTCACCGAGGTTCTGGTGGTTCGGATCCCACCTTCAGCTGTAGGTCCTCTCATCATGCACTTAACTGCAACCCAGTCCGTGAATGATGGGGTAAAAACCAGGCTTTGCCCAATATGTCAAGGCACACTCTCTTATCAGATCACTTGATTGCATTACAATAATGCATCCATGACTGATAATATATACCGAGACTGCCCCGTGCATACTATTCAAAAAAATTTTAAAAATTCAACTTTAACCAAAAATGCCTTCGACACATTGGGCTGTAACCATCTTAAACTTGAGACTTTAATTTTATAATACTTCGCGCTTCAGGACTGCGAGCAATGACGGCTTCTGTTCGGAGAGGGACGCCAAGGAAATGAAAGTGGTGTTCGAATACAACGAAGACACAGATTCCGAATACGATGAAGGTATAAGTTGATCCTGCATTAATTTGCCGAACGGAATATGTGCAGGATAAAGCGTTTCATGTCGAGGATTTACAACATTTCCTTAATGAGACTGCTCACGCTGAAGAGGCTGCAATCTTATTGGAGAAGAAGAGACTGGATGATGCTGGTGCATCGTTGCAGATGTTAAGAAAGCAGGTGGAAAACATGAGTGAATTATTGATGGAAACAGGAGTGTTGAAGGAATCATCGCTGGGAGCAGTGCCAAGGAGTGATGAGCAATTTCTTCAAGAAAGAGAAATTGACGAATATGAAACTATTTTACTGAATGCCTTTAAGGAGGTGTCACCGATAAAGAAATGGAATATGTTGTCCAAATTATTGGACATTATCGACAACGAAGTCGAGTAGATTAAGTTCCAAATTTTGACTGAATTACTTCATTCATTTTACTTTGAAGGTGTTAGAAGCAGGACCCAAACTCAAGAGAGACTTGACTCATTTCACTCCGTAAATACTACAATACCCACAATTACACCATCTTTTGATAGGTAAATGGAACCTATTCTTCTTTTGAATCAAATCTGTACCTGAACTGAAAATTGGCAAATTTCAATACTTTTTATGTGAAACTTTTTTTTTCATTCTAACCCGAGCATTATAAAAAAATGTTTTATCCGAAAATGTCATTATCTACAATCGATGTATGTATGAATCATAAACTAGAAAATATAAATTTCAATTAAGCATCTCATTTCATTAATTTAATATAATAATGTTGTGAATTCTCGTATGTGTGTATATGTATATATAATTAAAAACTAAAGGTTAACAACCACCGCAGGGTCCCACTGGGAGCATCTGTCATCTAAAAAATGACATAAGTGAGGAATTTTCATGGATTTTACATATTTAAGTAAATCAAAGTCAGTCAGTGCTCGTTGCGGTAATTTTATTTTGTATTTTTTTACTTTATTCGGACCTTTTTTTTCTTTACTTGAGACTTAATGTTAAGTCCTAAGCCCTTCCTGTACGGTTTGAGATATAAACCTTTTCCTACTGCTATAGCCTCCATGGTTTGATTATGACGTTTGCTTTCTTCAAGTTGTTTTTTAGATGCGTTTGCATCATTGACAGCCTTAGCTATACCAGCTGCCCTACCGGCTAATGCTGCAGTAGCACTGAGGCCTGCGAAAAGGGGTATGAGAAAATGTAAAACACCTCCAACTTTACTTGGTACGGGTATTTTTTAGCTGCTGTTACAACTTTTCTCAGCGGCAAAACCAGTCGTCTTTTCTTTTTAATATCAGTTTTTTTTAACCCATGCCAAATTTGGACTTAACTTTCACGGCGTTCGTTACAGCCCAAGCGGTTGCACGATTCCACGCTTTTTCAGCTAGGACTTTATGAGCTGCGTTTCTCAACTCAGTATTGCCTCTATTTTGAGAATAAGCAATATTGTGTTCCTTACAAGCTTTATCAAGAGGATTAACACCAAAATCACCACGTGCTAGTCGTTTTTATAATTTGGTTCCAGGTCCACAGTACTGATATCCAGGAATGTGTAATTCTACAGGAAGTTTATTGATAGCCTTATTCAATAGTCCTTCACCACGTCTGATTTGCCTAACAGTCTTTTTGTAACTAACAACGCCTTCTTCGCCCGCATGATTATATACGTTCAAGAATACTTTTTTAACTGAAGTGTAAGCCCTTAAAAGCACATCATTTATAGTTCTAAACTCATTCATGATCAAGATGGAGTTTGAAACACAGCCAACGAAATTGCCTGGTGCAAATTTGGATAAATTTACACAATCGTAGAAGAGAGAAGAAAAGCATCGTGGAAATGTATTGCCAAACATTATACGAGCTATTTTTTGTGGTCCTTCCAACTGTGGGAAATCGAATGCGTTACTTACTTTACTAACGCACCCCAACGGATTGAGATTTGAAAATATCTACATCTACTCAAAATCTCTTAATCAACCTAAATACAAATTTTTAGAAAAAGTTCTACAGTCAGTGGCAGAGATTCTTATTCATTCAGTGAACATGAAAAAGTCATTCAACCGAGTGAAGCACAGCCTAATTGAATAATTGTGTTTGATGACGTGGCGTGTGATAAAAAAGATAATATTCGAGCATTTTTTTCCATGGGACGCCACAGATTCATTGACAGTTTTTATTCATGTCAAACGTATACAAAAATTCCGAAACATTTAATTCGTGATAACGTTAATTTCTTAATACTTTTTAAACAGGATGAACTGAACCTTAAACATACCTATGGTGATTACGTAAATACAGATATGACGTATTCAAAATTTAAAGAATTATGTACAGTTTGTTGGAATAATGATAAATATGGATTTGTCGTTATTGATAAAGATAATTAATTTAATCAAGGTAGATACAAGAAAGGCTTCGATTGTTTTATACATTTGATAAATTAGTTTTAAAAAGTATGCAAATATTCTTCGAAGCTAGTTGTACTTTAGACTCTGATGAATCAAGATGTCTTTGAGAATCAATAATGTTCATAAGCAATAAGATATTTTACATCAAATTGCTAAAGCTAGTGAAGCAATTCGAAGAAAACATAAATTAATTAAATTGGGTAAAGAAGCAGTTGAACAAACACTGAGTGATACTTTCAAACCCATTATTAACTCCCTTGAAAAAATTGTTAGTTGTCTTGAGAACAGAAAAAAAGTTGATCCTGTTAAAGAAGTAGAGAATGAATCTACAGAAAGTATTGAAAACTATGATGACGATGATGACGATGTATCATTTAATTCAGCTGATAATAAAGAAGGAGGAGATGGAAATAATGATTCGAGTAATTTAGAATTATCGACCATTAATGATACGGAAACTGATTTAGAAACATATTCTGCTTCATGGGAAGATGACGATGCGAACAAATATCTTATGTTGTCAGTTGAAAGAAGTAAGGACATTCATAACGTATATGGTGTAAGAAGATTAACAAAAAATAGAGTAATGATCGGAGATTCACCGATAAGCTTTAGTCAGAACTCTATACATGTGGGTAATTTGGATTTCCTAAAAAGTAAAGGTACTTGAACTGTTATTTAAAAAAGTGCCTGAAAAGTCTCTTATAAACTCTGATGATCTCGAAAATTGTAGGAAAATTATTATTACAACAAACGCTTATAAGAAGCATTACAAAGCAAATGGTGAAATTCGTTAAAGTAAAGCTTATAAATATAAAAACTTCATAGAAAAAATAATTCCAACGTATTCTTCACAAAGTAACGATAAACAAAGTAAAAAGCGAAAATCATCTGGTCAAGGTATGGTACCAAAATACATGGTTGCCAAAGGGGGAACTCCAATGGATTACATTTATTGGGATGATTTGAATGAATTCGTGGACAGATTACGTTTACTTTTGGCATCTCAAGCAGCTGGTAATCCAAGTCACACAAATGAAATTATATCAATCATAAAATCAATCGAGAATTCTCTCGAATTCAAAAAGAATAACAATTTCAAATTCAAATCACTATAAATTAATTAGAAAAGTATTCGGACATGATTATAAAATTCAGTGAAAACCATTACATTAATCCCTGGACCCTGTCAAAGAGTCCTAAAAATGCCATGATTTTCATAAGAGGGGGAAAAAAGTTTAAAACTTCTTTCAAACCATTAAAATCAATCGAGAATTCCCTGAAATTCAAGAAGAATAACAATTTCCAATTTAAATCACTATAAATTAATGAGAAAAATATTCGGACATAATGATAAAATTCAGTGAAAACCATTAAATAAATCCTTGGAACCTGTCAGAGAGCCCTAAAAATGCCATGATTCTTATAAGAGGAAAAGAAAACTTTGAAACTACTTGCAAACCATTAAAATCAATCGAGAATTCCCTTGAATTCAAAGAGCATAACAATTTCAAATTCAAGTCACTATAAATAAATCAGAAAAATATTGATTATTTTTATAAGAGGAAAAAAAAGCTTTGAAACTTCTTTCGAACCATTAAAATCAATCGAGAATTCCCTAGAATTCAAAAAGAATAAAAATTTCACATTCAAAACACTGTAAATTAATTAGAAAAATATTACAATATTATTATAAAATTCAGTGAAAACCATTAAATTAATCCCTGGTCCCTGTAAAAAAGTCCTTAAAATGTCATGATTTTTATAAGAGGAAAAAAAAGTTTTGAAACTTCTTTCGAACTATTAAAATCAATCGAGAATTCCCTCGAATTCAAAAAGAATAGCAGTTTCAAATTCAAATCACTATAAATTAATGAAAAAATATTCGGACATGATTATAAAATTCAGTGAAAAACCATTATATTTATCCCTGGAACCTGTCAAAGAGACCTAAAAATGCCATGATTTTCATAAGAGGGGAGAAAAGGTTTGAAACTTCCTTCAAACCATTAAAATCAATGGAGAATTCCCTTGAATTCGAAAAGAATAATACTTTCAAATTCAAATCACAATAAATCAATTAGAAAAATATTGATGATTTTTATAAGAGGAAAATAAAGTTTTGAAACTGCTTTCAAACCCATCAAATAAATCGAGAATTCCCTGGAATTCACAAAGAATAACAATTTCCCATTCAAACCACTATAAATTAATTAGAATAGTATTCGGACATAGTTATAAAATTCAGTGAAAACCATTAAATTAATCCGTGGACCCTGTCAAAAAGTCCTAAAAATGTCATGATTTTTATAAGAGGAAAAAAAAGTGTTGAAACTCCTTTCAAACCAATCAAATCAATCGAAAATTCCTTCGAATTCAAGAAGAATAACAATTTCAAATTCAAATCACTATAAATTAATTAGAAAAATATTCCGACATAATTATAAAATTCAGTGAAAACCATTAAATTAATCCCTGGAACCTGTAAAAGCTTCCGAAAAATGCTATGATTTTTATAAGAGGAAAAAAAACTTTGAAACTTCTTTCGAACCATTAAAATCAATCGAGAATTCCCTTGAATTCAAAAAGAATAACAATTTCCAATTCAAATCACTATAAATTATTCAGAAAAATATTGATGATTTTTATAAGAGGAAAAAAAAAGCTTTGAAACTTCTTTTGAACCATTAAGATCAATCGAGAATTCCCTCGAATTCAAAAAGAATAACAATTTCAAATTCATATCACTATAAATTAATGAGAGAAATATTAGAATATTATTATAAAATTCAGTGAAAACCATTAAATTAATCCCTGGACCCTGTCAAAAAGTCCTAAAAATGTCATGATTTTTATAAGAGGAAAAAATGTTTTGAAACTTCTTTCAAACCATTAAAATCAATCGAGAATTCCCTCGAATTCAAAAGGAATAATAATTTCAAATTCAAATCACTGTAAATTAATTAGAAAAATATTGATGATTTTTATAAGAGGAAAAAAAAGCTTTGAAACTTCTTTCAAACCATTAAAATCAATCAAGAATTCCCTCGAATTCAAAAAGAATAACAATTTCAAATTCAAATCACTATAAACTAATTAGAATAGTATTCGGACATAATTTTAAAATTCAGTGAAAACCATTAAATTAATCCCTGGACCCTGTCAAAAAGTCCTAAAAATGCCATGATTTTTATGAGAGGAAAAAAAATTGAAACTTCTCTCAAACCATTAAAACATATCGAGAATTTCCTTGAATTCAAAAAGAATAACAATTGAAAATTCAAATCACTATAAATTAATTAGAAAAATATTGATGATTTTCATAAGAGGAAAAAAAAGCTTTGAAACTTCTTTCGAACCATTAAAATCAATCGAGAATTCCCTCGAATTCAACAAGAATAACAATTTCAAATTCAAATCACTACAAATAATTAGAAAAATATTCGGATATAAGTATAAAATTCAGTGAAAACCATTAAATTAATCCCTGGACCCTGCCAAAATGTCCTAAAAATGTCATGATTTTTATAAGAGGAAAAAAAAGTTTTGTAATTCCTTTCAAACCAATCAAATCAATCGAGAATTTCCTCGAATTCAAAAAGAATAACAATTTCAAATTCAAATCACTATAAATTAATTAGAAAAACCTAGAGAGGAGTGCAACAGCGATTAACAAAAAAACATAAAAATAATATTTAAAAAAAAGGAATTAGGGCAAATGCTAACGTTGAATTAAAATGTAAAATAGAACTAGAGAATAGAAGCATATTCAGGAAATAAACTGAAGCGAAATTTAGTCTAAAGTGAAGAAAAGAGTAAAATTAGATAATAAGTGAATAAGGGTAAGGCCAAAAATGAGCCTGATAAAAAAGAAAGAATAGACCTAGTGAGGAACTAAAAGAAAATATAAAATAAGATTAATATAAGCGAGACAAAAATGAGTCAAAATTAAGTTAAATACAAGAAAAAATAAGCAAGGCAAAATGAGCCAGAATGTTTAAAATATGGTTAAAATAGGGAAGGAAAAATGGGTCAAGTAGTAATAATCAAAATAAAAAGAAAAACAAGATATGAAAAAAAAGTCAAAAGATATAAAGAAAACCAAAAAAAGTAGTAGATTAAGAAACTAAAACTGTAAGTATAAAATAAGCGTATATAGACTAAGCACGTGCAAAATCGTCGACAAGAATAAATGAGAATCATAATCATAAGAAAGAAACCACAGATGCGAAATTAGAAAAGGAAACACTAAGTAGAAAAAGAAAACAAAAACAAAAACGAGCTGGCAAGGAGAAAATAAATTTCAAATCAGTTATTCGTGAGCATCTGAACCAACGAGTCAAAAATTCATAAGGTCAATCGGAAAGTGTAAGAAGCGCAGCAAACCAAAGTAGTGAAGTCAGAGAAACACGTAGCAAATAACAATACAAGGTAAAATCACATAAATAAAACATTAGACTCTGAATAAATAAATCAAAATTAAAATTTCCCTTATTCCAATAATAATCCACAAACACACAACACATAAAACAGAGAATATTTTGAATGAATGTGCAGACAAGCAGAGAAACTGACGAAAAATTAATGGATACAGACTAATTGCACTAAAAGACCAAGAAGTACAAGCAATCGAAAGAATCATACAAGGCAACTCATTACACGCTAAAACAAAAACTGTCACCAACCCAATATCTCAACCAATTGAACAAAAACATACAAATCCACAACCGTAAAAATAGTCACCAACAACAAATTGATACAAACCCCAAGATACGGACTGGGAAAACGTCCACAAACAATTCACGTAAGAAAGACAAAAAAAAATGAACTGCAACACAAAACTACGAAGAACCAGCAAAACAAGACAGCACAACTCAGGACAACCAAACAGAAAAAGACGAATCGGACGAAGGAACATACGATCAGATAATTGGAGCAATATATTACTCAACGATTATAGGAGAAAGCTCATATCAACTTGAAGATGAATATGAGAAATAAAATAAAACAACTTAAAGTTAAATAAACATATTACAGAATAGAACCAAATCTCATTAAAATTCTTCTGAACCCATTTGTTTGGGGGGGGGGGGGCACTGGTATACGCGCTCATGAGAAATTTTCTTCGATTCAACGTATAAAATAGTTACTCCTACATACAGTACCCGGCTGCACTCTCACAACATCAAAATTAATCCCCTGGAATTCAAATTTATAATAGTCTACGCGCTGCGGTAAATTAGAAAATGTTTCAAAAATTAAAAAATTGCCTAATTTGGGGAGGCATTGAGGAGGTTCAAACCGTCACCACGTCAGTCAATATAAGCACACAATTAGAGAGCGAATATAAGTCTGCAGACTAGCCAACAATCAATAAATCCGATTCATCAGCTGTGCACGAGGAGAAGAAAAGCGACAGCGATAAGAAATAGAGAGATAACAGCACAAAATTCAAGTTCAAGAGTTATAGGTCAGTGAGGCAAGCGGAAAATCAATTAACGCGTGCAGAACCAGACCCCAAGAGTAGGGAGACCAGCGGGACCGACCATACATGGAACCTCTCGATCGAAACGGCGCAATCGAGACTTTACTTGCGATCAAACCCAGCAGGAGAACGGAGTTCTCAGAACCATAGCCAGACTACCTGGAATTGAATCAGCCGAAGCGCTTGCGAAGATACTCACTGCCTTGCGCATCATTTTGAACAATAATATCCAGCAGAGTAAGCTCAGGCTTTTAATTTTGCAAATTTTATTACTGGCTCGAACGTTGGTTCATTTCACCAGTATAGAATTCTAAATTACCCAAACTCACAATGGGGACGGTTGGCTTGTGACTTGCCGGAGCAAAGATTTTCTCTTAACCGGGCTCAGACCCGGAAACTGAAAACCGATGCTCCCAAAGGTGAGAAATAAGTGAACCTGCTTTCCATTCTGGAATTGGGTAACATCGAAACTTTCCATTCAATTAATAAGTTAGAAAGAAATTAAAGTTGCTGAAAAGTTGTAATTAGTCTTTCTGTGAGTCCTGAGCTCATATTTCAATTTAAAAGTGAAGTTAAAAGCTAGGAAAATTAAGCGGAATTTCAATCTCAACATTGCACCTAGATGACTCAAAATGATGCTTAATTTCCCAAGGTGAAAGAGAACAGAGCGATATTAAAGTTTAAAAACAAAGCTTCTGGATTTTATTAAGGAGAAAGGACATTCGTTTAGAATAGGATTTTCAAGGTATCGTGATTCAGAATCCTCAATATTATATCAATCAAGATGAAACTAAACATTTCTGTTCATAATTAACCATAGAATACAAATAAGATAACACTTTCCAAATATCAACACCATAACTCTGTTCTATAGGGTCCCAAAAAAACCCCA
The DNA here is from genome assembly GCA_011634705.1 of Andricus grossulariae. Taxonomy (NCBI): domain Eukaryota; kingdom Metazoa; phylum Arthropoda; class Insecta; order Hymenoptera; family Cynipidae; genus Andricus; species Andricus grossulariae. Next base: position 85,124,027 of record JAABKJ010075445.1, on the reverse strand, counting down.
TAAATGAAAAAATGGGTTTCACGATTTTTTGTCACTAATTATGACTTTGTTTGAAGTTTTTTTATGCAATTTGTTTCTAACACATGAAAAACCATTTCATACCGATAATAAGATGTTTAAATAAAATTTTTAAACAATTTATTATTGTTTTGAGCAATTTTTTTATAGAATATAGTTAGAAAGTCGCGGTTTTTTCACAAATTTTCCACTTGTTGTCTAATTTTTAATCAGAGGGAAAACATAGTTCATCAATATTAACATGAGTGATTGTTTAAACAATTCATTATTATTGTTAGTAATATTCTCTTAGAATAATGTTAAAAAATTGCATTTGTTTGAAGAAAATTTTACTTTTAATCAAATTTTCAATTAAAATAAGCTAAATAATTATTGAGAGTCAAGAAATTGAATTGTTTTAACAATTTATTATTATTATTATTCCATTTGAATAATGCTAGAAAGATGCGGCTTTTCTAATATTTTTGGCTTTTTGTCCAATTTTCAATTGGTGTGATGTAATAATTAATTAAAGTGACCAAAAATAATTGTTTGAACAATTTAATATTGTTTATAACTATATTTTTTAAACAAGTGCTAGAAAGTTGTGGTCTTTTCTAAAATCTTTAACTTTGATTCGCCTTCTGAGTTTTGAACAAATAATAAATAAACATTAGAGAAAACTATATAATTTAAATAATGTCTCTTATTCAGAGACCTAGTTCTTCCACCAACTCGTAATTATTCCATTCTTTGTTTTTGCCTCTTGTGTAAGAATGCTTTTTTTCTTGATATTAATTTTTTTAAGCATTCCGAAAAGAGCGAAAATAATTCACTTAAAACAATAATACTATTTTAAAAATAATTTTGGTTGAGGTTCACTTATTATTTGGTAATAACTAAGAAGTCGACGCGAAGTTTAAGATTTTAGAAAAAACCACAACTTTCTAGCACTTATTTAAAGGAAGATAGTTATAAACAATATTAAATTGTTTGAACAACTTTTTTGGTAACTTTCATTGATTATTACCTCACTGAGTGAAAAAAGGACTGCAAGGTCAAATTTGCCAAAAAAACCGCAACTATCAGGCATTGATATGGATGAAGAATATTATAAACAACAATAAATTGTTTGAACAATTAATTTTGTTAACTCTAAATAATTATTACTTCACTCCAGTTGAAAATTGGACAAAAAGCCAGAAATTTCAGAAAAAAACCGCATCTTTCTAGTATTATTCAAATGGAATATTAATAACTATAACAATAAATTGTTTAAACAATCAATTTTCTTGTCAAAAATTAATTATTCAGCTTAATTTGATTAAAAATTGGTTAAAAGTGAATTTTTTAATTAAAAAACTGCAATTTTGTAGCATTATTCTAAGAGAATATTATTAACAATAATAATAAATTGTTCAAACAATCACTCTTTCAAACATTGATGAACAATTGAAAATTGAAAAAATCCCTCTCATTGAAAATTGGACAACAAGTGGAAAATTTTTGAAAAAACCACGACTTTCTAACTCTATTCTATAAGAAAATGGTTAAAAACAATGAAACATTGTTTGAACAATTCATGTAAACATCTAATTATTAGTATGAAATGGTCCATTATGTGCCAGAAACAATTTTTATTTTCAAAAAACCGCAAAAAAAGTCATAATTAGCCCCAAAATCTCGCAAAACCCATTTTTTCACTTATGGGGGTTGTTTGGGACCCTCTAAAATAGAGTTATGGTGTTGATATTTGAAAAGTGATATTTTATTCGTATTCTTTGGTTAATTATGAAGAGAAATGTTGAGCTTCAACTTAATTGAGATAATATTGAGGATTCTGAATAAAATTGACAAAAACGTCTTTTTTCTTATTGGAAATACGTGTTCAACTTCATGGGGCTTGCGTCACCTCTAAATATAATTTTTTTTTCAAAACAAAAAAATTGATTTATTTTTGTGTGGATTCAGACAAATTTCCGACCTGTCTGAATTAAAATTCGAAAAAAAAAACTTCCAATACACTTTTGGACCACCCTAATCTTCAACCAACAGGATGAATCTTCAACCAAAAAATATAATTTTCTGAAAAAATAGTTGAATTTGTAACTGAATAGCTGAATTTTAACTAGAAAAGACAAATTTTCAACGAAAAAGTTGAATTTTCAAATAAAGAAGATAAATTTTCAATAAAGAATTGAAATTGTTAGTTAACAGCATTAATTTTCAACAAAATAAAACCAACAATTAAAAACAAATAGTTCAATTAAAACAAATAGTTCAATTTTCAACCAAAAAGATTTTAATTTTAAGTGAAAAACAGTTCAATTCATAAAAAAAGACGAATGTTCAACAAAACTGTTGAATCCTAAAAAAAAACAAAAAAAAATTTCTACGAAAATAGATTTTGAATTCCAAAAATCCCCAAAAAAACGGAGACAAATATCTTCACTAACATGAAATTTTTCCAACTGAAGATTTTAATATTTACTACATTGCGCATACATACGTGTACAATTTTACCGTAATATCCTTTAAAACATTAATTATTTACAAATGATTTGATATCTTTACAAAACCTTGTAAAATCTCTTCTTATTTTATATCTTTATCAGTGACCTAAATTTTTGGAATTTGTAAATTCTTTATCAGTTTAAAACCGATGTAGATAGTGAAATTTTCAACAATTTTTTAGAGAATTTGGCGGAAAAAGTTAAAGCTACTTTAGATTGGCTAAAAAACCACAATTTATCATGGAAAATAGTAGTCCTGCTCCGAAAGATAACAGCTCAATATCGGAAAGGTAGGAAAAAGCAGTGGAAACCATAGTCTGCTGAAGCAGAAAAAAGTATAATTGTAAATGCAATGGTATATGCTCATTACGCCATTTGTACTGTTCCTATTAAAATATTTTGCTCTTTATTTATATTCTTAAATTTTTGCCGATTCCAGGTGATTTTACTGTTAAGCAAATGAAACGAGAAGAGAAGGTGCGCAGCAAAGGGATGATTTTGCAACACTTTGTCATTGTTGTAGGACCGACAGTTTAAGAATCAACTACTTTTTTGGTATGCGTCGACAAGATCATTTATACTTTCTCTTCTGCCACTCAGGCCATCGACGTATGTTTTCAATCTTTCCATGCGTTTGATGCGAAATATCTCCCTGAGAGCGAGCACATTTGGTATTTTGTGCAACTTATAGTTTATAAATTCGAAACCGTGTATGATGTAAAAATATCTTACACTTTGGAAATTGTGCAGGCGTTGGGGGGAAATATGTGGATACGTGAAAGTTTAGAACCATACGATTGGTTAAACACCATCTATCTTTGCTCCGTTTGCAACGAAACGTGTTCCACTGATAGAGTGTTATTGGATCACTTGAAATTATAACATTCTGCTCAAAAAGATCAATCATAGCATTGCAAACAAGACAATTGTGATTGCCTTTGTAGTAAATTTTATGGTTTCTTATGACATGTTAAAAATTATCATAAGCAATCTTGTGTCACAAGCACTTTTAATTCAAGCTCCAAAAAATCTCAGTCATTATTTTAAAAACTTAGTTTAGGCACAACATCCACAGCATTTGTAGAAACTGATCACATGCCTGTGCTGCCAGTGTTCACTCAATCTATTGAACATGCCGGGATGCCTGCTCCGAGCATCAATCCTTTAAACTTTGCGAATAATGTTTCATTTACATCTGCTTCTTTCATCTCAAAATTACATAAAATTCCAACATTACCACGAAACCTTGTCGAGCAAATAACTGATGATATTAATAATCTGTTAAGTCTAAGTAAATATATAAAGGAAAAAAGTAATAGCCTTAACGATCCTGAATCATTATCGGAATTATATACCATGTTCAAAACTTTTGAAAATGCTTTTATGGATCACGAAACTGAAAATCAATCTTTGTCGTATTTCAAAAAATTGGGAACTTACATACCACACAAAACATTCAGTTCAACTACTACGCTAGAATTGAGAAAGGTTAATAATATACGAAAAGATATAGATGAAGTAAAGAAAAATATGACAGTAATTCCTTTAAGGTGAAGTTTATTTTGCATGGTTAGTCATCAGCGCAGATAACTCAGGATTGAATGAGATCATTGAATTTACAAAAAGTTTCAATGCAGATTATTGCTGCAGAATTTGCCTCGAAGAGAAAGATACAATGTACAATCAATGCCAGGGAGATAAAACGATTTTACGTACAATTAAAAATTACACTGAACACGTGAAAGAACTTTCACATGGTATTCTTGAAGAATCTATCTTTAATTCCATTCCAAGTTACCACGTTATCACTAATAGTTTTTTAGATGTAATGCATGAGGTGCCAGAAGGTGTATTGCGTTACGACTTGGGTAAAATTCTAAAGCCAGTTATTAATATAGATAAATTATTTAGTCTTGAAATGTTGAACAAACGAATGCAATATTTTCATTCTGCCACTAAGAATTCAGAAAATAAACCTCTATCAGAATTTTATAGTTTGCGACAAGGGTGTATTATATACTCAGGACCTATAATGACATTATTTTTGCAGTATCTGGGTCTAATTATTGGCGATTTGATTCCTGAAAATAACGGGTACTGGAAACCGTATGTCATATTGAGAAAAATAGTATGCATGATAATGGCTCCGTTTTTTGACCAAAATTGTGCAATATTCGGTAAGGAGTAAGCGTCCTCCGCATTTTGTTTCAGTTAGACCACGATAATCGATTACCACATTCCATCTCGTATTCCCCTGAGTATTGGTCTTTTTAGCACGATCCAGAAGGAAGAATTGTAGGGAGCTTTAGAGGCTTGGACGATACCCTTAACGAGCAGCATATCTACATTCTTTCAAACCACGTCCCGAAGTACATGAGGCAAAATTGAATTAGCATCGCACCCCAACATAAGAGGAAGATCCCTCACGTTGCAGTAATCCACCAGTGTACGTACCTCCACTAGTGGGTTGGTATCGCTGTCATATAGGAAGTAGGCCGATCCCATGACTAGCTTCCCTATTCTTTTACGATCTATGGCTAAAAAAACTAAATAAAAAATATTTATTTATTTTGATAAAAATTAATATTTTTCGTTCAAAATTCATTTCTTTGCTTGAAAAATAGTTGCTTCATTAAAAAAATTTTGTTTTTTACTAAAAATTTACCTATTCTATATTTAGTCGGAAATTTACCTTTTTTGATAGACATTTCATCTCCTTAGTTGAAAATTTAACTACGTTATAAAAAATTTATCTAGTTTGATGGAAATTTGTCTTTTTTTGGTAGAAAATTCATATTTTGGGTTGAGAATTCAACTATTGGGTTAAAAATGACGAATTTTCTACGAAAAGATGAATTTCCAACCATTTGAATTTTAAAAAAAACGCATTTTTGATAAAATAGTTGAATCCTCAATTAAAATCATGAATTTTCAATCAATAAAGATTAATTCTGAACCAAATAGTTGAATCTTCAACTAAAATATATATTTTCGAAACTAAAAATTAAATCATCAAATTTTCAGATTTCAATCTTTCAATTTAACGAAATAGTTGAATACTCAACCACAAACATGAATTTTGAACAAACAAGATTAATTTTCTAAGCAAAAACAAAAACAATTTTCAACAAAAAAGTTAATTTTTCAACTTATGAAGGATAAATTTCCCAAAAGCCAAAGCCATAGTTCAATTTTCAGATGAAGAAAAATTAATTTTCAACCAAAAAAATGAATTTTCAAGAAAGTAATTAAATTTTCTACTAAGGAGATGAATTTGCAACCAAAATAATGAATCCTCAACCAAAAAACATTAATTTTCAACAAAAAATTTGAATTTTCTACAAGACAGTTGAATTTTCGAACCCAAAAATATGAATTTTCAACAAAAATTATCTTTTTCAGCAAAGTAGTTCTACCTTCCACCAATTGGGTGAATTAAAAAAAAAAGATGAATTAAAAATTAACTTTCTCGTTGAGAATTTATCTTCTTTGATTAAAAATTCTACTATTTGGCTGAAGGTTGAAGATTCGTCATTTTAGTTTAAAATACATTTCTTTGGTTGGAAATTAAGGTATTTTGTTGAAAATTCATTGTTTTTTTCTGTTTGAAAATTTACGCTTTAACTGAAAATTGTGGAAAATTTATATTTTTTGATAGAAAGTTAATCTTCTTTGTTAAGAATTTATCTTTTTGGTTAAAAGGTATTTCTTTATTTGAAAATTCAACTATCTGATTGCATATTTTCAACAAAATAGATGAATTTTTCACAACACAGTTAATTTTTCAACCAAAAATATTAATTGTCTATCAAAAGCGGTAAATTCTCAACAACAAAAAATAGTTAAATTTTTAGTAAAAAAAAAACTTTTAATGAAACAAATATTTTTCAAGCAAAGAATTGAATTTTCAACCAAAAAGATTAATTTTTAACTAAAAAAAGATCAATCTTAAAAAAGAGGATAAAGTTACATTTTCAGTTAAAAAATTTATTTTGAACAAAAAAAAAGAGTTTTTTCCACTCAGCAGTTAAATTTTCAACCAAAGGCTTCAATCCAAAAAAATAAATGTTTAATAAAGTAGTTTAACTTTTAACCAAGGAATTGAATTTTCGACTAAAAAAGATAAATTTTCAACAAAATACTTAAACTTCCAACCAAAGAAATACATTTTGAACTCAAAGTATTATTCTTCAAAAAAAAATTAAATTTCTTCTAAAACGGATGAATTTTCAAATCAAGAATATAAATTTCCAAAGAAATAGTTGAATTTTCTGTTAAAAAAGATTTCAGATGACTTTTCACGATAAAAATACGAATTTTTAAACAAGAAATACGTTTCTACGAATAAAATTAAATTTTAACCCAAAAAGATGAATTTTCAAGCAAAAAGTACGATTTAAAAAAAAATGGTCTAACAGAAATTTAACAACAACTGGTATTTATTTAGACAATAATTAGCAACAAATTCACATTTTCAACATTATTCCACGAATAGGGTCCATTTTTTTTCGAAGAACCTACTAAAAATGTATCTTTAGTGACTCCTAGCTGTAATTTTCTTCAAATTGATAAAAAATATTAATTTTTTAAACATTTTTTATGAATTAATGCACTTTTTGACTATTTTTCCAAGAATAGACTCCATTTTCTTTGCGAAATAAACTAAAAATGCATTTGCAATAACTCTTTCATATGATACTTTGCCAAGGGATAAGAAAACCTGATTATTTGAACAATTTTTATAAACAAATGTACATTTTGGTCACTTTTGCAGGAATAGGCTTATTTCTGACTCCTTCTTGCCTTGTTTATTCAATTAACAAGAACTTTTCATAATTTAAACAATATTTATGTAGAAATGCACAGTTTGACCATTTTTTCATAAAAAGTATTAATTTTCTTTTCGGAATACACTGCTAGAAATGTTTGCAATTTTAGTATACGTAAGCACATTTTTCCTATATGTTTACTAAATTCATTACACTTTTTAATTTTAGAATATTTACGTATAGTAAATTTCTTTTATGAAATTACATCTATACTAAATTTATTAGGTGTACAGTAAGTTTCTTTCACGTATATGAATTTCATAGTTTCTGTATACTAAAATTCATATACGTGTTTACTATATTTTTAACCAAATAGTTGCATTTACAACCAAATAGTCAAACTTTAAAGCAAACGAGACAAATTTTCAATAAAATAGTTTAACTTTTACCCAAATAGTTGAATTTTCAACCTACAAAGATGGATTTAAAAAAAAAATTAACTTTCTTCCAAAAAACGTATATGGAACAAAATGAATGAATTTTTAACCAAATACTTAAATTTTCAACAAAACAGTTAATTTTTAACCAAAGAGTTGCATTTAAAATTAAATAGTTATACTTTTAAGCAAAAGAGACCAATTTTTTAGACGACAGTGGAATTTTCCATAAAAAGATGAATTCTTACCGAAAAATGTAATAGTTCATAATTAACGCACAAGAAAGCGAATTTCAAAAAAAAATAATAATTCAGCTTTTAATCAAATAGTTAAATTTTCAGCCTGGAAAGATGAAATTTCAACAAAAAATGTCATCGTTAATATTTCAACATGAAAGATAAAATTTCTACTAAAAAAGAAGAATTTACAACCAATAATTGGAAAAGTTACATTTTCAATCAAAAAATTCATTTTACGCAGAAAAAAACGATACTTTAACAAAATAGTCCAATTTTCTACCAGAGAGATTAATTTTTAACTAAAATGATTAATTTTCCAACCAAGAACACAAATTTTCAACAAATATGGATGTTTTAATCAAGAAAGAAAAAAAAGTTTATCCAAATTGATGAACTTCCAAGGCGAAAAACAAATTGTCTGTAAAACAGTTGAATTTTTAACCCAAAAATATAAATTTTTAACAAAAAAGTTAAATTATTATCAACCCAAAAAATACGAATTTACTACAAAATACTATATATTCAACTAAATAGTTGATCATATCAATTAAAGACGATCAATTTCCAACCAAAAATGGAATAATTTAATTTTCAGTTAAAAAAAAATAATTTTCAACCAAGGAAAAAGAACAATTTTCAACCAAATAATTGATTTGTCAATTAAAGACTATCAATTTCCAGCCTAAAATTGATTAGTTATATTTTCAGTTCAGATAATTTATTTTCAACTAAAAAAAAACTTTCAAAAAAATTGATAAATCTTCAATCAAATAGTACAATTTTTAACCAAATAAAATTCATTCTGAAACAAAAAAGAATATATATTAGTAGACTTTTTAATTAAAAAGAATTAACTTTTAATAAAAATAGTTGGATTTTCTTATTGGGTTCTATTGATTCAGTTCGCATTTAATGGAAAAAAGCGAAGTTTCGTAGCTTATCAAGACATTAATATATACATATACACATTTTCCTTCTGCTATTTCCCCTTCTCTCTACTTTTCCACCCAACACTTCAATATCTTTCCCTCTCTTCCACAACTTCTTCTCATCTACTTCCCCCTCTCCTCACTTGCCCAGCTAACTCACCCCTTCCCCTACTTTCCAACAACACATTTCCCCTCACCCCCTAGCACGTCATTTCAACACACTTCCACAACCCTCATTTCTCCTACTTCCCCCGCTAACATTTCCTCTCAGTTCCCCTCCCTTCATTTCCTGTATCGTCCAATACTTTCCCCTACTTTCCGTCCCGCCCCCTACTTCCCTTCCACAAAGTTCCTATACTTCTCTTCCCATACTTTTGACTCATTTGCCCTACTTCCCTCTCCCTTCCCTGTCCCTTATTTCCCCTACTTCCCTCCCCTTTTTTGCCCCTCATTCCCCTTAACCCCTGCTACCATTTCCCCTTCCATAATTACAACGGATTTCCCATATTTTCTCTCCCCTAATTTCCTCTCACTTACCAACTTACCATACTTCACTTCCCTACACTCACCCCCTATTCCCTACTTCCCGATACCACACTCTCCCTAAATGTCCCAACGCTCATTTCTCCTCACTTCCCTTACACTCGTCATTCAACCTCACTCCCCAACCCTTATTTCCCCAGATTTCAAACTCTTCTTCCCTTAGTTCCTAGACTCCCATTCCGCCTCATTTCCCCTTAATACCCTCCCCCATTACCAATACTTCCCCGCCCCTCATTTCCCCCACTTACCTCTCCCCCTTCTCATGCTTCCCTGCTCCTCATTTCCCTTAATTCCCGACCCCATTTCCCCTTAATTTCCCTCCCCTAATAACTCATAATTTCCCATATTTTCTCAAAAGAGCGGCTATGGATTGTATTTTTTAATTTTTGTCGTTTTCTATTTTTTATATAAAGAAACAACGAGCGAAAATGAAACATTTTTTAATTATTATTTTTTATCTTCAAATCAATAACTTAATTAATCCCATTCTCGACGGAAATAAATGACAAAGTATCCAAAGAATATAAATAATTTACAGGATATCGAATCTAATTGTTATAAACAAATTATATTAACCAAATGTCAACATATTGGAAACTTTTCTTGCAAAGCATATTCGTAAGTTGAATTTGCTTGATTTTATCAACATCGCTTTTCTTTCTTAGTACCTTTAAATTATATGAGTGCTAATATTTAGTGATTGGGATTTGTTATTCGATATTATTTATTTATTTTATAAACAAATGCATAGTTTGACCATTTATAGATAGAAAGTGATCGTTTTTCTTTCTAATCGTCTTCAAATTATAGGGTTAATTATGAACTGTAGGGTATCTGTAGGGTATTATACCAAGGGACAGAAGCGAAGCTTTCAGAAAGCACGTATTTATTTATAATTAGGGAATTTTCTAGTTCAGATATTATATAATTCGGAAAATTTCTGTCGAGAATTGTATTATTCGGGAATTTCCCAATTGGGTAATATTATAAGCTGTTCCGGAATCTTATTATTCGGAAATTTTTCAATTCGGGAATCTTATCATTCGGGAATTTAATTTTTCAGGATTTTCAAGTCGTCCCCCTAGATCTTTTTTTATAAAATTAGTTAAATTAATTAAATTAATTAGTTTAATTAATTAAATTATTTGAATTAAGGAAGTTAATTAGAATTATTAGATTAATGATTTAATTATAATTATATACATAATTAAAATTTTTGTTAAACAAATATTTAAATTTGAAATGTTTTAAAAATTAGTTTTCAAAATCAGTAAAGATTTTTTGTACAGAAATGCTACAATACGCGTGAAGCCCTGAAATGCGTTGAACTATCAATATATTGTCCACACCTAATAAACATGTGCCTCCCAAATTCAAAAGGTGTAACACCATTTCATCGAGTCTGTTATCGAGGAAATTATTTCTTGATTGACTTCATGATAGATAAAGGTAGATTTTATTTTTAAAACAATACTAATATTGAAATATAAAATAAAAATGTTATATTAAATTTGCTAGTATAAGTCAGAAATATCTCGATTTGCAACTAACTTAAAAAAAACTCTACTATAGAGAAAAGAGTATGCTCTAATATAATTAAACAAATTCTTTTTTAATTTTGACATAAAAAAGTCTAACACATTCTTGAATTCAATTTTTCGTCAATATCGAATATTTTTATAAGCAAAATTCTTTATTTAATAAAAAAGTTTAAACTTTGCCTAACTTTTCGGCGGTACAATTTTTGTTGATAGTCTTAAATTCATTAAAATCAGTCATTATTACAGTTAGTTAAGAATAGCGGCTGTTTAGTGAGTATTTAAACAAATTTTTTAAACAAATACATATTTCGACCTTTTTTTCTGTCATATTTTTCAAATTGCAAAAAATTGTTAATTATGTAAAAAATGGTTATAAAAAAATGCTCATTTTAATAATTTTTTCATGAATACGCATAATTCTTTTTTGCGGAATTAACTAGAAATGTCTTGTCAGGCACTCCTTGCTGCCATATTTTTTAAGTTGTCAAAAATAGTTAATTATATACAAATTTTTATGGTCAAAATGCATATTTTGGCTTGAAAAGGCTTTTTAGTTCATTCCGAAAAAGTAGACATATTCATGACAAAATGGTTAAAATTCGTTTTTTTTTACAAAAATTGTTTAAATAATTGATAAATAACACCTTTTTTTAATTACTTGCAATTATATGTAAATATCTGTTATATTTCATACAAAATCTGTGGATTTCAAAAAGATAATCATTGCGAATCACAAAAAAATGACTTTCGTTCATTAATTTGTTTATAACAAAATATAATTTTTTTTCTTACTCGAAACCAGTGTAAAATATTTTTAGTTAGTTACTACAATGATTTACAGCTGGTTTTAATGAATTTGAATGTCACTATCAATTTTTTTAAAATGAAATATTAAATTTTTAGAAATTTGTATAATCTAACAAGAAATAATGAAAAAGGTACGATATTGACGATAAATTGAATTCAAAAATTTGGTTGACTTTTTTTAGTGAAGAAAAAAAATTTCTTTGTATTATTATTAAAGCATATAGATCAATTTTCATCAATTATCGAAAATATTGTCCTAGCCTTTCTATTATTTTAGATAATTGAGACTATAAATTGCAAAAACGTAATATTATTAATTTAATTTTTTAATTTTGAAAATTTATTTATTTAATCTATTTATTATTTGAAAAAATTAGGAAGTGGAAACTAACTTGAAAAATGTATTACTAGATTTTAAATGATACAAGATATTGTTTCACAGGAGCTAATTTGAGTCAAAAGACTGATTCTGGGGAAAATGCTTTCCACATGGTAATTGATTACTACATTAGAAATTCGACTCAGAGAAATTTCAATTGCCTTGAGATTCTTTACAAGAAAGGTATTGCCAGTTATTAACTAATATTTGATAATAATAAATAAAAACCTTTATAATTTTACTTTATTAGTGATTATTAATTAATCTTACACGAGGGGTTAATTACTCGAACGTTTGGTGTTATAGGAAATTAATCATATAATCATTGTATAGGAAAAAATTATAGGATAATCAGCATTGTAATAAATAGTACAAAATTGAATGAATTAATGTAAAAAGTAGAGGAACAAAAAAAATCGGTGAATTCTCTTGATATCTTTGAAATCGCCTAAAACTTAATTGAAATCCATGAAAACCTTTTGTAATCTCTTAAAATCCCTTAATACCGTTGGACATATTTATAAATCCATTAAAATCTGTTGAAATCCATTGAAATTTGTAAAATCCCCAACATTTTTTCTAATAATGATAAATTTAAATTTAAAGCTTTTTCGGGTTTCAATCGTGTGCAAAAATACGAAACTTGCCGACGTTTCGTGAACATTGCAGTTCATTTTCCTTTAACTGAAAATTAATTCTCCTTCATGAAAAATTAATTACTCAATTTTTTTTGGTAAACTTTGTTGAAAAATTTTAGTTTTTTGTTGAAAATCAGTTTTTGTTGGAATATCTTCTTTGGTCGAAAATTCAACTTCTTGGTTAAAAGCTGAATTACTTTCTTAAAAATTACTTTTTTTGTCGAAGGTTACTTTTTCAACTGAAAATTTAACTTTTTTGTTGAAAATTCATATTCTGGGTTTGAAAATTTAACTTTTTTGTGGAAAATTCGCCTTTTTAATGCAAATTAATCCTCTCGAATGAAAATTTAATTACACCATTTTTTATTGAAAATTTGACTATGTTTGTTAAGTAAACTGTTTTTTATTTTAAATAAAAATATTTGTTTGCTGAAATATCAACTATTACATTTTTCATTAAAAATAAATCTTTTTTGGTCAAAATTCAACTTCTTGGTTGAAAATTGAACAACTTTCTTAAAAAATCTTTTTTTTTTGTTGGTTGAAGATTTATAATTTGATTTGAAAAACATTATTTTTTTGTTACTAAAATGATTTTTTAAATTAAAATTTAACTATTTTGTTGAAAATTCAACTGTTTTGAGGAAAATTCGTTTTTTTTTAATTGAAAATTAATTCTCTTTAATGAAAAATTAACTAATCACTTTTTTGTGATAAACTTTGTTGAAAATAAATCTTTTTGTTAGAAAATTGATCTCCTTGGTTAAAAATTTAAATATTTGTTTAAAAATTTCTGTATTTTGTTGATAATTCATCTTTTTTTTTAAAAAATCAAGAAGGAGGAGAAGCCTGACAGAAGCTTCAACATGGACAGAATGAATGAATCGTAGATTATTATATATAATTTGAAACTAAAAAGTACCAATCTTGAATGAATTAAAAATCGGAGACCCCAATTTCTCTGTAATCGCTTTCATAATTTGCTACTGATTCCTTTATCCAATTTAAAATCCCCCGAAAAAATAAAAAGGTCAGGATGTTCCCAATTTAGAAAGTTTATCGAGGGCCCTAGAAAAACTACACCTCAAAAAGTAAAAAAGTAAAAAAGGCTTCAATTTCGTCTCGGATCCCCTCATTTTGTGGGAAAAGAGGATTATGAAGAAAAAAAGTATTTCAAAAACCACCGAGGGGCTCGACTGATTGGTCTTCGGTTTGAGTAAAAACGTTGCATGTAACACAACCTTCTGAGATTGCAGGTGTCACGAGTTTAAATCCTTTCCTTTCGAATTGGGATTTTAGTTTGACAGGTGTCTTCAGAAAGATGGAAAGTAGTCCCAGGGGAAAATAAGCCGGAAGTATTACCGGATTTCATCAGATTATACAAAATAGAAAATATACAAGAGTTTAAAATCATTTGTAGGATTTTAAAAAAATTGGATCAACCGTAGAGTGGTCCAAAAATTTGTTTAAACAATTTATTACTGTTTATAACTATATTCTCTTAGAGTAATTCTAGAAAGGTGCCTTTCCTGAAATCTTTAGTTTTGTTTTTACTTTTTAGTTATGAACAAATAATGAGTAAACCTCAACAAGAATCATATTTTAAATATAGTATTTGACATGTTTAGGTGAAATATTTTTTCTCTTTTCTCAATGTTTAATAAAATTAATTTTAAAAAAAGCTATCTTACACAAGAGACAAAAACAAAGCGTGAAAGAAAAATTTGGAATTAAACATATTTGGATATAAGCCCTTCCTCCAACAAAATATAGTCACGAAAAAGGAGATTTTTAAAAATATGTTTCTATCTAATCTTCATTTATTGTTTGTTTATGACTAAAAAGGCAAAGCAAAGGTAAACATTTCAGAAGAAACCGCAACTTTCTAGCACTCATATAAAAGAAAATAGTTATAAACAATAATAAATTTTGTAAACAACTTTTTTTATTGACATGCATCAATTATTACCTCACTAAGTAATAAGTGGACAAAAAGTAAAAAATTTCAGAAAAAGCCGCAACTATCTGGCATTAATATAAATGAAGATAGTTATTGGCAATAATTTGTTTAAACAATTACTTTTGCTCAACATAAATAAGTATTAGGTCACTCCAAGTGAAACATAGACAAATCGTTAAAAATGGCAGAAAAACCGCAACTTTCTACCATTAGGCAAAGAGAATATTATTAATAATAATACATTGTTTAAACAATTATTTTTGTTAACTTGAATTATTTTTTCTGGAATTAGTATAAAAGGTTATTAATAATTCAAATTATAGTTTAATGCTTTTTATGTTGTGGACAGATTAATTAATTACTAGCTGATTAATTTTTTTCAGAATATTAAATTACATGAAGATTGATTTTCAATTTTTTTATAATAACTAACATAAATTGATTGTTTACTTTAGGGTTATGTAATTGAATATTGGCTATCATTTATATGATAAAAGATTATTTATTTTAAAAATACCTCTATTCGAATTATGTAATTTTTTTAAGTTTTCGTGATGTTGTGAAATGAGTATCTAAATTCAATTTTCAAAGTTAGGTTTTAATTTTTTATGAAATTTATTTAAAAGGGTAATAACAATGCAAATTTTTTGGAAAATATAAAATGAACATGCTTATAAAGCAAAAATTTAAAAAAAAATGTAATCTACATTGTGTTTTAAATTTTTGAAATCTTTTCACGTTTTAAATTATTTTGGAATCTTTTCAAAACTTCTAAATATATTTTAAACCTACTAGATTATTTTTCAAAATAATAATTGTTCAAAATTCATTTATCAATCGTCATTTTTTTTATCTTTTTAAATATTCTCTAAAATTAATTTTTCAAAATAAAAAATCATTTTGAATTTTCCCAGCAAACTCAAGATTTTTTTTTATTTTCTTAAAACCTTTAAAGATCCTTAAAAAGCTTCAAAATTTTATTTCCAAATCTTAAAAAATCGAAATTTATTTTTTTATTTCTTGAAATCTTCTCCAATTATCATTTATGCATAAAAATTCAATAATTTATTAAAAATTTGTTAAATAGAACAATTAAAGTTGTAACGTTAAAAGTTTAAATTTATGTTAACACTGAAATGTTAACGATTCAAGGCTTTCTATTTAAAATATTTCAGTTTAAAATTGTTTAGTTTTTAATATTTGATTTATAAATACTCATTTTAAATTAAAAGTAAATATTGCTAAATATTATACAAAGTAGAAACTTGTACTTTATTGTTAAATTTTTTATACTGTTCTACAAGAAAATATAAGACAAAATTAGCTTTTTGTATTTAACTGTATTTTCTCGTTGAATTTTGTACATTTTTGACAAATAAGTACATGTTTTAACCAAAAATTACAGTTGTGGAAATGCTGTACTTTCTTGTAAAATTTTTTTTATGACACATGCATGATTTCAGCTCTTTTCGACGCCTATGAAGCGGGGCTAAAGCTCTACTTTTTAGTCCCTAGGCCCTAGGGAGTAAAAAGTACTTTTTACTCCCTAGAGACTGAAAAGTGACGTCAGAGGTGAATAATGAAAATTATACATCTATGAGCTCGCATTTTACGATTATGAACCCCCTCACCATAAAAACTGTGAAGAATTTTTGGTTGCAGATAATAGAATCTTGCAGTTGTTTATGGAAAGTTACCATATATAACTGACCAAATTACCTTAAATTACCGTAAATGACCGAAAATTTTCATAAATTTACGGAAATTTTCAAAAATGAATTTTGGCTAATTTATGGTAAGTTACCATAAATCACATAAGTCATTTTTGATAATTTGGAATAAGTTAACATAAATTTCATTCTTTTTTATTCAAAATCTAATATGGATTGAAATCATAAGTGTATTTCGAGAAATGTCTGAAATCATCCATTTGTTATAAAAAATATCGTATGCGCTAAGCGGGAGAGGCACTTTTTCGACTTGTGTATGTTTTCAGTACTTGTCGAAAAAGCCCCTCTTCTCCCCCTAGGTGCATAATATACTATTTCCACCAGGGATTTTAATTAAAAATTCATCTTTATGGTTAAAAAATCATCTGTTTTTGATTCAGAGTTGAAGTAATTTGTTGAAAATGTAATTATTTGATTTAAAATAAAAATCTTTTTTGTTCGAAATATCAAGTGATTTGTGATTCTAGTTATTTAAAAAATTGCATGACACTATTTCGCTACTATTTTACCAAATTTATACTGTTATTGATACTTTTTTGAAGGTTCAAGGCCTGCCATTGCATTTGAGAAGCTTGAAAGGATCATGAGTGAGGTGGAGATAGGTGAATAGTAGATGATGGTGGAGGAGGAGGATGATTAAATTTATATTGTATATGATATACACAAATATATCTCACACTCGTAGTACTGTCTTTTACTAGTACTATAATTACTAGGTTTTATTAAAAATAAACCACTATGAGGTATAGGGGAAACCACCCTACAGTAGATAATGATTTACAGTAGATAATCTTAATTAATTGCAAAACTGACAAAAAATGTTCATTACTTTTATATTATAACATTTCATCAGAGATACTATATTTTCTGACGAAGTTTCATTGAAATTTTATAATTAATTAATGTGTGAGCGCAAAAAATGAATTTTTAACCTGGAAGAAAAATGTTTGCTCTACCTTATTCATACTTTTTACCTTAATGAAACATTTTTATGGAATGTGTATACATTAGAATCAAAGGTTGAAGTTTAATGAACAATATTTATTGATACAAAGCGTTCTTTCTTTAATATTTATAAATATTTTAGGGTTGTTGTTGTGTCTTATTAAAAAGCACTCTTATTAAAAAGCACATATATTTTAGTTGTGTTTTAAATTCTTTCGGAAAAGATACCATTTTTAGGATTAAGGTATGTAAAAATTCTGCACTTTTCTGTCATCGCAAGGCGGGTTAAATGATATGAAGATTAAGCAAACATCTCGTACCAATCGTACCAATCTCACGGAATATCAGAGATAGGAAAATTGTAAATAATTTAAGCTTTTGTGATTTTTGTGAAATAATCATAGTTTTCACTATTATTTACTCAATAAACTTATTTTAATTGTAAATATGCTAATGATAAATTATAATTATCGAGAATTGAGTAGGGAAGAGTGGGGTATGGTGTCGGCGCGGGGCACGGTGACTATTACAAATAACGCCCGTATTTTTTGATATTCATATTAGTTTTTCACATAAAATAGTTTTCACCAAAGTCCTTGAAATAATCAACAATCACATTTTTCGCAATTGCAGCGCCATCTATCGCAAATCGAAAAAGACAATTTGAATGAAACTCACGTATTTTATAGAGGAGAATCTGAATCTGTGATGTAAAATTGTGGTTATCATTTAAAATTACAAATTTAGCCCCACTCCTGCCTCCTGAAGGGGTAAGGTGAGGTAAATTTTTTCAAATTTGCTTTTCCCCCTTGAAAATAAAAAGTTTTTACACAGATATTTTTTGAACAAAATGCGTATCCTCTAGAATATTTGATGTCTCGAGTTAAAAAAAAAACCTGTATTATTTTTACATTCTCATCCAAATCAGAAGGTATCAGGTTTTCATTAAATTGCCAAGTTTTGAGACCCGCTGTGTCAAAAGAAATGATTTTTACGAAGGTGTATGTCTGTCTGTATACTGTAGGCATCTTTTAAAATCAAAGGTCAAATCATCAACATCTTCAATTTAGTGATTGTGAGTTCTCTTTTTTTTAAGCTTCTTTGGTTTTAACGAATACATTTTCATCACGTATCTCGTGCTTCCCTCTCGATGTTGTCCAAAATGCAAACTTTTCTACATTATGCAACGCTATTGCATCAACTGTATATAACTTTCATTTCTGTACCTCGGCGTGGGATTGCTTATTTATATATTGCAAAATGAAAAACAAATCTTATTTACCATGATAACTGTAATATTTGTTCCTTATTTTGCAATTAATTTCCTCCTAAGCTACCCTGAAGATTTGATATCATTTCAATAAATGTATATTACTACAATTCATAATATGCATTGGTATTAAAACAGACGTACTTTTATTGTCTTGTTTTTATGATTGAAAAAAAGTGCGCATAAAAAAAAATTATTGATAAACAATTAGTAGCTCTTTTTTGGATGAACAAATTTGTTATATTTATTTTTTTCGTATCTTGTGTCTTTTGTCTGAAAATTCAATTGTTCTTTTTTTAATGCAGTTTTTTACGAATGAACAAGTACTACGCGTCCTATCAAGAAGTGATTTGTAACGAATTTGTAGATCTTTTTGAAAATACATAATTTTTTTCCATTTCAAAAAATCCGATTTTTTAAGCGTGTCAAATTTGTATCAAGAATTTGAATAAACGTCTGCACATCTACAATTTCAAGAGATCATGAGGCATTTCAAGGCATTTGAAAGTTCTAGATAGGATTTCAAATAATTGCGAAAACTTCACGAAATTGACTGAGATTTTCAAATCTTTTCAGGGATTTCACGAGATTCAAAGGGATTATAAAAGGATGTAGGGTATTTTTAATGATATCACAGGATTGCTTCAGATTTCATAATTTTTCTAATTAGAACAGATCGTGGATAGTTTAACTTTTTATCAGGTATTTGAAATCGTCTCGTAAAATATAATTGGTAAATATCACGATTCCCATCGAATAGAATTCGAGCGTGAGGGAATGGAAAATGTTCATGTTTGTCATCGAACAATGTATATAGTAAATACATTCTGAAACTGTTTGTCTTCTTTCACGTTCAATCCGCGTGGAGAAGTATAAATACTTTATTTAGAACAAGTCTTATGAAACGTTTTGTCATAGTAAAATATTTTCTAGAATTTTTTCTTCTATTGAATAAGATCTTTATTCAGCCAAGGCCTAGTTTTTCAAACATCCATTTCTGTACTTAATCTGAAAGGAAGCAGATTAGAAATTTGATTACACTGCTTCAGTAAATGATATAATACAGCATCAGACATTCCAAAAGATTCAAAAGAATTTCTAGAAAGGAGTTTTCCTGAAGATTTACAATAAATTCGTCTTTAAAAGCGGAATTTTCTAAAAGAATTTTAATTCTGGTTTGGAAGGGTAGATTGTTGAAAAAGATATATAATTCAGAGCTGAAACAGAAAATCTTCCAAAATAATTAGAATTTTCAAATTAAAAGGGAGATTTTCAAATAGAGTTATGCATATCTAAAACAAGGAGCTTTTCTAAAGAATTATGATTTTAACTTGGGCCAGGGGATTTTTGAAATGAATTAAAATTATGAGTTGTACCAAAAACCTTCCAAGATAATAACAATTCAAATCTAAAACGTGAAATTTTCGAAAAAAACTCTGATTCTTGTGTTGAACAGTAAATTTTTAAATAAAAAGAATATATTTCAGACCAAAATATGGAATTTTTCAAGCGATATTACAATTTTCACTAAAAATTGTGAATTTTCTCAAGGATTTTTAATTCTGATTTGTAATAGGAAATTCAAACGAAATTATTATAATACAGATCTCAAACAAGGAATTTTTCTAAAAAATTAGATTAATTTTTTCTTGCAACGTTGGACTTCTTAGAAGAATTATAATTCTTGATTGCCAGAAAAGATTCTGGAGAAAAATTATCATTTTGATTTAGAACAGAAAATTTTTGAAGAAAAAATCTGCCCGCTCTGCGGGCACATTCTCATGGCGCGCTTCGCGCGCGCCTCCCTTCGCTCGCAAGTTTGAGCGCGCCTAGGGCGCGCACCTGTTGGATCTCGCGCTTCGCGCTCGATAATGTATTCACCTCGCGCTACGCGCTCGGACACATTTACATACCCATCCACACATCACTACTTTCCAACCCAGCAATTCACGCCTACCCCGAAAGGGAAACGGCTTAATGATATAAATAAAAATGTTCAACACTATCATATCAAATGTATATTATTTTATTTCTGTACCTTGGACTGGGATTACTGATTCAGATATTGGAAATTTAAGTACAAAATTTATCCATCATTATTGCTTTAATATTTGATTTTTATTTTGCATTATATTTTATCCTCAGCTACCCTGAACAAGGTATCATTTCAATAAATTTATATTATTACTATTCATACTAGCCATTGGTATCGAAACATACGTATTTTCATTGTACATATAATTTTGGTCTCTTGTCTATTCATTGTATCTTGTATGGTTTCGTGGGAAATTTTAATTATAACGTTTTTAAGTTTTATTTTCCATTCCTAAAACCACAAATATTGGCAGTGGAAAGCTGGCTAACAAACTTGACCTGTATTTTGGGACCACAAACCAGTGTGCAAAAGGAAATTCGAATTAGAAAATTCCTTCGAAATTTATCGCGTCGTCAGCCAACAGACAGACAGAACGACAGACAGATATTTTGCAAGAACTATTTTTTCTGACTCAGGGGGCTTCAAAACGTCGAGAATTGACGAGAACTGGATAGGTCCAAAATCACATAAATCTAAGATATTCCATCTAAATTATGAGAATACCAAAAAATGACATTTTTACCAAGAGATATATTTTAAATAAAAAAAAAACTAATTTCAAACAAGTTACGATTTTCTAGGCAAGAAAGAAAAAAATGATCCAAATTGTTGAACTTTCAAGGCAAAAGACGAATTTTGTGTAAAGCAGTTGAATTTTCCACAAAAAAGTTAATTTTAACCAAGTAGTTCCATTTTTAACCAAAAAAGGAACAATTTCAAACCAACAAGATTAGTTTCCTACCAAAAAGGCGGATTTTCGAATGAAAAGATTAATTTTCAACCAAAGAGATGAACCTTCAACCAAAAAAATAATTTTTTAAAAAAGCAGTTCAACTTTTACACAAGTAGTTGAATATTCAATGAAAAAAACTCAATTTTTATAAAAAAATGAAAAAGTTATATTTTAACTTAAAAAAATGAATTTTCTACCAAAAAGGACTAATCTAAAAATAAATTCATTTTCCACAAAAAAAAAAGAAAAAATTTGGAACTAAGGTGATAAATTTTCAATTAAAATTATGAATCTTCAACCGGAGTAGATGAATTTTTAACAAAAGAGTTTATTTTTCAACCAAGTAGTTTTATTTTCATGCAAAAAGATTAATTTTAAACTAAAATAATGAATACTTAACTAAAATACTTGAATTTTTAACTAAAACATTGAATTTTCAACCAAAAAAATGGATTTTCAAGCTATAAATTTGTCTGCCAAAAAAGACGAGTTTTCAACAAAATACAAGAATTCTCAACCTAACAGTTGAATTTTCAACCAAAAAAGATCAATTTTCTATCAAATACTTCAACTAAAATTATGAAGCTTCATCTGGTGTGGATGAATTTTAAACAAAAATGATGAATTTTCAACTAAAACAATGAATATCTAACTGGAACATTTATTTATTTTACTGTTAAAAAATAATAAAAAAATAAACTAATTTCCAAAAAAACTATTACATTTTGAAGCAAAGTGATGAATTTTCAACAAAAAAGATTAATTTTGACCAAAAAGATTAATTTTTAACCAAGAAGATTAATTTCTATTAAAAAGACAAACTTTCAACTAGAAGAGATAATTTTTCAACCAAAAATTGAATAGTTAAATTTTGATTTAAGAAAATTAATGTTTAATCAAAGAGATGAAGTTTTAACTAAAATGATGGAATATTCATGCAAAAAAATTAATTTTTAACAAAAGAGTTTAAATTTCAAACAAGTAATTAAATTTTCATTCCAAAAAAGATGAATTCTGAACAAAAAATGTAGTAGTTGATATTTCGACCAAAATTTTCAACAAAATAGCTGATTTTTCAACCAAAGAGATGAATTTTCAATTAAAATAATGAATCTTCAACCAATAAAATTAATTTTTAACAAAATAGTTTAGATTTAAACCACATAATTACGTTTTTATTCCAAAAAAGATTAATTCTGAACAAAAAATGTTGTCGTTGATATTTCAACCAAACTGTCGAAAAACTGGCTGATGTTGGAAAGTGATTTTCTGCAGTTTCCCTCTCCCCTGCTCAAACGTCCAGGAAAATGCGAGTACTTCTAATACATTCGTATGCAGCCAAGGGTTATCACTGGTTGTGATTAAATTCATATAGTGATTCTAAGCCCACCTTAGTAAAAGACAAATTTTCACAGGCCCATGACCAGTGCAGTGGATTCGTCTGGCAGTATCCGCACTCATGCTAAAGGTCTTAAATGGACCAGACTAAAAAAAGACAATAATTATAATAATGATGATAATAATAATAATATACGAGTGATTATGTGTGGCCGCTGTGTAAGCATAACAGCGGTAAAAGACAAACTGCAAACTACACTACACAGTAATACAAGAATCTGAATTTCAGTAAAAAAAGTAGGTTGAATTTCAGATGTAACCAAAAGGATCATTCGCTTCTGCTTCCAATAGAAGCTATGCGCCCAATAGTCAGTGATGAGAAATAACTGTATAGTCTATTAAGCATAGGTATCAGGGACCTTTTTTGTTAGCTATGGTGTTTTTCGAGAGAAAACATTTCTGCTCCTAATAGAATTTTTCTATCAATAGCAATTCTGCTTCCAATAGCCAGTGATGAGAAATAACTATGTTTTCTATCAACTATGGGTATCCAGGAACTTTTTTGCTTGCGATAGTGTATTTAAAGAAAACAGATTTATGTCCAGTATCATTTCTGCTTCCAATAGAAGCTATGCGCCCAATAGTCAGTGATGAGAAATAACTGTATAGTCTATTAAGCATAGGTATCCAGGAGCTTTTTTGGTAGCTATGGTGTTTTTCGAGAGAAAACACTTCTGCTCCTAATAGAATTTTTCTTCCAATAGAAATTCTGCTTCCAATGGCCAGTGATGAGAAATAACTACATTTTCTATTAACCATGGGTATCCAGAAGCTATTTTGGTTGCAATTGTGTTTTTCGACAGAACATATTTCTGCACTCAACAGAATTTCTTCTCCCAATAGTGATCCTGCTTCCAATAAAGAGTGATAAGAAATTACTATATTTTCTATTAACTATGGGTATCCAGGAGCTTTTTTGGTAGCTATGGTGTTTTTCGAGAGAAAATATTTCTGCCCCCAATAGCATTTCAGCTTCGATTTGAATGTCTGCTTACAAAAAAAATATGATTTCAATAGCCAGTGATGAGAAATATCTAAATATTATATTAAGTATAGGTATCCAGGAGCTTTTTTGGTAGCTATGGTGTTTTTCGAGAAAAAATATTTATGTTACTAATAGAATTTTTGTTCCAATAGCAATTCTGCTTTCAATAGCAATTCTGCTTCCAATACCCAGTGATGAGAAATAAATACTTTCTATTAACTATGGATATCCAGGTGCTATTTTGGTTGCAATCTTATTTTTCGGCAGAACATATTTCTGCTCCTAACAAAATTTTTGCTTTCAATAGAATTTCTTCTCCCAATAGCAATTCTGCTTCCAATAGCCAGTGATGAGAAATAACTATATTTTCTATTAAATAAGGGTATCCAGGAACTCTTTTGGTTGCGATGGTGTATTTAGAGAGAACAGATTTATGTCCAATATCATTTCTGCATCCAAAAGAAATTATGCTTCCCGATATCCAGTGATGAGAAATAATTAGTCGATTAAGTATATGTATCCAGGAGCTTTTTTTGTAGTTATGGTGTTTTTCGAGAGAAAATATTTTTGCTCCTAATAGAACTTTTCTTCCAATAGCAATTCTGCCTTCAATAGCAATCTGCTTTCAATACCCAGTGATGAGGAATAACTACTTTCTATTAAATACGGATATCCAGGTGCTATTTTGGTTGCAATCGTGTTTTTTGACAGAACATATTTCGGCTCCTAACAAAATTTTAGCTTCTAATAGAATTGTTTCTCGCAATATAAATTCTGCTTCCAATAGCCGGTGATGAGAAATAACTGTATTTTCTATTAACTATGGGTATACATGAACTTTTTTGGTTGCGATAATGTATTTAGAGAGAACAGATTTATGTCCAATATAATTTCTGCTTCCAATAAAAATTACACTTCCAATAGCCAGTGATGAGAAATAACTAGTCTATTAAGCATCGGTGTCCAGAACCTTTTTTTGGTGGCTATGGTGTTTTTCGAAAGAAAATATTTCTGCTCCTAATAGAATTTTTCTTCCAATATCATTTCTGCTTCCAATAGAAGTTATGCTTTCAATACTCACTGATGAGAAATAACTACTTTCTATTAACCATGGATATCTAGGTACTATTTTGGTTGCAATCGTGTTTTTCGACAGAACATATTTCTGCTCTTAACAAAATTTTTGATTCCAATAGAATTTCTTCTTCCAATAGCAATTCTGCTTCCAATAGCGAGTGATGACGAACAACTATATTTTCTATTAACTAAGGGTATCCAGGAACTCTTTTGGCTGCGATGGTGTATTTAGAGAGAACACATTTATGTCCAATATCATTTCTGCTTCCAATAGAAATTATGCTTTCAATAGCCAGTGATGAGGAATTAATTTTGAAAAAATATAAAGAATAAAGATAAAGTCTATTAAGTATAGGTATCCAGGAGCTTTTTTTTAGCTACGGTATTTTTCGTGAGAAAATATTTTTGCTCCTAATAGAATTTTTTTTTCAGTAGCAATTCAGCCTTCAATAGAAATTCTGCTTTCAATATCCAGTGATGAGAAATAGCTACTTTCTATTAACTATGGGTATTCAGGAGCTATTTTATTTGCAATGGTGTTTTTCGACAGAACATATATTCCTGGTCCTAACAGAATTTCTGCTTCCAATAAAATTTCTTCTCCCAATATGGATTCTGCTGCCAATAGCCAGTAATGCGGAATACCTATATTTTCTATTAACTATGGGTATCCCGGAGAATTTTTTGTTGCGCTGATGTTTTCAGAGAGAACAGATTTCTTCTCAATATAATTTCTGCTTCCAATAAAATTTCTTCTCCCAATATTAATTCTGCTTCCAATAGCCAGTGATGAGAAATAACTTTATTTTAACAGGTGATATATTCTAATATCAGATTTTGTTAATATTTTTACTTTTCAAGTACACTGCACGATCGGAAACCATAAAAAGCTAACATATGAGCTTCAGTACTCCAAGAACGGCGGCTATTTTGGTTTGATGTGATACATGATCCTGAATCAGATCATTTTGATCTCAAAAGTCGATCATTTATTACGGTCGATCAAACTGCTCTTAATTTCGGTATCATTTTTGTTGCATATCAAGATGATGTTGATTTCGGTATCATTTTGAACAATTTTTTTTACTGTGGACCTAACCTGGCTCCCTATGATTTCTGGCTGCTTTCCAAATTGAAGCATCCTCTAAAAGAAAAACCATTTCGAGACCTAGAGGAAATAAAACAGAATGCGACGAAGCAGCTATTGGCTATTCCGAAAGGTGACTTTAAGGAGTGCTTCCGAAAGTCGGATGATCGCTGAAATAAGGTTGTGGTTTCCAAAGGGAAGTACTTTGAAGGGCACATCATTGTCATTGACCAGAATGAATTCTTACTCCTGGTACACCACAAGGTCGGATACTTTCCGGACAGGCCTCGTATATCACTATCTGATAAAGTATGTTATACTAAAGTGAATGCAAGAGTACTCATGATTCTATCCAATCTGCAGGGTTTGCTTATAAATAATTGTCAAGATTTCTTTTAATTTAGTTTACATATTTTAACTCAATTTTCTTGTCAGAAGTCTTCTTTTTATGTAAATTTTTGTAAAAAGAATGTTTTTAATTTTAGAAACTTATTTAGGAATGCATTTAAATATTTTGGATTGTTTTCTTTTCCTGATTGAAAAATTCAATAATCTGAATAGATTGGTTTCAGAATCACCCACAAGAAATAAACTATTTTTTTCTATAACTATTTGCTTAACTATTCTTGTATGCACTGAGTGCACCTACTTGCACCTCTTCGTCTAGTGTCCTATCGTTTATAAAAATTGACTAAAGTGCTTTAACTCATTGAGGATCAAGTCCAAAATAATTTACGTAAGAATAAAATCAATAGTTTATTTAGAGCATTTGAGTGAGTTAAATATTTTATAATATTTTTTTAATAATTGTTTGAACAATAATTACATTTTTCAGCTAATTGAAAAAATGATAAATAGTTGAAAAAGTATGATTTCAATTGCCAAAAGTCATCGACCAAATCATGACCAGGAAGTGCATCTGAATAAGAAATATATTCGAAACAGACAGGTGAAAGACTAATATTGATTAAATTTCGAAAACAGATTTGACATCAGCGACCCAAAAAACCCACACAAAAACATTTTCATTCAAATAGAACCGTCAATTTCAGTATCAGTTTTTGAGAAATGGTTGAATTTTAATAAGTGTGGCTTATTTTTTCAGGAAAAACATTCTCTACAACTCTTCCCTTTTCCATTTTTAAAGTAATCTTTTCTATTGCTTAAATCGTTGAAACAATTTAAAAAAAAAAAACATTTTTAAAAGTAGTAAGAAACGACATTAAGAAAAAATTCAATAGCAAAAACTATTTAAAATCAATTATGGTTCGTTAGTTTTGAACTTTTTCATATAAGATGATGCTATTTCTATCATAAAGCATGACTGATAATATCATTTCAATTCCTAAAATCATATATGATTTTAGGAATTGAAAAAAGAGCCAACCGATGATTTTTAATTCGGTTTTCTCCCGGTCAATTTAAAAGAGTTCAAAAGATTTTAATGATTTCAAACGATTTTTAAAGATTTCTAAATATTTCTAAACGTTATACGAGATTTTTGATTTGAAACCAAAAATTTAGTAAAAGCATTATAATTTTGAACTTGCACAGGATTTTTTTTAATTCCTTTCTAATACATCGAAATTAAAATTATTTTCCAAAATTTCCGTTCCATGTTAAAAATTATCTGGTTCCAACTCAAATGATAATTTTTTTACGAAAATTCTCTATCCCATAAGTTATATAAGTTATAAGTTATATAAGTATAAGATATAATTCTGCATAAAAATCGCATGTTCCAAATTGAAAATTAGATTTCTTTACGGAAATTCCCTGTCCCAAAATCTAAATTATAATTCTTTACGGAAACTTCATGTTCCAAGTCAGAATTATATTTATTTGCAATATTTTCTGTAATGTTTTAAAAATATAGTAACTCCCTTTCTCGAAAATTTGAAAGAGGAGATTCAAATTCTGAAAAATTGTTATTCTTAAAGCAGAATTTAAAAATTCAAAAATGATTGAATTTGGTAGAAGACATTTTTTAAATGTGACGAATTCTGACGGGAAATAGGAATATTTTTGGTGAATTCCCATTTTATAAATAAAATTAGAATGAAATTCTAAAATTGACTATTTGTGTCAAAAAATTACCTGTTCCAAGAAAAAATTATATTTTTTAAGAAATTCCCTGTTCCAAAGTCAAATTATAATAATACTCTTAAAATGAATGTTGCAAAATGAAAGATCATTTAATATTTTCCAAGAAAGCTTGAAATTTTTTTTTATTCCCTGTGTAACCTGAAAATCGGGAAGAAAATAGAAAATGTTGGAGTCTACTTTGCTCGATAAGTAGATTATACCAATTTACGAAAACAGTCTTCTAATGTAAGTTCCGACATAGTTCCTGATAGGGCCGCATAAGATTCCGTCGGGCAAATAATTCAGTTTTCTGTTTCCGATGTTCGTTTTAAAGCCGGATAGATCCAGATAGAAAACAGTTGTTGGACTTAGATGAAAAGAGCTTTCGAACCGAAAGACATCAAGATAGAGAGGGAATAAAATCCAACGTTCACTATTCATATATTTATCCGGGTTTTATATCTGATTCTATCAGATCCTATGCGTCATTTTAAGCAGGGTTGGTTAGAAGAGAATCAAATAAGAAAAAAACAGTTATCGTATGCGACGACGGACACAAATCTCACCTTACGAAGTAGCTTTGTGAATTCTGCGATGAGAATGGTATTATTTTATACTGTTTACCTCCGAACACAACTGACATTCTTCAACCCGCAAACGTGAGTGTTTTTAAGTCCTTCAAAGTCTTTTGGCAGGAAATAGTAAGGGAGTGACAACATGAGCCACAGAACATTATTTAATGTCCTTACTAAATCAACGTTTGCTTCTCTAGTGGCAAAGATTTTGCAGAAAGAATCAATTCCACAATCAATCAGGAATGGATTTCGTTCGTGTGGATTATACCCTTTGGACCGAACAGCTGTGGACCATTCAAAATGTGTCTGAAACCATCTAGAAAGTATACAGAATTCTACACCTCAAGTTGATTTACCTTCTACATTGTTTTATTTGAATGATTTGCAACAGTCTATTATGAAAATAGCATCAAATTTATCCAGTAGGGGAGTAGAAGTTGAAATTGCACTTGAAGAAATTAAAAGGTGGATTACTAAAGAGAACTTATTATATCGAAAAGAAATCTATTTTATCCTGAATAGTTTTATG
The DNA here is from genome assembly GCA_011634705.1 of Andricus grossulariae. Classification (NCBI taxonomy): domain Eukaryota; kingdom Metazoa; phylum Arthropoda; class Insecta; order Hymenoptera; family Cynipidae; genus Andricus; species Andricus grossulariae. Next base: position 85,094,766 of record JAABKJ010075445.1, on the reverse strand, counting down.
CAAAATGAGCATGAAAAAGATTCACAATTAAAAAAATAACAGAATTCCAAACTACCTTACTTTTCGGCTCATTAGAGACAACAAAATGAAAAAAGAGGGGGAAAAAAGAAAAAGTCAACCAAAACCAGCCTCTCACTTTTTCCTTTCTCCATCCTTTTTATACTACCAGGGAACCAACATGTTTCGGGGCCAATTTGGACCCCCTCATCAGGGATTATATATAGGAATACTACAAGGTCTAATAAAAAAATTCTTATGCTATGTAAATAACCAAAATATAATAACTGCAATTAAAAGGAGACATATACATACATAAATACACATAGGCATACATAAAAAACATATATTTATATACTTCACCTTTTAAAGGTTACTTTATCTAATTTTGCATTCATTCGTAAGGCACATTTGCCTTACGCTTTAAGCTCGGTTTCTCTAAGTTTTCGCACTTCGTGTGCTCGCTATTGCGCGCTTTCCGGGCTCATACTCTCTTAGTAAGCTTCATCGTTATGACCTGCTTTTGTTTTCATTATGTCAATTTTACATCAAAAGAAGAACTAATTTACTTAAGGTTCTATCGACCTTAAGGACCACATTCTCAACAAGACACTTGCGCTTCGCGCTCGAAATTTGGTTTAAACATCATGTAAACCTTGCGCTCCACGCTTGTTTTTGTTCATCGTCTAATACAAACCCAAAAGTTTGAGCGCGCTTACGGCGCGCGATTTGGTCGTCGCGCTTCGCAACGACCATATGCAACCGACCATATACAATCAGAGAGATTTTTTTCACCTATCTGAAAAGCGGAGAAAAAAAGTATCTAAGTCGTTTATGGATCATATATATATATGATAAATTTTTTAATAATTTGTAAATAATTTTGAAAACCAACACATAAGATGGAAAAGAAATTAAATAACCAAAGTTTTGATGAGAATGTGCCCACTACTCAGGCCGACTTTTTCACTATCAATGTTATTTTTACGAATAAAACCGAAACTAAAAATCCTATCAAAAGTGACCAATCACAAATTTCTAGATCTTTTTTGAGTCCACAATTTTTGTGAAATCATCATTTGTCGTACCTTGCTTAGATTGACCGTAAAATTGAATTTTCGATTATTCATTATTATTTGTGTAATAAAAATGTGAATTTTCGATTTTTAAAAAAAAATTTGAAAATTCGTTATGATATTCTTGTAGGGCGTGCAAAAATAAACATTTTGCTTGTTCAGACTTTTTTTCGTATCGTGCGTTGTTTGGCTGAAAATGTTAATTTTCGTTTCTTCTTTTGGATTTTGAAAGTGCTGTACTCTGGAAATTTTAATTTTATCGAAAAATGTTATGATAATAAATTGTTAGAATTTTCGAGTACTATGAACAGCCGTATATATAATTTTCAAATTTTCAAAAAACATGGTCTCAACCATTTTCAAAATGCTCTAACTTTTCGAATTTTCATCCAAAATCGCTGACTAACGAACGTGACCTTAATTTTAAGACATTTGAAGAGTACATCAAAGCTCAATCAAATCTGTAAATTCTTTCGAAAGTTATCGTGCTAACAGACTAAGAATCTACATTCATACATACACAAATACACACAGGCAGGCAGACACATTCGCGAAAACCTGTTTTTTGGGTTCAGAAAGTCTCTAAGCGTGGTCATTTGACAAAAACCGGGAGGGGGGGGGGGGAAAATTTTACACAAATCTAAACATAGAGAAGCAATCGAAATCTTAAAACACCCTAATAACATCAATAGGGACAATGGATATAATACCAATCCGATTTAGCTTTCCATCCTCCCGGGTTTTTTAAAACAGACTTGACTGGCCAATCAAGTTCGAGCACTTCCCACCATGGAGCGCTCTGGCCAATCATAGGCATCGTAGAGAATCTATATATAATCAAGAATGGTCATCGAAACTTCGTCAATAGGTAAATCAACGCCTCTCGAAGACGCGAACAATTACATCAAAGATGTAATTGTATCTCTTATATTCCCAATTTAAAAAAAGTCCTCTTAAAAGCAAAGTAAATTATTTTGTTAAGAAATTCAAAAAGGATATTGGTAGGTTATGGTAGGTCCTGAAAGGTTCTTCAATTGGGCAATCGCTGCGTCTCGAAGACGCAAACAAATATATGATACACATTACCGTTTTATTCCCAACATTAGAAAAGTTTTTGCTCATATTAACAAGATGAACAATATAATTTTTTATTTTATATATTGGTATTGGTAGATGATAAGATGCCATAGAAGGTTCGTCAATGGGTCATTCGACGAGCCTCGAAGACGCGAACAAACATGTCAGATACAGTACTGTAGTATTCCTAATATTAATAAAGTTTTTCTTATATAAACAGAATAAACCATTATTTTAAAACTTCATAAATCGGTACTGGTGAGTCATAAAAGGTTCAACAATAGGTCTAGATATCGCATTGCTGTATTTCGAATAGCAAAAAAGTTTTTCTCATATAAGCAAGGTAAAATTTTTTTTTCTTGAGATCTGTATACTCAAAAAAAACGACTTCTCAATGACCGATCTACGTCAAAATCCTATCAGACCTGGATATCAATCGGAGCTCAAATTTGTCCACATGACCATAGCTTCTTTAGTTTTCTAGATATGGTGAACGGAAAAAAGTTACATACACATACAAACAGACGGAATTTTTTGGAAATTGTATGCGGTCGAATTATATCGAAATATGTCAAAAAAGTAGATTTGAAAATTTAGGTGATTACAAAAATCCATTTATGAGGAAGCAAAACATTAAAAGAATTCACTCTTCTCATAAGAATTCAGAAAATTCATAGCAGTTTAAAGATTTCAGAGAAATTCAAAAGAATTCAGAAAATTCAAAAGAATTCACAGAATTCAAAAGAATTAATAGAATTCAAAAGATTCGAGAGAATTCAAAAGATTCGAGAGAATTCAAAAGATTTCACAGGATTCAAATTATTCCAAGTTTAAATAATTTAACGTGTATTCTAAAGGAAAATATATTTTCTAAGATTTATATCTCGTCGCGCAGTTACCGTGTGAGGTTTCACCAAAGACATTCACAATCTCCTGCGAAATTACACGGCTTCAGATTTTTTGCGCACACAGTCTCGTCAATGATACATGAACTGTCGTCAATCTAACAGCTGTTTCTAATTGGTTAATCTTTTATTGTTAATTAATCAATAATTATTAACTTTACAAAAAATTTTATTATTATTTTTCGACTCCATTTTTTTTTAGGAATTCAAAAATATAAAAATGTACCTTGAGTACTGGGACACCCTGTATATGTTTCAGGTTATTTATTTTTTTAATATCTGTCAACAAAATATTAGTGATAATTATTTTTCCACAAGTTCACATATGACACGAAATGACAGCGAAGGAAGTTGACAATAAGCTTCAAAATGTGACAGACCGAGGTCTGTCTTTTTTTTCTGTACAAGTTTAACATCTTGGATATTTCAGTCTAATATGAAAATATTTTTAAGCCTAGTATCTCAAAAAGATAGTAGGTGTCACGTGTTAATATCTGTATGGTTTTACTATCTTACACTTTGAACATCCATTTTTCTCCATGTACTGAGGATACGCTTTTCGTAGTTGCTTGTATTAGGTACCTTGTCTTTTCTTTTCTGGAAATATTTCTTCCAGTTTTAGGCAGAGATTTAAAGCCACACTATCCCCGCCGTGAAGATCTAACATTTGGAGGTGCTTTTTATGCACAAATTTATAGCCCAGGATTCACACACCTCCCTAAGTGGTGGGCGTTGCATTTCCCATCCCAACGCCTGCACGGGTACCTTCAAAAGGCTGTAACTCGCTTTCTAATTACGCCATTTGATTTTTTTGGGATTTTGGAAAGTGTTTTTTACACCCTTTCACCCTATTTTATTATTTACAAAAGAACAATTTTGAACCATTTTTTGAATAAAATAATTGTTTATTTAGCTATTTTTGCAATTTAGGCTTCTTCGATTTTTTTTAACTAGTCGCAAAAGAAACCTTGACTTTTTTACCATGAAAAATTCAAGTAAGAAAATAGACGAATTAAGATAAATTGAGATACAAGGCCGAGAGTAAAGGGAGTTCTCGTGCTCGCACTCGGACTTCATGTTCGAGGCGCATGAATGCACCCCAAATTCCATATTACCTGAGTGTCATTTGACCGAAAATCAAGTTACCGAACAATCATTTATTGTAATTTTTATTTAGTGAAGTGTCAACTCACATAACCTCTATTTGTCCTAACTATCAATTATCATAATTTCTATTATACCGAATTCTCATTTGTTCGTATTAGAAAAACAGCGCCAAAGGTCATTGAGCGACTTAGGAACATGGAACATAAGACCAAGATCTGGATTTGAAACGTCTGATCTAACATTTCGTCGTGTCTACGTATCTTGAAACGCTGGTAAGAAATGTCGGTACGAATCGCGAGAGCTGGGAAATTTTCCGCTCAATGTTATTCGTCATCTCGAATTTCGGAACGTATAGCGAGAAATAGGATAGAGTTTGTTCTTCATCCTAAGTTTCTGGAAGAGGAGCTTATATAATCTCAAATGAATTAAACTCTTGGACTTGTGAGCCCTTACCTGACATTACATCAATTATAAAGATAATAATTATAAAATCCTTTTGTATTTCATATAAAAACGCAATTCGCACACTTCTCTGCACTAAAAACCTCGAAAGCACACATTTTCAATGAAGTCACAGTGAATACACGGCCCACGAGTGATTGTTTTGATAAAGTACAGTTTGCGATACACGGGAAGCTTTGCAAATGTTTAAAAATGTTGGAGATTTACAACAAAGGATTATTGTATACCACGCGGAATAGAGTGTAAAAACGGAGCAGAATATCAAGACCGCGGCGTGCGCAAGTCTCAGCGCGATTAAGGCAGAGCCAATCTGAAAATCAGTAAGGCGTACTTCTTAGTTTTAGGTAACGAAGGCCTAAACTGTCATTACGTGTTGCTTTCCACTCATTTTCAGAACTGTATATTGAATGTTAGGTGCATAGTTTACTTTGTTCCAGCCTAGAAATGCTTATTTCTTATTTAGAATAAGTGAGTGCTTTATTCAAGAGAGTTTATATACTTTTATTTAGTGACTTTCTTATCTCAAGTTAAATCTGAAACTGAATCGTTTTACTCTGTATCAAAAATTGTGCTAAAATACAAAATATTCCAAATGCGGAATGAAATAGTGAGAGTTATGAGAACGTTGCATTTCAAGTGAGTATGGCGAGAATTTATATGCAACCACACGCATTTATAATTTAAAAGTTGTCTTAAATACAATTTTTATAGTTGTCTGAAAGATTATGAATTATATACGAAGGAATGGAGGAAATTTAAATAAGTAGATCACTTCTAGATACACTATGCGTCATTCATCACGATTTCTAATATCAAGATTCGAATGACAGTTTCAGTATTTTTTTCTGAGGGTTGAGGTTAGGTTCTTAAACGCTTTGTCGAACGATTTTTCGTAACATTTCTTCTGATTCAAGCTAACGTATTCCATTTTACGCACTGTGTAATTATTTATTTTTCTATTCATAGGTTTAAAAAACAAGATATGTGATATGCAACTAACCATTTTTATTTTTCTAAAAATAAAATGATAAAATCTAAACCTAATTGTTTGTTCATCCAGTACAGAACTTTATCCAAAATTTTCAATATCAATCATATTTGTAAATAATTCTCATATTAATTCTATAAATGTTGGTACCTATACGACACAGATCCTTGTATTATTAATGACTTTGATATCTCCTTTAATCCTGTTCAATACTGTATAATCTCTTTTAATCCAATATCATAGTATGCAATCCTATGTAATCTTGTGAAATCCGTTAGGTGGGCCCATATATAATCTCACGTAACCGATGTTTGAATTTTTATTCAGGCAAAACGCCTAGTTAACGCCGAGACTCCAACAGTCATCGCCAACTGATAGATTTTTGTCATAAAAATAGGAAATTAGGCTTTAAAAAGGCATAAAAATGAAAATAATGAGTAAATTCCGTATATTTTGGACCTTGAACTTCACGTGTAATAAAGAACAAATTTTTATTTTAGAAGATCATGACCAAATCATCAAAATCATAAAAACAGTCCAGGAAAATATTGATATTCATCCTCAAGTGGAAAAATGTATCCATACAATTCGATACGATGGTATATCGATGAATATGGATATTTCTCGGAACTCTTTCCATCTCTGATAGTCACAGTATTTTCAATGCATAAAACCAAACCAACGAGTCTTGTTGAAAAATTGTTAAAGGATAATGTGTAGGTCTTTTGAAAAGCTATCATTCTTTTGAACTGTTTTCACTCACCTGGCGTCGTTTGGCGTAAAATTGAAATATTCGATTTTTGCATAGCATTTTCTATGGGTAACACCAGAATCGTTGGTTAAGGAAGGCTGGTAAACCAATTCGTTCTGCCTTTCAGGGACCAAAACGGTGTGTCAAAGTCCCATTTCATTCATTCATTTTTTGAGAGTTATAATGTTTACGGACGGACGGACAGAATACCAACGGTGAAAGATAATGATTTAATTTTTTTAATAATTACTTCTTTATTCGCTTTTTCCTTAAACTTGTCGAAGTCGTAGGTTGAAGCTAATTGTACCCAAATTTGTATTTTCCAAACCTCCCGACATACAAACCATTAGTATTTTTAAATAATAATTGTCTATGTTTCTTCACCTACTGTAGAGAAGTCTTTTCACATTAAGTAAAATTTAATATAATTCTAATATTTAAGATCACGTACCTTTCTTATTCTTTTTTCTCAAAGCACTCTAGTTTCTTTAAAACAGAAATAAAGGTAAATGTGTCACAACTTGTATTATGCTCTATGCTTCATTTCTTGTTTAACTACTGCCGGGTACTTTTTGCATAAATCTTTTATATGAAGAATCATTCTCGTCGTATTTCTTCGATTCGTCCACATGTAAAAATTGCATTTAAATTTTACAACACGTCCTTCACTAACGTGCTGCGTAAAGTACTTGTGCGCACAGTGCTTGTGACGAACCATTTTTCAAATCTTACCCAGTAACGCCGGTGGTTACTGGTTCGGTACTCGGTAAACGCGCCTGAACTCGTATTTGTTCCTATTATCGAGCTTTCAAGTTTCAGCACGATCATTCGATTGAACAACGCTATTAAATTACCCAACCTCAACATGACAGGAAACTTTCAATGTTTCAATGAAACGTTTCATGGACTTACAACCCTAACGGCACCCGGTTGAATCCTACCTCCCACCACTTTCGAACCTACCAGAGTTGTAACGTATTAGCGCGCTTATTTCAAACTCACGTACAATTTTAATTTGATAAAATAAAATATTTGAAAAAATGTATGATACAGTGAAATAATGTAATTGTTTTTAAACACAACTGTTATACATTTTATTGTCTGAAAGCAGGTTACGACACACTTCATTTTTAGTACCTAAACATATTTATATATTTAATCAAATATATACATATATTTGTGTATGGGTCATTTCAAATTAACTTCGAAATTCGACACCGGTAAACTTTGCATTTCAAAGTCGTTAATTATAATATATTTCGGTGAGAGGATTCGAAAATAATTTCCTCGACCATTTTAAAGAGAATTTATGTTAATTTTGCCTTTTATTCTCGAAATATGCATAAAAAACTTCGGTGGACGTAGTTGATGCGAATTTCCGAGACAAGGATAAATATACTTTTACAAAATTAATTAAAGAATGTTAGTTATTAAAAACAATTTTTCGAAAGTATTGAATAGTTTTTCAAGTAATCAAGCAAAGAAAAAAATTTCAATATACCTATGAAATATTGAGGAAAACTAATCGAAGTGATGAACTTGGACCTAGGGACAATGTATTTCATTAATCGGGATGCGTTCAAATGAAATAATTTGTTATAAAAATCACATTTAGTCTATATTTGTTGCTTGATTCTTATTATAGTTTAGGACACCGTTTACTTGAAAAATATATATAAAATATAATATTTGAAGCATTAAGGCTATGAAGTTAGCAAGGGACATGAATCCCGAAGTTAATTTGAAATGACCCATATATTTCTAACCAAGTGTACCAAAAATTATGCTTTTCTCTTTTATGCACAAGTAAATAGGGTCAACGTTTCAAACTCCTGTCTAATACGTTGTGCAAAAGGTTGAAAATTTTCATTTTATTGCGGATCATTGTGTCGCCACTCAGGCGCTAGTGTGGCACTATTGAATAAGTCACCAACAGAATGGCGGGACAGAACGTATTGTTTAAAATTGTTCAAATACCCAAGTAAGCAGAGTTTTATTTAAATGCTTCCCTTCAAAGTGTAACACGGAAAAAAACAAACACCTAATTTAAGTCGAAAATTTGAATTATTTTAAGGTGTAACAAAAAGAAGCATATGAAACCTGAAATTAAGAATTTGTTTTATTCATTAAAGTAACCAAACAAAAAGGCTGAAATTCAGGCAGTAAAAACCTAAAATTAAGGTAGTGAAGACCTGAAATTCAGGTAGTAAATACCTGAAATTAAGACGATATTTATACTGAAAAGGTAGTGTAATGTTGAGACGACATTGAATAAAGGACTCTACTTTCTGAAAGTAAGTAGCATATTTATACTGAAATTATGCACCTCCTCACCTCCCCCCTTTCCATTAAGGATGTCACAGTTTTTTGGCAAATTTTCGACCCCCCCCCCTTCGTTGTCACATTGTGTCAATCGGGTCTCAATGTCCTCTGTCACAGACTGTCACAATTCGGCTTACTCCCCCCCCCCCTAAAACTGTGACATCCTTTATGGAAGATCCCTAACACGTGAACCCTAAACTGAAATCACATAAATTATAAACATAATCTTTATAAAGTCCTTTTGGATTTCCTATAAATGCACAAGTAGAATACTTTGTCTGCACCGCAAGATTCTCGAAGACTCACTTTTTTATTTATGTGAACTCCACTATACAATCATACTTTTCGATGGCAATCTGGACAAAGAACAATGTGTGTTTCTTGGAAATCTAACTTTACACTAAACATATGAGCAGAAAATACAGTGTTGACTTCGGAAAACAGTAAATAGACAGTTCACGAGTGACTTCTTTACTGAATATAATTTAAGATACCCAGATAGCCAAATGCCCGTCGACTGCAAGCGATCTGCCGGCCCGCGGTCCGATCGATCGGACCGACGTGCCGGCATATATTCACCTTAATGTGCACACCATTGATGTCCATATAGCCAGCCCGACAGGTGGGAGCGACGCGGTCAGGCGAACTGCATGACCGACGGTCCGGTAAAATGCCGGCTGAGTGTGCGAGTAGATTAAAATTTAGAAAATCTTCTGTTATGTAAATGAAATAAAAATTTCTTCCTCCAAATATCACGAAATAATTTATTTTTAAAAGTATAAGTATAAGACAAAAAAATTAATTTTTCAAGGGTCGTGACACAGCCACTTCTGTTTGACATTCTGGAGTGTCGATTTGACTATACTGATAGTGAGTCTGAATCACATGTGAATATTAAAACAGACTATAAAATTATGGTTCGCCTGACTATGAAGAAAAAATTGTGGATGGTACTTGTGACTATCTAGATTATCAAATTGACTATCTAAATTTTGACACCTCAAGTTTGACTATCCATTTTTCTCCGTGTAGTGCCGGGTGGAAAATTCATGTATTTTATTAAAAATTTGTATTTTCGAGCAGATAATTAATCTTCTTTTATTTTAAATTATCATTTGGTTGAGGATTCAACCATTTTGTTATAAAATCATGTTTTTCAGTCGAATTCAACCGGTTGAAAATTCGTTTTTTTATTTCGAAAATTACTTTTTTCTTAATTTTTGGATAAAAACTTATATTTTTTTAGTTGAAAATTTAACTATTTGGTTGCAAAATCATTTATTTTAATTAAAAATTACACTCATGTTGAAAATTTATCTTTGCAGGTTTAAAATTCAGCTATTATGTTTATTCCTCTTTTTTGGCCGAAAATGGAACTGTTTTGCTAAAAATTTGTCCTTTGGGATCGAAAATCCACCCTTTGTAATAGAAAAATCATCTTTTTGGTTCGTTTTTCTTTTCCATGTCGTGTTGGGTAATGCGTATGAGATTACCGGGTTAATTGACTAAAGCACACCTCCATGAAGGAAATATGAGGTAATTTGAATGACGTGTTTCAGAGAGATTCGGGGAATTAAATTTGTTTTTCTATGATAACATTTGTCCTCGCTTGGTTATATGTTCAGCTTTTCTTATAGTCATGCGAAAGTGAGTCTTTGTATAAACCGCGCCCAAAGCAGAAGACGTAGTTTAATTATTATAATTCGCAATGAATTTTTCAAATGTCGCTTTGTTTGCACTTCTGTGTGTAACACTGCTCAGTGGAGCTGCTGCCGCCAACATTTCAAAGAAGGGAGAATATGGCGATGACTGTAAAAGCCCTACAGACTGTTCTTCCGGGGACTGCCGTCATCTCAGTAAGTGGATACTTTATTAAAGGGTGTCTCACGACCTTGAAAACCCTGAAAACCTGAATATCTTCTTGAATTTTTTACGAGAACCTTGAATTTGAGTACATTGAGTACATTGTTGTGGTGCTCAACCGGAGGCTACTGTGTTACGTTACCTAAGGTATTTTTACGTGGTGTTTCCCATTAGGCCTAATCCACTTTTCAATAAAGTTAATTAGCGCGATAATCTCTCATATATACGTGGAGACCACTTGCCAAGTAAACATGCAACATTCGCCTGACATGCATTAGTGGTTATTCGTACGGAAAATTCCGTAACAATAGACAGTTCCTAAATTTTAAGGTTTAAGAATTTTCAGAAATTCATCATATCTGAGAAGCTTTTTTGATGCATATTCAATTACAAACCATTTTTTTATGTATGAAAATGGTTAGAAATTTAGTTAATTAAAAAACAGAAAAAACGCATGTTTCATTGACAAGTGGACTCCATGCATATTTGATTTAATAAGGAATAGTTTAATTAGCATGGATTAGTTTGGATAAAAATAATCCACTTTTCTACTAAGCATGCGATTTTTTTTTTTATTAGGAAGAGTTTAATTAGCATGCATTAGCGTAGTTTAAGATTATTCTACAATTCATTGTTGATAATAATTTCAAAAACTTGTAGAATTGTGTCGAAATAGTGATGATTGATTTTATTGATTTGGTTAAGACTTGTCTCGATTCTACCTTTTTCAAGTTCAACAATCTTACGTGCAAGCAGGTTTCTGGTTTGGCCATGGGCGCACCACTTTCTCCAGCAGCAGCCAATATTGTCATGGAAAACTTAGAATCTTATTGTCTTTCATCTTCACCTTTCTCAATTCACTGCGATTCACCGTGATAAACTTGATTTAATTTTGAATAAATTCAATTCATATAACTCCAATATTAAATTTACAATAGAAGTAGAAAATAACCCACAAATTAGCTTCTTAGATACCCTGAATGTCCGTATTGATGATGAACTCAAAATTGATTGTTTCCAAAAAACAACTTTTCAGGTAAATACTTAAATTTTAATTCCACACATCCTATCAACCATAAAATCGGAGTTATTACTGATTTGTTTCATAGAATGTTCAAAATTTCAGACATTATATTTGGAAATAAAAATATTGATTTTATTAAACAAACACTTCTGAAAAATGGTTATCCAAAATCACTTATTGAATTTTGTTTAAAAATACTGCAATTCCACATATGTTGATGAAGCTGGCAGATCAATCGGAACCCGTACACCTGAACACATAAATTCTATCAGGAACCCTGGCACTTCTAATCATACTGCACTTTCGGAACATTACTCAGAGCTTGGACATAAATTTGATTTCGAACATTATAAAATTCTTTTAGATGAACCTAACACAGCTCACAAAAAAATAGTCAAAAATGTTCTCATTAACAAAAATGATGATAATGTTAATATTAAATTCGAGCATATTAATTTTCCAGATCAATATAAACCTCTTACCAAATTATAGTATAATCACTGCCTATATTATCATCTTTCAAATTACTGAAAAAAAAAACGAAAAAAATTTCTCATATCGATAAAGAAATAGCTAAGAATATTAAAATAACAACAAATTTTATCAAGAATAACAAGGATATTTTAAGTACTTGTGCCGACTAAGGCAATATTATTGACATTCTTAAAAAAATCTGTTATTATTCTAAAATGAATGAAATGCTCAGTGACACTAATAAATATGAAAAAATTCCTTCTAATCCTCTTAGAAAACTTTAAACTTCTACTTTTGATTTATTAAAAAGTGGAATTCTAAAGAATATTTCTGTATTAATCTTAAAATAAAGTCATTATAAACTTCCAATACCAATGTAGCAAAAATGTGTGCCCTTCCAAAGGTTTATAAAATTAATTTTCCTCTAAGACCTGTGCTATCTTGTATTAACACTCCAACTTATTACTTGACTAAAACTATGAGTAAAATCTTATCTGTTTCTATTAAGAAATTGAAATTTTCTGGTAAAATTCTATTAATTTTTGAGGAAATATTACTGAAATTAAAGTTCCGGATATCCATGTTTTTATGTCTTCAGATGTAAGATCACTATTTACTAATATACCCTTGGAATTGATTTTCTCTGGTATCGATAAGAGATGGTGTCACCCTAAAAACTTTACTAATATTTCTCAAGATGATTTTAAATTTGGTATCTCTTTTCTCATGAATTCTACTAGTTTCCAATTTAATAATAATTATTACAATTAAAAATTCGGGACAATTAAAAAATTAGAACAGCGTAAAGTTTTTTATAAATTAGAGTGTTCTTGTGATATGTCACATATTCGAAAAACTTAAAGATCGCTAGAGACTAAAAGAAATGAGCATTTCAGAAATATTAACCATTGTATTAAAAACCATAAAAAAATCCTAGACACATTCACTCTGTTCATAATGGAAATTCATATTATATCACATGGGATGACATTAAACTAGTACATAAGGAGTCAAATTATTTAAAAAAACATTTGTCAAGATGATGTATATTAAAAATGAGAATTACAATGCTTTGAACAATATTACTGATTGGAAATTTTATAATCCTGCATATAATATGATTTTAGATCAAGTTTTTTAATGAAATTTAGCTTTTAAAATTCGTTTAAAATTTCAAATTTGGCGTCTAAATTTTCTTTCTTCCTAATCAGAATGTTCGAACCTTTCAGTACTCGATCGAATCGGGGCATGCATGGTACATTGTACATGCTCTCTCTTGAAAATTCTTTTTTTTTAATTTTTTTCTGGAAACATTGAATTTTATTTAAATTCTAAATTCTTCATCACAATGTAATAATTACCAAAAATGGTTTTTTCAAAATACTAATCTGAATTTTTTCTATATAATTGACTATTTCATTTACGAAACCTTCACGTTTCAAATTTCCACGATGTCAGATCGAATTTGCATTGTTATTGGAGGAAACTCACTTTTATTTTATTTTTTCGAAAATATTTTACTATTGTAGCTGAACTTCACCGCTCTACCTGATGGTAAGTCATTATATTTCGATGTTAAAAAATTATGTTTTAGAAAACTTTTACTTTTTATGTAATTTCTTGTCTAATTCTTTCAATAGATTTAACCATGAATTTCTGATGAGGTTACTATGACTAGTTACGAAACGTCAAATTTTATTAAATATTATTTGGTCTTGACGTGTTGTTAATTTTCTTCTATAATATAATAATGCTTTATTCCTTGTATGACTTTTACTGCCTTTTACAATTCTTCCCTCTATACAATTAGGTTTTCCACATTACAAAAGTGTCTCAATACAATTACAAGTTTTAAGACATCACCCATACATCATTCCTCCTTCCACTCATTCATTCATCCCTCTCTTCTTCCCTTTTGTTTCTAGCTAATTCTTGAAATTTCCGTATATATCCGCATAACTCAGTGATCAGTTCTTTTTTCAGCACACTTATTATTTTGCCCCTTTTGTCTAAACTATCTACCTTTTTCCACCAGTTCTCAACCCACTTTGCCTCCTTCCCCGCTATCCCCTCCACCCCCTTCTCGCATTCTTTAATATGCTCTAATGATTCCGTTTCTTCTCCGCATATTCGACAGCCTAAATCCTTGAAACCTTTATTTCCTGTCTTCTCTACATTACCGCACCTCAGTCTTGCCTATTGCTCTTTATCTCCTTCTTTTATAATCCCTCTTTCCCAATACTTCTCCCTCTCTGCATTGCTTTTGCATTCTTTGTACCAAACATAGAACTTAGATTTATCTATTTTTCCCCAATCCTCCTGTATCCCCTGCTCTTCTTTTATTTTTACTCCTATATCTAGTTCTTTATTTAATTCCCTCAGCTCCTCCTGGTTTCTCATTCTCTTGCATGTTGTTCCATTCCCTACTTCCCTCATTGCCTTTTCCAGTTCTCTACCCCATTCCGTTGGACATCCATTCTCAATGCCGCTTATTTCTTCTCTGAGACATATTCGAGGCCACCTATCATCTTCCATTTACACTATCTTACTGATATACTCTCCCGCTCTTCTTCTAGCTTCTACTTCTATCCGTCTAACTCCCGCCTCCATTCTCCATAAATACCCCGGTGTGTTGTTCGGTGTATACAACATTTTCTATCTGGTTTTTTATCCGGTTGTATACGAAATACTTTCGGTGTCCAGTAAAGCCCTAAGCGGTTTTCATCTGACTATCCGGATACTTATACGGTATTTGTGTCTGGTTTTAAATCTAACCCTATGCGGAACTTGGTCGGTGTATACAATTTTTTGTATTCGGTTTTTTTTTATGGTTGTATACGAAATATTTTCGGTATCCAGCACTATTTTATTTGGCCTATCTGGTTCTTTACCTAGCTCTATGCGGAATATTTCCGCTGCACATATTGCCCTATGCGGTATTTTGTCGGGTTCTATACGGATTCTTATACGGTGTAATAAATTCGGATTATCTGATTTTTTATCCAGTTCTATGCGGAATTGTTCTGCGGCCCATGCTGCCCTATCCATTACAGCAGCTTGAAACAGATAAATAAATTTGCACAAAAAAAATGTTTCATTTATAATAAATGCCCTCGATTTATTTTTAAAATTGCGCAATTGCACACGCGGACACTTACAAACATAATCGCATGCACAACGCTGTGAAAAATCGCCCCTTCTAGGGATTCGAACCCTACCTAAACAACCTGAATCTAAACCGCACGTTCTAGCTAATTACGTTAATGTATCGCTTGGATTTTGTCGACAAAATCTCAGCCAAGCTTTTTCGCTGAAAAGCCAGGGCTAATGGAAGAATATTTTTTCGTTTTACACCATTTATATGAATAGGTGGTTTTAAAAATGCGTAATAATAATATTAAAATGTGACTAATTAAAATTTTAATAGTTAAATGTTTAATTTAAATATTCATTTAATTTGTGATTTCTGTTCAAATTGTAAAGCGCCAAAATTTAAAAGATTCATTACTTTCAGATGTATTATAAGTAAATAATATTTAAATTTTAGTACAATTTTCCAGCATAAAAATATATAATCTAATGATTATAGTTATACTAATCTTATTCAGTAAAAATTTCGAAGTAAAGACAAAAGCAGCTATTGCGAATAATTTATTGGAACATTTCAGTTAAAAAAATTGTTTCAGATAAGAAATAATTGAACCTGAAATTAATATTCAAACTTTAAACTGGACTCGAACATCAAATCGAAGGCTAGCTGGAATTAGAAGTCATAAAATCAAAATGTTTAAATAATAAAGCATTTATAAAATTTGGTTAAAAGCTAGTAATTATTTATACATTTTTATTGAATATGAGAATGCACATTATATAATATAATAAATAGTATGATAGTATAATAAATTACAAACATAGGTAAGTGAAGTAAACGGTGTTTTTTTATTAAATAATTTGTTTATTTTATTTCCGGAACAATATTTGAAGGGTTGCAGTATACAGCATTAGAAAAGCAAACAAATCGAAATTTTTTAGCAGAGCGAAATAACATTCGGTAAAATCAAAATCACCATTTAAAGTTAAAAGCAAAAGTTTACTCCCGAGCTGAAGTGTTTGTGAATTGAGGCCAAAAAAGTATAATTAAAAAAAATTTCCAGTTCCGAGAAATAAAAAGTGAAAGTTTAGAATCTCAATGTGACAGAAACCTCAAAATGAAACAGGCTCGGTTGATGATCACGATAAAAAGTGCAATTTCAAGTTGGAACAAAAAATAAAAGTTTGCTCCCGAGATATTGAGTTGCTAAATTAGGAAAAAATGAGTTTTTCCTAGAAAAAGTGAACCAATTCCGAATAAATCATTCAAGAATTCGGCGGTTCCAATTTCATGGGTTTTGAAACTCGTTTTTAGATAGTGACTAAACATCTATTTTTCAATTTTTTTAAATAATAAAAACTTGCTCCCGAAATACGAGGAGACTGAATAAGAATAAAAAAGTTTTCATAAAAAAAACTTATTCTGTTCCAGGCAAATGAAGATTTAATATAGCGGTATCGCACTATAAGTGTTGTAAAAGTTATAGAAGTGGCTTCTGGTAGAAAATGAAGATTTGACATTTTATGTTGGAATTTGATTACGGTATTTTGATGCGAACAGCGCGGCAAATAGCTTTATTTAAGAGTTTTTTCTTTGAAAAAAAGTATATTATTATTTTACAGTATTAAAAAACTTTTAGGAAGACGAATATGATCACAAAAAAGTTTAAAGAATGATAAGAGGTTAGGCATGTAAAAAAAGAAGACAGTAGACATTTGTACAGAGAGTCAGGCATGTGGTTACGAATTACTAATCTTTTTATTACTCCAATAAAAATGAGATTTCGAACAAATCCTTGAACAACACGTACTTGATGTTTGAATAATTTTTAATGCAAAAAGCTCATTTTTACCAAAAATGTCGGTTATCTAGCTTTGTACTGCAACCCTTGATTTAAAAAACGTATACACTATATCTTTAAAAAAAAATTAACTACTGCGCTTGCCCTTTTATTAGTGGTAGCTTTCTGGTAATGAGTCGCAGAAGGCTCATAGACTCAACGTTATTGGCTAATAACAGCTTAGAAAGGGTACCTGTACTCGAGCAATAGTCACCAGTACCATTATTATTATTATATCATTAGGCCGTTTCCCTTTCGGGGTAGGCGTGAATTGCTCGGTTGGAAAGTAGTGATGTGTTGCGTTATTATTGAACTATTCGCTAAAATATGAATAATAACAATTTTCCGCTGTCATAAATAATCAAGTAGGGTGTACATCAACAGGAAGAACACATTTTTCTACACCATTTTTTCCTAAAAGTCTAAATATTCTAAAAGAATATTTACTACTGAATTCCCATAATAGCTGGTGCTTTCTTCCATTCCTGAGTTTTTTTTTCTGCGAAATTGTTGTATATCCTCGGCAGAAATGGACAATGATTTAATTGCATTGGTGTACTTTTTAACTTCTGTAACGAAGTTCTTTGAGTCTTTAATGCCTCCTATATGTAAAATATTGAATATTATTTTAGAATATTTAGACTTTTAGAAAAAAATTGTGTAGATAAATGTGTTCTTCCTGTTGATTTACACCCTACTTGATTATTTATGACAGCAGAAAATTGTTATTATTCATATTTGAGCGAATAGTTCAATAATAACGCAAGACAGAAAAAAGTGTCAGGGGACGTTTTTGTAGTAGGTTTTTTAATGAATAATTTTGATTCTTTAATTTTTTTTCATATCTCGTCTTCTTTTTGAAAAAATCGTGAATTTTCATTTTTTAGAAGAAAAAAATCTTTCTCCTCTCCAAGACGCGGACACAAGATAAACTCTACTGACATGTATTCACCATATTATTACCAACTTCTAAAAAAATCAAGAGAAAAAAACGCTGGGGTTTTTGAGAAAATTAGGTTTGAAGTTTTTAAGAAAAACTGCCGCCATTTCGTCAATTTTGTCAACAAAATTTTTTCATCAAATCGGTGAAATATGTGTCGTCTAAAATCCTTTGAAAAACAACATATTTCGTGTTGAAACGATTCTGAGACTTGAGCTTACACAGCCTGCCGGATTGGAAATTAATTCTGTCAGAGAATAAAATAAAAATTACGTAATTAAAAAAAAAATTCCAACAAAATTAATTCCGCGCGTCAGTACCCGCGCACTGCTCGCTTTGTCTCCATACTCCTGTTGTTTACGAATGACTGAGCAGTTAGAGTGAGCAAGCCTCCATTGCTCCGCACATCACCACATTCCGAGGCCACACAAGGCCAGCAGTTCTAGGAACACAGTAAATCGGTGGTCCTTATATCGGAAGTTGAGTGTAACTTCATTCTGATTTTGAATCGGTATTCATCGTTCGGTTTAATTAATTTGGAAAAATTAAATCTGACTCAACTTCTTAGATTCACAGAAAACTTATTTTAATAAAGAAAGGGAAACTTTACTTTAAAAAAATTCCGATCTCCTGCATCTGTGGTACCATTACAACAATTCAAGAACAAAATACTTCGCCGAGCGAACGCCTTTTTGAACGAACTTCGAACCAACACCTTCTTCGAGCAGATTCGGAACCAACACCTTATTCCAATCAGTCGTCGATATACTGCTTAATATAATTACATTATTATTTTTAATTTATGCGGCCCAAAACCTATCGAAAAAAAATACTTTGCACAGAAACGTCCGTCTAGCATACACCTATTAGATTTATTATCTTTATTTTTTTAGCCCTAATTATTATATATTCTTATAGATACGAAAGAGCCAGAGTGCTAGGAACACGAGCTTTACAAATCGCAATGTGTGCACCAGTAATGGTAGAATTAGAAGGAGAAACCGATCCCTTGCAAATTGCCATGAAAGAATTAAAGCAGCGTAAGATTCCAATCGTCATTCGTCGCTTTTTACCAGACAACAGCTACGAAGATTGGGGCATTGACGAACTAATTATAATTGACCATTAATGTCGAGCAACGTTTTTATATTCTATAATTTAAAGATTAAGATCAATAATTCTGGAGGATAGGTTTTAATAAAAAAATACTACTTATTTATCATTTTATTTTTGACTTACATTTTAGTATAAGACTATAGGTATGGGGACGGCGACTGACCCTTGCAGTCGCTAGGGTCGTTAGTGCGCGTGGAGATACAGAAGACGACGGTTTCAATGGCGCTAACGTTTGCTATTCGAATTATATCAGTCTTTCATAACGCAGCGTTGAGGTGATAACTCAAAGCACTATTTTCGAAATGCCAGGTGTGCATGTGGTATTCGGGTGTAAAAATAAAGGAGAAAATCGCTTTCCAAATAACAAAAAACTAAGGAAACCGCAGATAATGCCTTGTGCCTGTGTACAAGGTATATCTCCACTCACGGCCCTGCCCTCTAAAGTGAGCTTGACAAATCGTCGTCCCCATAAAGCTGCTTTTTGACATGGCAACATTTCGGAATTGAAAAAACAATTACAAACAACCAAATCGAGACCAAAGTTAATAGGTAATTGATTATGTCCAAGTTAAATAAACTTTCTCTTTTTTTATTGCTGGAAAATTGATTTATAATATATAAAAATATTTGGGAAAAAACGAAGGAGATAAAGATGTAATTGTACAGAAGTCAGTTTTTGAATTCCGAAATGTTACAGTAACGCGTTACCGGGAACGTTGCATATTTTTTAGTGTGTAATGGTAATGCGTTACTTTTTTCAGGGATTGGGAGCGAAATGGCGCTCGCTACTTTTCTCTTCTCTAGGCAAAAGGGAGAATATAGCAGGTCCGCGTGTGGAGGGGCCTCGACCCAGGGATCCAGAAGGCCCGTGTTAGCTAGGCTCTTTCACCCTTCTACCATACCGTAATCACGTATACCAGGAGAGCCCGTTTATAGGGATCCTTTCATTCATATCCATACGCATGCAGGCCGAGGTCCTTTTGGCCCCCATGTCCCACACGCTTAAGCCTCCCCACCAACTACAAGGTGTTACAGCCCCTAGGGGAGTAACAAATCATATACAAAATACACATTGTGGACGTTTATAAGCAGAAAAACAATTTTATTTCCTGCAGTCTTGTTGAAATTATGTTGGCAATGTTTTTCACATGAAACTTTGTCGAGCAATAGAATTTATAAAATTTATAAACAAATTAAATGAACAAATACACATTCTGTATATTACAATAGGTAGAAGAATCGGGGTGCTTTTTTATCGTGAGTCGAATCAGAGTACTGTATTACCCTGAGTTTTTCAGCCGTTTATGGCAATGTTTTTTTGTATAATTTGTTTATAAAATAAGCAAATATTAATGCATATCACATTTTTTTCAGAAAACATCATTGAAAATATAATTTCAGCAAGGGCAGAAGAAAAAACGAGTTCTTTTCGCTTAAAAACGCCCAAAATGTGCATTTGTTTATATACATAATTTGCTTATAAAATTAAAAAATAAGATTTAATCTTGATTAAATGATTTCAGAGCAGAAATATACTTTGAAGACGAATAACCCCTGATGTCGAGTAATTGTTAATACAATTTGTTTATAACAATTAACTTTGCAAGTTAACCATTTTTTTATCCATCTTATACGCCACTCGTAGTCCAGACGCCAACCCCATTTCCGTCGGATCAGCGAGGTCCATTCGATTTTTTTTTATTCTTATGTAAAATGATCTCCAGAATCCAAAACTGTGTAGCAGAACTCTGGCAAATGTGCCGTTCTTGAGATATTCGCAATTCATTATTTTTTTATAAACCTTACATTAAACATTTAAAATTTGAAATTTGTGAATATTTTTTTTCTTCTCTTGTTAGATAAGCTCATGAGAAACAATAGTTGTTCAGACATTTTTTCGCTCCGATGAATATTTATTGCACAAAGTCAACTATCGTATAAAATAAGTGACAACAAATACTTTTATCCATTACCATCAAAGTATTTTATGAATGATAAAAAAGTTACACTATTTTGTAAGTATCAACTGAAATAGGTAATGAACACTGCTTCTATAAAGTTAATAATTTGCAAGATAACAGAGCTTTTGTTATAAGTCATTTTATCGCTTTACAAAAAATAGTCATTTTTGATTGAGCGAATGAGTGTTAGAGAATAAATTTCCACAAGGAACTATACTTACCTACTTAATAAATAAAAGTATATCTGAAATGATCATTAAATTGTTTAAATTTATGCAAATTAGGTTGATTGTTTATTTGGCTTACTTTGAATTGATGTAACTCTTTCGGAAAAAGTAATAAAGGTGTCAAAATTGGTGTACTCATTCTTTGAAGTTGTACTAAAATGATGTGGCACAAAATTGCGAAATTTAAATATGTGGAACTGTAAAATTGTTTCAATTTTGAGCGACTATCGCTGCTTCTGCGTGTAATAGAAAATGGGGGAAAATCTGAAAAATTTAGGAAATTACTGCGAATTCAGTCATACCATTTAAATTCTTGTTTTTTATTCGTTGAACAGTTATTACTATCAATTTTTTTGAAAAGGACGGCAATAAACCTGAAACTGGTACTCAAGGGCGTAGATACAGTGCAAAGGTTAGGGGCAGACTGAAGCTGTACACTCATAACCCTTGCACAGTGTCTACGTCTTTGGGTCTGTGGCATGCCTGTCATGTGCGCGCTGACCGTCCGCTGCCAAATTTACTGCATCACTAATAGGCCTATTGTCATTCTCCTCGAAAAAATAGATTTTAATAACTCTTCAGCGAATAAAATAACAATCAATTAATTGGTGTAACTGAATTTGTAGTAATTTCTGAAATTTTTCAGATTTTCCCCGTCTTTCTATCAAACGCAGAAGCAGAGATGGGCGCTCAAAATTTAAACAATTGTACAGGCCCATGTATTAAAATTTGAAACAATCAACCTAATTTGCATAAATGTAAAACATTCAATGATCATTTCAGATATACAGTAAAGTCTCCCACATTTCGGCGTCCTTGAAACGTAGGGATTCGTTGTTTTCAAGGCTGGAGGAGCCCCCACCCATACCGCGAGTGGGCACGTTCTTTTCATCAAGCGACGTTTATTGGCTGCCCGG
This sequence comes from Andricus grossulariae, assembly GCA_011634705.1. NCBI lineage: Eukaryota > Metazoa > Arthropoda > Insecta > Hymenoptera > Cynipidae > Andricus > Andricus grossulariae. The sequence continues at coordinate 85,072,628 of JAABKJ010075445.1, read as the reverse complement.
CCTTATATCGCTGCGCTTGCTCTAAGCAAACTTTTTCAACTACGCATGTACCGAAAAAGCGCGGGTCGATTTTAAATCAATAAATACTATCAATAATAATATACAAATAAAAACACCCGACATTCCTAGAAATGCTGTTTCTCCACGCAGTTTCTCAGCTCAAGGGGCGAGAGACGGTTGCAACTCTAGCATGAAAAACACCAGCAGCGTAGGATCAAAGACACAGTTACTCACATGCCGAGATTGCGCGATATTATGTATTCCAATTGGAAACGTTTCAGACGGCCCCGATTTGCGCAGTTGAAAATGTCGCGGTCCGTTGGGTGTATGAAGTTATTTCAAAAATATATTTCTTCACTTGAAGGAAATGTTTATTGGGCATAAATCGCTTCACTCTATTAATTAAAAGAAACATATCTTCCAAGTGAATACATTATTTCTTAAGTGAACAAATTCCTCTATTCGACTAATGACATGTTCTATTAGAACAACAGTATCAATCTCCTTATATGAAAGAAATTTCGCTTTCACTCAATTAATATTGCTTCCATTTATCTCAATATTTCTTTGATTCGAAGAAACCAAAATTATTGTTTCACGCATCAATGAATTACTTATTTAAAATAGAATGTTTTTTAATTCAAAGGCTCAAAATCATTTAGCTAAAGACATATTTCTTTGGATGCGAAAGAGAGATTCAAGGAAACTAGGTTCTTAGTTTTAAAGATATAAATTCCTTGAGTTAATTATCTTATATTCTGAGACCAACAAATATTTCTTTACTTTAAAGAAATAGCGCCCAAAGAAATGATTTCTTTGCATCAATGCACGAGTTTGTTGCTTTTAAACAATATTCAGTATAATTAAGTAAACTGTTCTCATGGCTCAAATAAATGGAATCAAAGAAATGCATTTCTTTGGATTCAAACAAAATTTTTTCAGTGCAGTAATTACATGAATATATACTACGATAATTGCGTTTTCTTTCCTTTAGTTGTGCAAATATTTGTATCATTTCGTCGTAATTAATTAAATTTACAAGGTCTACGTTCGCTGAGATAAAAGCTAATACATATGGGCGTTAGTCACTAAACCCGCTATAATAACGAGAAGGAAAGCGCTCTCCGGATGCATTGGTAGATAAAATATATAGGTAAATGCGAAGTGCAATTTCCAGATTAGGATAGACCATCATCAAATATTTCTTAACAATAATCTGTACGATCGCACTCACCCAATATTCTTTCCATTTTAGAACACGGTAAGTTAGGACTTAAAATAAACACATTCTTCGGCTAATTGCTTTCCTTAATCGTGAAAAATGTGTTTGCTTTCATATCTTCTTTAAAAGTAAACACAGTATCATTATTATTGCAATCATCAAAAAATATTTTTTTCTTTCTTAGTCTTTGATTTTCATCCCAATATTTTGCGCACTGCGAGTCAATCTTTTCCTTCCTCTTCGTGAATGTCTAATTTATCTCGTACACGGAAAAAAATTATTCGTAAAAAAGTCACGAATTAGTAGCTAGGTCTCGGATGTGAGAAAAATTCATCGGATATTGATGCATTTTCGTAAATAATCTGCGAACTTTGAGAAAGAATTGACGAACTCGATGTGAAAATTCTAAAACGGTTCATCATTCTTTTTTACGTAAATAATTACAAAAATATTACGAGTGATTGGGAAAAGATTCTCACAGCACTCACGAGCTTGCCCAACAAATCTGGGAACTGGAAAGTAGGTTCGCCTGTACGTGGGCCGCACACACGCTCGCCCAAACGCGCGATGCGTGTTTGCACTCGTATGTGTGCTTCGAGCTCGTCCGATGAGTGGCTAGAAGTTTTATAATACCTATTTTGTTTGGCCTCGATGGCTGCGCGTGTTGACGCACTCGCAAATAAACTTTTTTCTCTTTATATTTCAGTCTGAAATTTCCGGGAACTGTTCGTAGGAAATTCGAACTGTTCGTATAAAACTTCGAAATTTAGCCATACATTTCTCATAGAAAAAAGAATGTAATGTTTCACTTTTTTATCTCGTACCCGAGACCTAGCTACAAGTTTGTGACTTTTTCACGGATACATTATTCCCGTGTAGACTCGCAACATACACAGCGAAAGAATCATATTGACCAATCACATCACAAAATTCACTGGCAGTCCTTTGCAAAAACATTTTAGTAGCGTCAATGCATTCTAAAACATCATTCCAAAATACCATCTGAAAACCGTTTTCGAGTTCACAAAATTGTATACATAAACCGAGAGCTTCTGCCCTTACAACTGCCCTGATAGCACAGAACGTTCCTGAAACGTTCCGCGAGCACCTTCCGAATGCTCCAGGCACGTTCCCCGGACGAGTTAAATTTCAGCCATCGAGAACGTTCCACTGGAACGTTCTAGGAACTTTCCACTGGCACCTGAAAGGAACTCACCATTGTTGTTATTTTTAACAACAAATATCTTGTAAACTGTAAGAGATAGGTAAAAACGGATGCCATTCTTTAGTTTTGAGTAATACAATATGATACCCATATTGTGAACTGAAATCGATTTTAACCTATCTCTTAAGGTTTACGCGATATTTATTGACAATAGTAACAATAATGGTAAGTTCTCTATGAAAAGTTCCGAAGAGGCGGACATTTTAAACGTCCCAGGAACGCTCCGTGCTATTAGGGTGGTTTTTCTAATGGATCATGCGCTACGCGGAGAAAAATGGATATTTACCATACTACTATTAAATAAAAAGACTGTGAGATAAGTTTTAGGCTCCGGAAGCTACGATCATGGTTCCTTAAAGCAACCAATCCCGACGCAACTGGAACGTGTTCGCCATCCACTTCTGCTCCTTCTGTCCTAGAAGGTAAGCAAGAGCGGGAAATTTACGCGAGAAAACATCGTTCAACACTGTACATTCTTACTATTTTAGTGTGGACCCTTACTATTTTAGTATGGATCCTTACTAAAATAGTAAGAATGTATACTGTAATAGTATGATATAGTCCATGATAACGTAGCGTGAGACGAGATCATACGAAAAAAGTAAGGATTTTCTCTCTGTGTAGAAACAAGAGGTGAAGATGTTGAGAGCGCGGTTAGTGGGGGGAACGCGGATGTTGACTACAGTGTCAGCAGCTGTGAGGGGTTCGAGACACCGGCCAGGGAGCGGATGGCAGCAGGCTCGGTCCACTCCTGTGCAAAGAAATTGCGACAATCAGCGCCATCTGCGATGAGCCAGAGAACTACGGAAGCGTGCATGTGTTGGTCTTTATATACGCATATGCCGCTTCCTTACATGTGTTGAATACTAAAATAATTCAAAAAAAAAAGAAGAATAAAGACAAAATGAAGCAAGTAAGAATCGAAAAATAGGAAATTAAAGATAATTATCATTCTATTTCGCATTTCACGCTTCTCATTCACTTCATTTTGCCTTTATTTGTAGGAGTGCAGTACAGAAGTACATAACTAACAAAATCGGAATTTTTCAGGGGACTGAAATAATATTCTGTGAAATTGAAAGCACCATTTAGAGATCAAGCAAAAGTTTACTCCTGAGCTGAAGTTTTTCTGAATTAAGACCAAAAAAGTATGATTACAAACATTATCTTGTTTTGCGCAATAAAATGTCGAAGTTTACAATCTGAAAATGACAGGAACCTAAAATTGGAACAGGTTCGGTTGCGGATGACAATAAAAAGAACAATTTTGTGTTTAAACAAAAAATAAAAACTTGCTACCGAGAGATTGAGTTTCGATTTTTCCATTTTTCGATTCACGTGTGTTTTGGCAGCACAGCCAAGCCACAACAAACAATTTCCCGCGCACGTGCTGTCACCCCTTGGCGTTGAAAATTCGCGCCGTCTGCGATGGGCCAGAGAACTAATATCGCACCCCTCGATGCCTCTCAGCCCCCGCGCCCATGTCCTCAAAATTCGCCATTTCTCTGCACGGGAGTTGACCGAGCCAGGATGGCAGCGAGAGATGAACCAGGCACGGGCCGCAAACGCGGGAGACCCTCAAACCTACAACGTTTCAACAAGCTAGGTAGCGCGGAGTCAAATAGGAGTCTGGATGAATGGCAAAAAAAGGTGAGCGCGACTAGTAGTGAAGGGGAAGATAGAAGAAAAAGAGAAGAAGGGGACGATGATTCAGAAAGAGACAAGGAAAACAAGAAAGTTAGGATTAAACGAAAAACACCAGAAAAAGATAGGGGGGATGGCGGGATGCTTGAGATATTAGAAGCCCTCATAAAAGGGTTTAGAGAGGAAACAAGGAAGGGACTGGATGATATGAATTGTCAGGGTAAAGACGTAAGGAAGAACGGGTAAGCAACTTAGAAATCAGGAAAGAGCATATGGGGAATGGAACAGAGAGTGCGGCAATAGTAAAAGAGAGTGATAACTAGCGATATGAGAATAAAAGGTTAAAGAAAGAAAATGATTGGGATTGAAAGAAGATTGGAAGGGGAAGAAAGGGCGAAGAGGAAAAATAACATAGTAGTTAAGAGATTAAAAGTGGAGAGTGAAACAGGGAAAGCCGAGATCGAAAATCTCCTGAGAGATATTAGGATTCAGGTAAGGGTATAAGGAGTTAAGAGAATAGGAAGGACGAAAGAAGGAAAAGAAGGAATTTTTGTAGTGAAAATAGGGAGTGAGGAGGAGAAAAAGAAAATTATGGAGGAAAAAAAAATTATTGAAAGGAAGAAGGGAAAGAATTGAAGAGGATCTGACATGATGGGAGAGGAATAGGAGATGGCAAATAGAGCGGAGGGCATGGGTAGAGAGAAAGAAGGGGCGCATAGTATGGATAGGGAGAGAAAGATTATGGATGAATGGGGAGGAATGGTTCTGGGACGAAGAAGTAGAAGAAATAAGGAAAAAGGAAAAAGAGTAGAGAAAGGTAGAAAAAAGGAAGATGCAAAAGAGAGCAAAGGGGTTTCCAAAGAACAAGGCGGAAGAAAAGTGAGGAGGACAGATGAGGGAAGGGAAGATAAAAACGTGAAAATAGCTCTCTGAAATGTGTCAGACTTGAAGAACAAGAATGAAGGATTTTGGCGGGAGTTAAAAAAGTGGGATGTGATTATGATGAGTGAAACCTGGGCGGATGAGAAGGACTGGAAGGGGATGAAAATAATGTTACCCAAAGGTTATGTGTGGACAATGCAAGAAGCAAGAAAGTGATATAATTCATATATTCAACGACCATCGTGTTTAATAATCAAGCGTGATTTGGGATTTGAGCTTCCCGTTTTTTTTCGAGAATAAGTCGGCCAACTTATCCTTGGAAATTGGAACATTTAAATCTCGAGCTCACGTTTGCAGCGAATTTATTTCGACATTCTTTTTTTTTAAATTGAAGATGATTTTGTCTTTTCGGTTGCTCGTCAGGAATAACAGTTTAATGGTGTCTCCTTTAAAGTTTTTGGAATTGGAATTCTACAATGACTTTGTTTTTAGAAATAGGGTTTTCAAATGTTTTATATTCAGCGTAGGTTTCAACTTCCGTGGTGTAGTGGTTATCACATCCGCCTAACACGCGGAAGGTCCCCGGTTCGATCCCGGGCGGAAACATTTTTTTTGTCTTTTCTTTTTCATAGCAGGGGCGACCTGGTGTGGTCAGATATACAAACTCATGACTTTCATCAATCGTTTCCGTGGTGTAGTGGTTATCACATCCGCCTAACACGCGGAAGGTCCCCGGTTCGATCCCGGGCGGAAACATAAATTTTTGTTTTCTAGGGACTTTATTTTTTGCATGGAAATGTGTTTGGTGAGTCTAATGCGAGAAAAATACGCAGCACTCTGAAAAAATGCTCATCACAGCGTTGCCTAGAGCAAAAACTATTAGGTCTAACGACTTTATTTTTTGCATGGAGATGTGCTTCATGTGATTTCGAGGAAAATTAATGAGAACCCTGAGAAAAATACTCCTCCAGACGCTGTTGGACAGAAACACGATCTGACCACGCCAGTTCGCCCCTGTTAAGAAAAAGAAAAATCAGTTCGTGATGCAGACGGCAAGCACCCTCACTTAAAGGTTTCGTATGAACGGATACGGTTAAGATTTTTCCATTGTTTATTGTTAGAGAATTTCCAATCCCATACATTGCATTTAAGTTACTTTGTAAATAATTTTTTTAATGTTGACCCTAGGAGTTTACATACAAATTGTTTCGCTTTTTCGGAAAATTTCTGATCCCGTATGCTGGTTTTAAGTCAATTTTGATCATTTTTTAATCAGAAGCCCTAAATGTTTATGTGTTTGCGTAGCAACGCTGTGATAAGCATTTTCCTCAGAGCTCTACATGTTTTTCATCGCACTGGACACATCAAACACATCTCCATGCCAAGAATAAAGTCGTTAGAACTAATAGTTAGGCGTGTTCGTAGGGTCATTTTTTAATCAAAAGCCCCAAATATTCATGTTTTTGCGTAGCAACGCTATGGTGAGCATTTGCTTAGGGTTCTGCCTATTTACTCTCGAATTAGACACATCTAACACATCTCCATGAAAAAAATAAAGTCGTTAGACCTAATAGTTTTTGCGTTAGGCGTGTTTACAGGGTAATTTTGAGTCAGAAGGCCTAGATTATTATGTATTTACATAGCAACGCTGTGATGAGCATTTTTCTCAGAGTGCTGCGTATTTTTCTCGCATTAGACTCATCAAACACATTTCCATGCAGACAATAAAGTCGTTAGACCTAACAGTTTTTGCCTCGCAATAGAGACGTTAAGCACATTTTCATGCAAAAAATAAAGTCCCTAAAAACAAAACAAAAATGTTTCCGCCCGGGATCGAACCGGGGACCTTCCGCGTGTTAGGCGGATGTGATAACCACTACACCACGGAAACAACTGGTAGAAGTAAGGTGTTTGTAGATCTGGGAATTTTGCCTCGTGAATTGGTTACTGCATCAATTTGAAATTTGAAACGGAGAGAAGGTAATAAAGAATCAGCAGAAATGTACTATTTCACAATAATATAATAAGATATTTGAATTTTTTCTAAGTCTAATTTTTCACATACAATGTTCTTCTAGAAGAAAAACTATTTTTACTTCCAAGAAGAGCATTAATCGAATTCAAATTTATTCGAAATTGTCACCATCGCAGAATGGATTGGAATAAAAGACTTGATAAAAAATAAAAAGATGAAACTTTCTATCGTTACTTATATAAATCAATGTCCTTCATTTTTTGCTCATTCTTAATGCAAGTTTTATTGTTTAACCACACTAATAGTTGTTTAAAAATCGGTTGAAACTCATTTTTCAATAAATAATTTCAGTTATTTTTTTTAATATATGAGAAATGTTAGGATCGATATTTTTTGTTTGAAAAAAACGTTTGAGTTTTATCATTAACGAGGAGATTAAGTTTTCCTTTCATTGGTGAGTTTCCTTAACAATAAAAAATGGCCCATTCTTCCTCAGTTCAGTAATAAAGATTCTATAGGTAATTATTCTTTAGTGGTATTATGTAGTGATTAGTATGCTTGATACTTACGCAGTAATACAAGAATCTTAATTTCAGACAAAAAATACGTTAGATATTCAGATGTAACCAAAAGGATCATTCTCCAGTTGTAAGTCAACCGATGATCGTAATATGACTTCATGTTGCACTTAAGATGACATTTTTACGTTAGTTTAAGACATAAATATTGATGACATTCCGCCAGTCTGATAATAAAATACGATACAAATTATAAAAATAAGGTAATGAAATTTATTTCCCGTAAAAATCCACGCGTCTGTCGACAGTTTTCCTACGTGTTCGCGCATCGTAGTTCGCGCACGACTTTTTGCTAGCATAAATGAATGTCAGATCGCCCGACTGAAAATCATTCGAAAGTTAACATACCTATCAGTTGTTCAGTGTATTACTACATATTTCAGATAGACACACGGTATAGTCATCGGTTCGATCCGGACAGAAACATTATTTTGTTTTTGGTTTTTAATATTCACATCAAGGGCGAACCGGCGTGACCAGATGATGATTCTCGCCAATCGTTTCCGTGGTGTAGTGGTTATCACATCCGCCTCACACGCGGAAGGTCCCCGGTTCGATCCCGGGCGGAAACATTTTACCAAATGTTTTTTGTTTAAAATCACCTTTTTCTGGCGAAAAATGTCAACATAACCTAAAATTGTTGAAAAATTATCAACCTTATTTAAAATCTATAGCAATTTCCCATAAAAAACGCAAAAAATGGTGAATTTAATGATAGAATGATAATTTGAAATATTTTATGATTTTTTTATTCAAACATAAAATTTCAACTGTGAAATTTTATGAATTTTACTTAAAATAACCGATTTGTTAGAAAATATGATCACAACCTTAAATTTTTCCAAAATTATAAATCTTCTTTGAAAAGTGATGAATCTTCTTTGAAATATAATTTTTTTTATTATAAAAATACCAATTTCCGAAAAAAAAAAAACAGAAAAATAATCCAAAATTGTTCAAAGATTCTAACCTTGCTCAAATTATAATGATTTTTTACTAAAAATTTCATTTTTTGACGCAAAACACTGACTCAACATAACAAAAAAACTTGTTTAAGATGCTAAATCTGCTTTTAAACCAAATGCTTTTTGTTTAAAATCACTTTTTTCCGGCAAAAAATGTCAACATAACCTAAAATTGTTACAAAATTGTCCATGTTATTTAAAATCTATAACGATTTTCGGTATAAAACGCAAAAAAAATGGATTTCATGATTGAATGGTAATTCGAAATATTTTATGATTTTTTAATTTGAACATAAATTTTAACTGTGAAATTTTATGCATTTTTTTTAAAATAACCGATTTGTTAGACAATCTTATCATAACCTTAAATTGTTAAAAAATTCTAAATCCTTGGAAAATAGTGAATCTTCTTTGGAATATAATTCTTTCTATTAAAAAATCTGATCATAACCTTAAATTGCTTTGAAATTATAAATCTTTATTTGAAAGTTGTGAATCTTCTTTGAAATATAATTATTTTTATTAAGAATACCAATTTCCGACGAAAACACGAAACATAATCCAAAATTGTTCAAAGATTCTAAATTTTGCGCAAATTATAATGATTTTCAAATAAAAATTTCATGTTTCAACGAAAGACACTAACATAACATAACAAAAACTTGTTTAAGATGCTAAATCTGCTTCTAAACCAAATATTTTTTGTTTAAAATCACCTTTTTTCTGACAAAAAATCTCAACATAACCTAAAATTGTTCCAAAATGATCAATCTTACTTAAAAACTATAGCAATTTCCTATATAAAACACAAAAAAATCGTGAATTTAATGATAGAATGATAATTAGAAATGTTTTATGATTTTTTTATTTAAACATAAAATTTTAACTGTGAAATTTTATGAATTTTACTTAAAATAACCTATTTGTTAGAAAATCTTATCATAACCTTAAACTGTTTCAAAATTATAAATCTTCTTTGCAAAGTTGTGAATCTTCTTTGAAATATAATTTTTTGTTAATATCAATTCCCGACGAAGAACAGAAAGATAATCCAAATTTGTTCAAAGATTCTAAACCTTGCTCAAATTATAATGACTTTTAAATAAAAATTTAATTTTTCGACGAAAAACACTAACATAAGAAAAACTTATTTAAGATGCTAAATCTGCTTTTAAACCAAATGTTTTTTGCTTAAAATCACTTTTTTCCGACAAAAAATGTCAACATAACCTAAAATTGTTTCAAAATTATTAATTTTCTTTAAAATCTATAGCGATTTCCGATATAAAACGCAAAAAGAAGATGTATTTAATGATAGAATGATAATTTGAAATATTTTGTAATTTTTTTTTAAATAACTGATTTCTGTTAGAAAATCTCATCATAACCTTAACTTGTTCCAAAATTATAAATCTCCTTTGGAAAGTTGTGAACCTTCTTTGAAATATAATTATTTTTATTAAAAATACCAAATTCCGACGAAAAACACAAAAAAAAATCAAAAATTGGTCTATGATTCTAAACCTTCCTCAAATTACAATGATTTTTATTTGATATTGCCAATTTTCGATGTAAAATTCCAATGTAATCGAAATTTGTTAAAAAAATTATTAATCTTCTTTGAAATATCATGATTTTTTTATGCAAATCTCATTTCTCGACGAAAAACACTTAAATTT